>OX453287.1:20853016-21255516 GCA_949710005.1 Ricordea florida
TTTAGAGTGGGTCTACCGCGAACGGTTTGTGGATCTGTATGTTTGAGCGTAGAAAAGATGACACCACTTGTTTTCAACATATTCGCCATCGACTTCGACATCGTAGAAAATAGTTTGCGCCCGTATTACGTGTCTGCGGTATTCCCCATTGCACGTGACTGCGATTTGCGATGAAACTCGAGGGTAAACCTATAGTCGGTTGCCCGACTAATAAAGAAGAAGAAGCGAAAACAGTCGAGAAGTTGGTATTAAATGGCGTCAGTTTGTCGATCTGTGTGCTTTGTTGTTTCTACTCGCGGCATGTAAAATCTATATCATAAAGCGAATAAAGAAGCCTAAGCCGTGTATTACACTGTGATTAAGACACTCCGGGCATTTGAGAACACTCGAGAAATGTAGAAAACACGAGCCGCAGGCGAGTGTTTTCTACATTTCACTCGTGTTCTCAAATGCCCGTCGTGTTTTATCACAGTGTAATACACGGCTTAGGCTTCTTTATTTGTTAACCAAAAACACTAACTACACAACAATCCTTTTTGTAGAATTGTATGGAGAAAATCGATACCTGTTCGACATTGGATCTCCTGTTCGTACTCTACTCAATAACCGATCGCTCCTCCTTCCAAGAGGCTACGTTAATCGTCAAATATCTCTTGGAAACAAAGAACATTCCAGCATCAACAATATATCTTATCGCCACAAAAGCGGACTTAAAACGCCATACAGAAGTGACTGAGTTTGAAGGAAGACTCTTCGCCATCAACATCGGATGCTTTTTTCAGCAGCTCTCAAACTTGGAAAGTTATACAGAGCATTGTAAAATACTGAAGCAGGCATTTCTTGCGGTATCTTCTCAGTCTGCCGTATCAACCCAGAAACTGCCCAAGTCACCCCTAATGAGAAGACTCAGAGACGGCTTAAAAACAAAGATGTATGGTGGACAAACAAACGATGCTGTTTGTAGAAAAAGATCTGGAAGTGTCGAGTTCTGAAGATCTACTTTTTGGTTATTCCCAGAGTTTCGACAGTCACAGTTCACACGTGCCTCTGTCCTTTACACCTTTGGAAACCGACTTCCAACTACGACTTCAATAAGGATAGCCACAGTGTTATGATTAACATTAAGTTGTGGAAATTGCTGTCAGAAAAGCTTCACAGTTCACAGCTTGAAAAGTCTTTGAAGAGCAGCAGAACAGTACCGCACTATTTTACTCAAAACGTCTTTATCTTATTATCCGTATTTAGTTTAAAGCTGTTAATGAGTGCGATGCATTTCATTATTTCAAACTTTAATTTGCTGCAATTTATCCGTCTACTGGAATATGGTTGTATTTTACAACTGAAATAAATCAACTATAATCACAGAACACGAAGAGTAGGTTACCACGCGTGACACAAAATGTATGTCGCTCACGCTACACTGACCTTAGTTCACGAGATCACGAAAGAAAACTAAGTATGAACCAAAAGTGCTTCTGCTTAATGAGTGCCATACACTTCTTAATATTTTCTTCTCAATATTTTCTTAAAGGGGAACATAACGTAAACTTTTTCTTTAACAAAGTTGCCATAAAGGTCGTAAAATAAAATATTACCCTTTTATTCACCTAATGAAATGATCATGATTTTTCGACAGTCGTCTCACCTTTTTCATGACCAGAATCTTATGCTCCTTTTTGTTTCCGAACATGCCGGCTCCTTGAAACTTTATCATTTGACTTTGTGATCTTAGGAGCACAGAAGTAAAGATTCAATGATATGATTGGCCTTTGTTGCCTGTAAATATAACAGAGTAGAACATTTGAGACAGCCTATCTTCCATTCAATACCAGGTGAGAAAACGTACTGGTACATACTGTAAATGCACTGTACACTAAGTTATTCCACCGTGCTGAATTTGTAGGTATTCCATTAGCACAGATTTGACTCCAAACGTGGTATCAAAGTTATGCAACAACAGGTCGGCATGTTCCAAGCTGAAAAGGGACAGTAACTTGACAGAAGGAACGTTCGCAATAAAAATAGCACGTGACGTACGTGTTTACATAGTACAACTTTATGTATTAAATTACGCAAGCACGCTATCAGTCATAGAAAACGTTACATTACTCGCTCTTTTAAACTTCCAAGGACGACTAACCCTTCCTTAAATCGTATGATTTATATATACGTTTTGAAAAATAAAGATGTAATTTTGCTTCAATGGCGAAAAAAAAGGATTATTCAGTTTTTTCCAATAAGTAACCTAAGAAAATGTGTACACTTCAAAAGAAGATAAGGATAAGATAATTTAAGTCATGAAAACTAGTACCTCAAATGAAACTTTGATCTGAGAAGTCCACCATTTGATTATATCTCTGGTAAATAACTTTTTTTATTTAAATCTAGTAAATAACCTTCGGTTTTTAAATCTGGTATTGAAATAACTTTTGGTATTGATTTTCACTTTCGGTGAACTTTCAAGCAAATTTATTTTCTGGTACTGAGATATCCTTAACGCCCTAAGAGACCCTTTCTCTTTATCACCTTTGTCGGCACACGTCGGTAACGTGCAAGGTAAAAGTTAAAGGCGCATACGAGCCACAGGAGGCCCACACGGCCGGAGCCAGGAGCCCATTCCCGGAGCTTATCCCGGTTTCGATAGCATGAAGCACCTGGGAGTATTAGGGACGGACCATTAGAAAAGTGATGGGGGGGGGGGGGAATTTTCAGCTTGAACGAATGTTTTTTTCGCTCACTGCTTGTGCAGGATTTTTTTTTTTCAGGTGAACCCCTCTGCGCGAATTTTTTTTACTACGTGTGAAAAAGTCACAATTGGACCTTCCTTCTGAATGAATTTTTTTTTTACCTTCTTCTTTGCATAAATTTTTTTTCTTGGCATTTTCCCTTGCATGAATTTTTTTTGGGTCTTTTCCCCACCCCCCCCCCCCCCCCCCCACATCACTTTTCTAATGGTCCGTCCCTTATTACTCCCCCCTGGATGAGATGCTGGTCCATCGCAGGGTCACCCCCAGCAATGTATCGCTGGTACCCATTTATACACCTGGGTGGAGAGAGAAAGTGTGGAGTAAAGTGTCTTGTCTAAGGAAACAACACAGTGCCAGCACCAGGGCTCGAACTCCAAACCTTCTGCTCGGGTCGGACACACTAACCACTACACTCTGTGCCTCCACTATTTATGTATGTGCACGACGTGTGCACTTACGTATAAATAAACTTAGGCGGCGCGCCGGTTACCAAATGGCCAATCAGTTAACAAACTGTTTACGACCCCTCTCAAGTCATCAATGCTTATTATGGAACCTAAAACATGACAATTGCAAATCGTAACGTGACCTAGCTCACCTAGCAGTTTCAATTAGCATGGGTCTTAACAATTTTCCCGTCTGTTCCTTTTTTTTTCATTACGTTTTTGAAGAGCCATATGAAATACTAAGGGGCGCGTGTAATCAGGTGTTTGAACGCTTCGAACTGCATCTAAGCACTGCACTAACTCGGGATATCTTCTAACTCCTTTTTCGGACTTACATAGAGCTGGAGGGGAGGGGGGGGGGGTAACTGAACAAGGGAAAGGTTTGTTTTATTTAGGCTTTTGAATAAATGGATCGCGAGTTTTAGCCAATCACAGAGCGCTTTTTCCCAATAGTATTCCATTACTGTCAACGCGAACCGTTTGGAGAAAATTAAGCCACAATTAACGTTGTTTCCTTGGAGATGGCAATTTAAATAACCTGCCAGTACTGATAGCTTTGTCAGTAATGCGCAATATTTAGCGTCTAGCACTGGTCATTTCGATGCTTTTGCAGCCTGCGAGCAGGCTCACGCGTGAATCGCGCGTGAAGAAGAATAGGTAGACGAAAAGTGAGGCTCAATTCCATTTTTTATTGAACTCACACAAAGTATTGATACTGTACTGTTTACAATTTAGTGCATTTAGATATGAAAATAAGAGTGTGGAGAAGGAAAATAAACTATTTCAATTATTATGTTAATTGCGTAGAGTTTGGGACACCCAAAATAGTTCGTAGAACTAACCGAGTAGGTGCCCCAAAATAAGAAATACAAGTAGAAGGAATTTTCATGGTGACAAAATAGCTGTTTTGATAAAAAGTATTAACATCATAAACTAAAAATAGTAGTAATTAATTAGGATAACATAATCGTTAAAACTTCAGGAAATAATAACAATATTATAATCATCAATCAAAGAATTCTTGACATTTTGACGAAAACTAGAAAAGGGCTTGATAGTCTTATCATTAATAGATAATGAATTCGAGAGGTTGGTGCCAGTTGGTTGATTGTGGTATGAACCGATGTAACAAACAGATTATCATTCTGTGATTGACGTGTGTAATAGGAGTGGATAGAAGATAGTGGGTTAAAATAATCAGCTAAACAAGAGGGGCTTAATTTTTCTTACCACTGATAAAGACGAGTTATATCAGTTTTCCTTTCCCCATCCCTCCGGGCTCGCTAACACCGCTTCACGCGCGATTCACAAGTGAGCCCGATTCGCAGGCTAATTCTTTTGCAAACATAGCAGAAACAAGATCCAAGAAATTTAGATTTATTTCTAGCGTTGTTTTTACGAGAGGGGAAATACAGACCTCGCTGAAGGTAGGAGTAAACGTCATGTAGGTGCAATGAGATACGTGCAAAATTTAAGCAGGACGTTGTATGCGCTTTGAAAAGGAAGCGATCCCGAGAAGTTAATGCAATTAGCACTTCCGATGCTAAGAGTATCGAAGCAGAAAGTTGGCGTTAGTCCGACCTTTTACAGTGAGCAAGCAAAATTGTATAAGCATGGCCTAGCGCAATCCCAAGTTGACTGTGCATGGCCGAACGGGTTGACCTGGTGCACTTGTTCGACTTTGTTGCAAAGTAAAAAAAAACAAAACACTGAACAGCACAAATGAGAAAATAAGACACGTTTTTCGATGAACTGCGAAATTCGTGTTCCGACTCGAAAAAATAATGGAAAAGATTTTATTGTAGAGCCTATTTTTGTGATTTTTCCCGCACGTGCCAAGCTATTAATTCCTATTAAGAATAAAAAAAATTTGAACTTTTCAAAGCTTTGTCAGTGGTCATATGATAAAATGCTTATTGATTCAATAGGTCGGCCCAGACGGGAAAATATTTGGCGTTCATGACCCTGATGACGTACGGAGCTCGCTGCGCTAGGCTCGTACGTCATGACCTCGAGCCAAATATTTTCCCGTCCGGCCCTCCCACTTAGTCAATAAGCACATAATACGTGATTTAAACTTTGCTGTCCGTGTGTCCGCTTTGCAGTTGGAAATATACAAATGACATTCATAATGCCATAACCATACAGTTGTGGTTTTGTGGCTGTCGAAGTGCAAACTGCAACCTTAACATCCCCGAAGGCCAAGGAAAAAATATTGAATTCCATGAACAAAGAGCAGAAACGCAAACACACTGCATGGAAGCAATATATACTTCGTTTACTGTACTCAGAAGGTAAAAGACGGAATGCGTAGATTATTTACTGTGCTCGAAAAAGATTGGTGGCTAGGAATGAAGCTCATATAGACTAGGCACACTAAAGACCACTTAGGGGTTGTTTTCAATATGTCTGGTCACCAGTGGTCACTATCAATGGATATTCATTCTACTTGGTGGAGGGAGCCAAAGTGGAGTTAACTTTAGTTTTAAGGCAAGCACATGTCACCTGCCTTTGAACCAAAACTCCACACTAACACAAGTACCAGCCACCAATCACTACGCTGCTAATGACACTACTTCCTCTCAATCAAGTCAGTATGTACGTGAAAGTTAAGGTGGTTCTTACACGAAGATGTTGTGATGCTTTCGCAGAGAGATTCTAAAACTGTTTCTTACGTGACTTTGCAAGGCCTGTCATGATATGCAATACACATAACCAAGAGATGAACTTGACACACTTCCAGCATGTCTCTTGTGCTTTTTGTTTTATCGCGTATCGAACATCCTCGAAAGAGGAACTTGCGCACGCTATAAGGGAAAAGTACTGTGCTTTATTTTTTTCTGAAGCATCTCAGCGGGCTGGAATCCCAAATCCTCTAATCTGATTGGCTAATCGCGCGCTCGTAACCGGTCCAGCTTTTTACGATACGGACCACGGTCCGGATTTTTATCCGCGCTATTCGCGGCAAATTGAAAAAAAAGCAAACAAACAGAAAAAATAAATAAGTTATTTACCGGTCTAGGTCGGTGCGTATGGGGAAAAACTGTGCCCTTGGTCTTGAGTACGTCCCTCGGCCTTCGGCCTCGGGCCGTACTCAAGACCTCGGGCACAGTTTTTTCCCATACGGACCTCCCGCCCGGTAAATAACATATATGTCTTGCCAAGCAGCATAGTAATAAAACATGCTTTGCTTCAAGATGGAGTGTTTCAGGTTAGAACAATAAACAGGGGCGTGGCTATCTGCACGCACGTTACGCAAGTGCGCACCTAAAAAAGTTGATTAAAGTCGATTTTTGACTTTAATCAAGTCACCTGAGAAAAATTTAAGACTTGGGGATAGGGGGTGGGGGAATGGAATTAGAAAATTGTGCGTATCTCTGGAAAAATTCTGGCTACGTCCCTGATAAAATGGGAAGTATTTTTCTTTGACTAGTAACTTAATCATGGCGGATTGCTAGAAACTTGGACATGCTTGTAGTGGTCGTTAACTGATGTGATACATCTGCGACTGTCACATGATATAGCAGCGCTTGGTCAGTAGAACTTCTGCTTTCAATACCAGTACATTTCTGCCTAAAAATATGATAAGAATAGAGCTAAGCCCTCACAGGAGAGAATGGCACTCAGTAAGAAGAGTTGCTACTTAGACCTTGAGAGTGAAAGGGTCAAACGACTCGTTAAAGTAGAAGTAGCTTCTTATTCTAAAAGTTTACAACGAAATTTGTAAATTGTACTCTTTCGAATGATTTATTTTTATAGATACAATTGTGCGTTGTAGTATTCCATGATTAGTTAAACACGGCTCAAAAAACAGAAAACAGTTCAAACCTGAACCATGTATTGTAATGTTTTGAAAAGTTGAGTTTGCAGTGATACTTCACACAAAACCTTGTGTAATAGTTCTCGTTCAATTTTTCAGAACTGCGCATTTCCCTGGGTAACAGGTTAAAACTGCACTTAGCGGTAAAACTCGCGGCTTGACATACAGCCCTCACACGGGGATTTTTCATGTTTTCAAAGAATTGCGCTCAAGGCCGTATTGGTCATATGATAAAATTCCATATCCACTTCTTTTATTTTGGCTAATTCCACGCCAGTTTATTCTCACTACATTAGGCGTCACGAAGCCGTCACGAAGCCGTCACGAAGCGGTATGCTTCGTCTCTATCCTCACAGCGATCGTATTTAGCATTCATCCGTCTGGACCGCCTCTTCGAGTCATACTTATAATACATGCGTATCCGGATTGCCGACTTATTATACAGCCACTTCACGTAGGACTGATAACTCACGCTCTTCTTGGCGGCATTGCTTAATATAGAATCAAGTAAGTGCCAATATAACAAGGCTCTTAAAACACTCTAAAATGGCAGTCATAATCCATGGTTGTCTTGTGCTTGTAACATATATATACTTCGGCTGATGGCCTCTTTGCAATTGACACATTGCTTTTTGTCGCTAGATAGGAAGTTGAATCGCGGCAAGGCTCGACAGGCGATCGAGGATGATGCGTCGGAAACGTTCAAACGTTCAGCCTAACATGGTGAACGTTCGCGCCGTCGTTATGGGTTTGGACGGTGTTGGAAAATCAGGTAAGGAAACACCGTATTCTAAAATGCGTTATAGCAAAGACCTGTGAACAATGCAATTACCCACTCATAGGTGCGGTTCTTGGCCTGAAACCCAATTAACCGACGTATGATTTCAGAAGTTAGATCAAGATAAGTAAATTACCAGCTTGTCCATTCCTGTAATTACCTACAAGAATTTTACTCACAAATTCAGTCTTAAGAAAGCAGACCAAGGCTGAGGTATCTTTTGAAAGCCAGGGTGGCGCATGTATGCTGAACAAAACAATGCCTTCGTTCCTGCTATAAGAAATGGATGTTCAAGAGTTTTCATCGAGGATAGAAATTGGCAGATAAGTACAATTTCAATTAAGAATCAACTTTCTCAGATAAAATAACTTGTAACTATATACGACTATTTCTGATAAGGGGTTCGTTTTAGATGAACACATTCTTTTTTGATGCAGATTGTCAGTAACGTTGTTCATGTTAAGATTCCATTTTACCCTTGATTTAAATTTTATTTTCCATTGTTTATTTTTGTTTGGTAATGCACATGTATAATAATGGCTTGAAACAAAGGAAAATAGAATTTAAACCAATGATAAAATTAAACCACAACATATACAAAGACAACACGATGCGTAAAAATATCAATCCAAATCTAGAATGAAAACCGGAGTACTGAAGACAGGCCGCTCCATCAGTCATTAACACGTCAATGCCGTTTAAAGTACCTTTCATCAAAGGGAATTTTTTAAAATTTTGAATGAAGATGGGATAAGGTATGGCGGCGCATTGGAGAGAACGTGGCTGCCGACTTTGGGTTCACCAAACAGCACTGCGTGCATGAGATAACAATTCAAGTTGGAACAAAAAAGCGAAAAGCTGTAGGGTACTTTAAAACATCGCACATGACGACAATACCAACTGCGCAAAAGTAAACACAGTTTCCCTAGACTGCAAAACAGCCGTATTTTTGCGTTGGTCGAATGCGAGGTCTCGTCAAGCGAAACTCGCGGCTCTGGAGCGAGGGTGAAAACTTAGAGGGACACTGGCATTTGCAAAAAGGAAATAAAAACCGATTGTTTTGCAGTCCGATACAGTCTCCTTGCAATTTCATCTCTGTCACTCTGGTCTTGAGTCAACCCAAATGTTCTCCAATTTGCTGCAGACTCCAGTCGAAACAATAAAAAGACGGAAAGTACATTGTTAATTAGGTATGTGATAAACAGATAAAAATATACTAGTGATTCGACAATGTGGATTTAACCTATTCCACTTTTTAGTGTGACCATTCTTTGGAAAGCTACTGAACAGCACTGTACATGTGGTACTGTTTGTTTTACTATATAGTTTGGCTCTGACGTTTTCATCTGTGGATCAAACAATGCAGTGTGACCATTCCTGGGAAAGCTACTGAACAGCACTGTACTGTGGTACTAATTGTTTTACCATACAGTTTGGCTCTAACTTTTTCATCTGTGGATCAAACCATGCAGTATGACTATTCTTTGGAATGCTACTGAACAGTACTGTACTGTGGTACTGTTTCTTTTACTATACAGTGTGGTTCTAACTTTTTCATCTGTGAATCAAACCATGCAGTGTGACCATTCTTTGGAAAGCTACTGAACAGTACTATATTGTGATTACCCTACTGTTTGAACACATCGTGTAGTACTTAGAAATACTTAAGAATATGATACGACTGTTATAGCTAAACTTTCTAATCCCGAAGGGATACTCATAGAAAAATCGGGTAGGGGTGTACGGCCCGCATCCCAAAACCTTGACCCTATTTATGACCAAAATCTGCGATTTTCGCTACCCTATTTATGACGTGACTTAAAACTGGAATCCCTACTTATAATTTGTCAAGGGTATATGTTGCTGGTCTTATCTAGCCTGTGTTAAATGGGGTACATAAATAGATGGGGCCGCGCATTCCTATATAGCTCCCTGGGTTTCTAATTTGTGTTCCCGGCGTTCACGCAAAAAAAAGAACTTAAATCGAACTTTGGAACTTCGCCACCTTGACAAATGCAAGCTGCACGGCAAAAGCATGAAAAGGATGCTTTTAGACTGAGACAAAACTAGTCATTCACACGAATTTCTAATTTGTCAGTCGTCCTAGTGAACGGTAACACCTGGTAGATACCAGCTGTGGCGGTGTCATATTTGATAACCTAAATATTGAGATATACCTAGGCTAATTATATTTGTATCTCTCTTTATCAAAAGCGGCATCATGGGCGCTCTATTGATATATGCAGCACCTAATTCAAAGCTTGTACCTTGTAGCATGTATCTGTAAATAGTACTGTTAGTAGGCGATAAATGGTGCATTTATGCTGCTTAATTGTAAAAGAAAGAAAAAAATCGGATCTTCACGCTAGCTGGACCGTTTCGGATCTGGCAGGGCCTACGTAGATACTGAAGTATCGATACCGAGACAGTCCAATCAAGGGCACTCAACGTCTATTTTCGGTAAAAATCTGTTCGGAATCAAGGTGAGCAAGAATTTTCAAATATCGAACACACAGGCCTTCGGATTTTCGAAAGGTGTATCTGGATCGACTTTCAGTCTTAAAAACATCACCTAAAAGATTCACAAAAACGGAAAAGTAGTCCGACGAGTTTTCGGAAAGGATATTTTTCCATTCTTGGCGCTTAAAATGTCACCTACCGATTACGGATGAGCAAATGGTTCGTTGGGAAGCTTTTAGAAGGTGCCGTCCAGCCAGCAATTTCTGAAATGAAGATAACGTTCCCTAAAATTTTCGAGCACTTCAGCATTCAGCTAAGATATTCAAACAGATCAAATTCTTCTAGGTGATAAAAACATCTCTTAAGACAGTTTTAAGTAGCGCTGCGTGTAAGGCGGATACCGCCAACGTCTCTGGTATGCAGGGTATATGTTTGCACAATTGGCTTATGACTCAAAAATCCGATGTTCTGATTGGTCGAAATACCTTTCCTCGCGACCTTTATCCGAAAATGTACGATTGCAGCCCGGATAAATACGAATAAAGATAGTCTTTGTCTTGATCTATTGCTTCAGCAACTTTCGTGACATTCGTATGTGCGGCGAAAAAGTTATGAAGGATTTTCTTTGAGGATCTCATATTGCACAGCGCCAGGAGGGATCAATATCAGTTTCTGGGCAACTGTGCACCTACCCCTCCCCTAATCCAACAAGTTATAATGAGTTAAAAAGTTAGCGTTAATGTTGGTTTAGGGGAGGGGTAGGTGCACGGTTGCCCAGAAACTGATATTGCACAGCGCCAGGAGCCCATGACCTGACAGCGCTGGCCACTATTTGTTCACTTTCGAGTTTTGGTGCTTCTCCTGTTCTTTAACGACTCTGAGAGCTTCAACCGATACAGAATTGTATAACAGCAGGAGCCCATCACCCGGAGCCTCCATCTCCCTTATAAACCCTAGGAGACAACCTTTGCCCGTATCTTTCTATTTTTAGTCGTTCGAATTCCCACGAATGCATTGTACCGTCCAATCAGAACAAAGTTGTTCTTTTACGTCACACGCAGTCACAAACCCTGAGTGATAGCGTCTCACAAAATATTCTCTTGAGACTGTTCTAAAAATAAAAAGATACGAGCAAAGGTTGACTCAAGGATATAGTTTGTATGGAGGCTCCGGGTGATGGGCTCCTGATAACAGTTCTTGTAGTTTCTAGGAGCGTGGAAATGTCTCTCAGAAGCTCTTGGCTCAATCTGCTCGTTGAGTGCCCCTGTCTAATATCGCGTCTAAAGAATTTCTGTGATAAAAGTCTGATGAAAGGCTAAGAAACGTTGACTAAATGGAAGGTCAGTTCATGCAAAGAAATATTTTAAAAGTTCCTTGAGTAAACGAAGCACAGTACTCTTACTGAAAAAAGGGGAGGGGAGGGACGGGAGAGGCATCGATGTTACCGTGTTCTTAGCCCGCGAGGGGGTACTCCCATATGGAGTGGACGGGGATGCTCGTCGGAAATTTTGAATTTAACCCCTAAAAGAGACCAATCTGGGCGTGGCCGAAGCTTATGCAGACCAGTTTGTTTATATCAATTGAGTAAATATAAACAATCAAAATTCTTTCTGTTTTGTTATTTCTTCGCGTGCAACCCTTAACGAGACCTTGACGGCTAAAAATAATGACATTTTGTCCAGAACACCCTAAGCGAGACGACGAGCATCCCCGTCCATTCCATATGGGAGTCCCCCCCGGGGATTCTTAGGGAGACCCCTTGAGGAACATACGCGCGCTGTGTGAGAAATGTATAAGTCACAATGGACGTGATAACGCTGGTGAAGCTTTAAAATCATTTAGCTCTTTTGGTTGCAGCTCTTACAGTGCGATTCCTAACGAGACGATTTATCGGAGAATACGATGAAAACTCAGGTAAGATCGAGGGCATTATTTTTAAAGCTACTGACTGATTAGTACTGCCCTTTGGTATTGTTTGTTCTACTATACAGTGTGGTTCTTACTTTTAAATCCGTGGATCAACCGGTGCCCATGCAGACTGGCCATTCTTTGGAAAGCTACGGAACAGTATTGTACTGTGGTACTGTTTGTTTTTCTATACAAGTTGGTTCTAAATTTCCCATCTGTGGATCAACCGGATACCGAGTGGCCATTTAATGGAAAGCCACCAAACAGCCCGAACTGTGGGGTTAGGTGTGGTTTGTCATCATGCTCAACAGCTACTGTAAAGCTACTGAGAAGAATACTGCCTGGTGAAACTCTTTATACAGTACTTTGACGCATTAAAGCATACAGTAACATTCTTATGAAAGCTGCTTGGTTTCCATATAACATTGGTGTCAGGTACCCGAAGTGTTCCTTACTTTGGCGCCTTATTTTCTTACAGAGATGACCTATCGGCATCACCTGACTGTGGACGGGCATTATGTGGCCCTAGACATAATGGATACGGCTGGTGAGGTAATGACCTACCATGGGAGACGAACTACTTTGCCTAGTAACAGTAAAAATTCTAGGTAGATAAGTCAATGAAAATCTTATAATAAAATGATAAAACATCTAGGGAACGTTCATTTTTGACGAGAGAGGGGAGGGCTGGTGGGATTTTTTTGGGGGGAGGGATCAGCTTTTAAGGGAGGCCATCCCCCAAAAAAAATTAGGGAATAGGGGAATCGTGTGAAATATTTTAATCCAAAACTGACTTCTTTCTTTTGATTTGTGCTCTCTGATAAACAGCTCTCTGTGGTATTAATAACTGGGGACGTCATCCAAGAAAATTACAGCTTCAAGGGGGGTCACACAATTTTTAAATGGTGCTTCCTGAATCACACCAGCCCCCTCCCCCTCCCTCGTAAAAAATAAACGGTCCCCTACAGCCAGAGGCCAGGTTTACCCTTTTTTTTTTTTCTTTTTTAAGTGTCAACTGGGTGGTCCTTTTTTAATTCAAGCAGGTGGTCAAAGAATTAGTATTAAGTTAAATATGAACTAGTTGGCAACAAATATTTTTTTCGAATTTTCCACGTTGTCTATGACGCAAGTTTCATATGTTTTATGCATGCAGCGCCTTTCTCTATGGCAGTTCACGTCCGCTCAACACATGTTGTCATCTGAAGCATCATCGATCCATCATTTTGTGTCACTTTGGGGAGCGTAAATTGGTATTACTTGAATCAAACAGCAGTTGCTTAGGACCTTGTCATACAGTGCCCGTTTAAACCGATTGTACTGCATTCCGGTGCATATACTTAACTTTGGGATCAATATCAGTTTCTGGGCAACCGTGCACCTACCCCTCCCCTAATCCAACAAGTTATAATGAGTTAAAAAGTTAGCGTTAATGTTGGTTTAGGGGAGGGGTAGGTGCACGGTTGCCCAGAAACTGATATTGATCCCAACTTTGTTGGGGTGTTTTTTGTAATTCATTCCTAACCTTGGTATGATTACTACTTATTCATTACTCGTAATCAATATGGTGTCAGCATTCGAAACGTATTCCTTGTTAGCACTTTCCGACTGAAATTGTTTTGTGGAATCTTCTTTTCACATGTAGAACTCAGAGACGAAGCTTGGGAAATGCGTCATATTTGGGGACGTTTTTTTCATTCTTTATTCTATCACGGATAGATTTTCGTTCATAGAAGCCAGACGATTGGGTCGGTTTATCAGGAGAGTCAAAGAATGCGACTGCGCAATGATACTGGCGGGAACGAAAAACGATTTACAGCATCTGAGAAGAATCAGCGAAAAGGAAGGAGTCCAACTGGCGGAGGAGTTGAACGCTACGTTCTCTGAGATTTCCATTTCGGAAGGCTTTGTCGAAACGTATTCCTTGTTACAAGACTCCTTGAGGCAATATTTGAACGGCACCAAACCTGAGGAAAATGGCGACAAGGAGAAAAACAGTACGTTGTCGAGGATGAAAGAAGGATTTAAAGGAATTTATGCGAGAAGAAAGTCTTGTTCCCTTTGATAAGCTCATTGAGAAATGCAAACGATTGCCTGGCGAAATCAGTTATCACATGCAACACGGGTCAGCTCCAGAGTTTGATGCGGGTGAAAGTTTTCACTGCGAGTTTATTCTACTATCGGTAAACTACTAAAAAGTCCAATTCTGAGAAACTTTGATTTGTACTTACCAGAGCCTCAAAGTAGAACAGTAGTGTAGACGCTTTAGCGCCTTCATGGTGAGTAAAAAGTAAAATGCAAGGTTTTAAAAGCTTGTTTTCGCAGCCAAGAACTCTTCGTGCACGACAATGAACGCAAAAATTGCGTTTGTTCCCGCGCTTGTCCATTGGCGCTTTTGGATATTTGCTGTATTCGTGCTACAACTTATAAATTGTCTCTCATAAAGAGCACTTGATGATGTAGGTACTTAAATGAAATGGAAAGTACTCAGTAAGATGGACTTTCCATCTTCTCCGAGAATTTTTCTACAACAGTCTTCGACATAAAAAAATCACTGTCCTTAGAATGATTTCTAGCACGAAGTGAGTCTCCATGTTAGTGGCTGACATTTCCTGTATACCTAAGCACCTCACCTATAGGACAAAGGTCTGTGGGACTCAAGGAGTAGTTCCCTGCGCAAATAGTACTGGTAATTCGGGGTTAGCTGGTGTACATGTGTTGTTTGTTTGCCTCTTTTCTTAAGTTAGTAACGGTAATAGGACTGAGTGGAGTCCAATTCGTATAGGTAATCACATGATTTCGAGTGCAATTTGGAATAAATAAGCACGAGTAAATTTTTTCAGACCAACAAAATTGCACGAGCCCGTAGGGCGAGTGCAATTTGTGGTCATGGAAAAATTTACAAGTGCTTATTTATTCCAAATTGCACGAGAAAAATCATGTGATTACTTCTTAATAATATACATGAAAAAATGCGATATGTCATCATAATTATGCAGAAGCAACGCGCGCTAATCACGTGCAAAAATAATTTATTCAAACCATGGAAATGTCAACCGCTTTTCGATCAAAATAACAGTTTGACTCAAAAAAAGTTCAAAGTACAGCTGAGAAGTTCAAGGAATTGTCTGTATCAGTCTGTATCCGAATCAATTTCAATGAAATGGAATCGTCGTTTGCAAGGTTTAATGACAGGCGAGGTCTTGCTGTTGAGGTTGAATGTGACAGTGCAGTTAGTGAAGGAATTCATCAGATTCTGTGCTTGTGAGCTCATCATGTCTGGAATTACTGCGTTTGAAGTAGAATGACCAGATTGACTACTGGGTTTTGCTGTGCTATTTCCTTTCGAGATGGCCCAGGAAAGCTGTCGCTGTTCGTCTTGGTCTGCTTCATCGTAGTCGTCTAAAGACTGGATATTTCTGTGACCAGTGACTTTTGCAATTGACGACCTCTCGAGATTTGCTTTCTTCATCTTGCTTACGAGTGTTTTGCGGGCACTGTGATTGGAAAATCGCTTCTCAGATGACTCAAGGGTGGTTTCAGAGATGATGTTTTTCATCATGGAGTTGATTTTATTTTCTCCCATGGGCTGGACTTTGTACCAGATTTCATCGCCAGGTCCTCTGTTGTGTTTTATCGAGAGATAAAATGCACCACTCGCCTGAGACTGGGAGGCCTACGGCTGATGTACTGGCGAAATAACGCAACTAGACATCTCTCTCCGCCAGTCTGGAACATTTTTGGTTGAAACTGTCTTGGTTTTGCGTTCAAACCTCCAGGTCTGGTTTTCGTTGGCCCTTCAGCAAACTCGACAAATTCAAGGCCGTCGTCACCTTTCAGGGTTCAGTCTCATTCCGTGATGTTCCTGTCTTCCACGGAGACCAAATTGTTGGGTGAGTAGCCACCACATTGTATGAATCAAGGATTCTGGGGTTTTACCACCGAGTTTCTCGCACTTCCAGAGAATTTCTTCCTCCACTTCGGATAGCTGTCGAGCTTTGTTTGGGCGCTTGCCGCGGCCAGCCAAGCGAAGCTGTTTCGCTTTCCCGTCCAGTACTTGTTTGGAGGAACTGAATTCTCTGTCGCGAACAATGGACAGGCTATACCCTTTGTTCTTCAAGTGTCTATCAAGTGATGTAATCATTACTTTCAGGCTTTCTGGTTCGTAATCTTCACCGTGTTTGTTTTTAAGTTCCGCATAGAATCGCTCGAGCTAAGTGTTCAGCTCCGCCGGCTCATAGTTTTCGATTTTCTCAGAAATTCTCTTCTCTAAACACCACTTATTCCACACCGACAACCAAAAAGCAGTGCTTTTCACAGTATTTTTGTTTTTAGAGCTGTTTTTCAGCTCTTGTATTGTTGTTGCGGTGGCGAAAGAAAACCTACTTAAAACGCCGGCCATTGTTTCACTCGCAAATTTTCAGTGTATCCAAATTTTGCGCCACAAAGGGCTTGCATTTGATTGGCTATCTGTGTGTTTCTTTCATCATTGATCAATCAGAATGCTTGGTTTATTACCTCATTTTGCACTGAATTACCTCTTTTCTGCATTGTGTTAACTGAAAACTGCATTTCTCTTAGCCAATCAAAATGGAGAAATTTTTTCATGTATATTATTAAGGCTGAAATCAGGGCAGTTGATAGCCAATCAGATTTGAAAATTTTGTTATAGTTATGATTGTATGTATATTAGGAGTGCCTTATATTGTTTTTAGGTGGTGGAAGCATCTTGCAAGTCACTACGAATAAAAAAGATAAATAATTGAGTATGCTGCGCCTGGCAACGAGAAGAACCATTCTTCCAACACTTAACTTCCCTATCGTTCATTTAATTTTTCGCCGTTCTGAAATACTGAATTTTTTTAGCTAAGTTAGCTGGATATAGAGATCATTGATCATTTTTATGGACAAAATCTAAACACACTGTCCTTTTTTCTTATTGGGTTTGTAGTACTTTGACAGGTACAGAACCTGCCCTTCGACAAAATAGCCAAAGAATTTCTTATTGTAATTTTTGTTTGTTTGTTTTGTTGTTGTTGTAGTTGTTGTTGTTGTTGTTCTGGATTTTTTGAGTGCGTGACTTCAGTCCCCCGTGACAACAACGGTTACGTGACCAACGTCAAGAGCTAGTAAGCTCATTAAACTAAAAGTGGTTTAGAAATTGCAATTTCGTTTAAAAGTTATAAACGATCGGTGCGACAAACTGGAGTATTAAAACGTCTCTTATTTCTCAAACGCCGAGCGTGGGAATGGCCATAGGAGAAAGCATTAGCCAGCTTGTTATATTCATTACTTATAATATCTATTAACATAGATAATGATTCACGTCTCTCTGAAAGTGTTGGAATTCCGGCCTTTACCTTCGCCTCACAATACGATGACTAAATCAAGTAAAACGTGGTTTATAGACTTTACCATTAAGTAATCAAAGATATTTATTCCAAAAGTTTTAAAGGGGCAAAGATACTTGCCTAACTTTGCTAATGGGCTACATGTGGTCGTACATGTACCTGGAATACACTTCCGTTTCCGATTTAGATAAATGCCATGTCATCACATAAACCATTCATTCATTTATCAATCGTTGAAAGAAAAAACCTCCATGACAGCAAACAGGGGAATTTGGTAAAATATTATAGCCTATGTTTGCCAAAAATCGAAACCTTTCTCTATCAGCAATAAAGGTGGAATTTTTTCATAAGCAACATAACCTACAACTCTGAGCTCTGCTCCAGAGCGAGGTCAAAGTTCAATGTGAACTGAGATCAATGAAGCATGCAACCGCCGTCTCAAAAACACGCAGTTTCATAAAGCTTTCTTTCTAAATCTTGTTTGAACAGTTTGTATTTGCGTTAAATTTGAATCGACTAGAGGGCCCACAGCGAAACATTTTATGTCCCTGAATGTTCTTCAGCATGTTAAGATGGGCGCTTAAAGGTAACAATTTCAAAATTAGCTCAGGAAATCGAGTTTGCACGGCCCGATTTATTTATTCTTGTTGATCATGTGGGACTTTGTACGTCAACTTCGTACAGTCGCCTTCAAGTCTGCTATTGAGGTAGGCTGAAGTATCCTGTTATGTTTTTCAGTATTAATCGAATAAGAACTGGTATATTATAACACAGCTTTGACAAATTCAATAGCGCGATAAATTTGATTCAGTTCAAGACAACGAGGTCAACTTGAAATGATGTGCAGGCGTCGATCGTCTCCATTGAATAGCCGGCAAATGTTGGCCTGTAGCAATCGTTTGTTAATATCATGTTGTGAAATAGTTGACACGTTACCTTGAGCCATTTATGGTTATTCTAGCTAAGCATATTGTAAGACGTGACACCTACCGGCAAGGTTCGAAGGAATCTCGATTCATCTAACCCTTGAAGATGTTTTCCCGCGTAAGCCAGGGTGCGGGTAAGCCGTCAAAACAGCCTGTGTTTCAATGACGTCATTTAATTCCGGCTGTTAATGAACGGCCGGCGCGTTTGAAAGTTTGAAATGAATATTTTACTTTTATTAAACGACGATATTCTCATCTTTGACTTGAGAAAAAATACCCGGTTTTGGTTAGGTAAGCTAGTCTCCACTGAAATAAGGTAGAATAAAAAAGAATTTGACGGAATGGTTCAAGTTCCAAATACGGTGAATTTGCTGCGAATAGCAAAGTCAATGACTCATAACGCTCATTACTACCGAAAAAAAAAATATACATATATATAGAGGTATAAATTACTCGCTGTCCACAAATCGTGAGGGGGGGAATCATCCTTTTATTATCTCCGTAACATCAGCTATGTAAGAAAATACATGTCAGCCTGATCCAATTTTGAAGATACAAATGAGTTAACAAGTATTTCCGTAGTGGTCGGACCACTACTGAAATACTTGTTAACTCATTTGTATCTTCAAAATTGGATCATTACAATTCTTTACTCTATGGCCTACCGAACTACCAAATGAAAAAGTTACAGCACGTTCAGAGGAGGAGGCTCAGTAGTGTAGTGGTTAGCGTGTCGGATTTCCCAGCAGGAGGTTTGGAGTTCGAGCCCTGGTGCTGGCACTGTGTTGTTTCCTGAGACAAGACACTTAACTCCACACTGTCTCTCTCCACCCAGGTGTATAAATGGGTACCAGAGATACAATGCTGGGGGTGACCCTGCGGTGGACTAGCATCTCATCCATGGGGGAGTAATAATACTCCCAGCTGCTTCGTGCTATTGAACCCGGGATAAGCCGTGTGGGCCTTAAAGGCTTGTGTGCGCCTTTACCTACGTTCAGAACGCTGCTGCTCGTCTCATTACTCTTTCAACTGAAACTAGAACACTTTAGTGGCTTCCTATTTATTATCGCATCATGTTTAAAATTCTACTCATCACGTACAAGGCTCTTAACAATTTGGCACCTTCGTACATTCGTGATCTACTTACAACTTGCATCCCGTCTCGTCAGCTACGTTCATCATCTAAAAATTTGAAATCATACGGTGCAAGATCTTTCTCTGTGGCAGCTCCCACTCTCTGGAATACTCTGCCATGTGACATTAAGAACAACTTCTCAGTGTCCGTTTTTAAAAACAATCCTAAAAAACTTTTCTTTTTTTTTTTTTTTTTTAAAAAATTAACTTTTTTATGACTTTCTTTTTTAACCAGTTTTTAACTGCGGGAAACTGTCACTAAACGAGACGGCATTTTGACCCTCGTCCCAAAACAGTGAATAGCTAAGACAATACCGAGTTACGGAAGCCAATCAGAACGCGTGAAAAGGATTATCGACTTTGTTATCACTCATTGAATATATATATTATATAAAATATCTATTATATTAATAATAAATAAATAAATGTGAAACGACTTAAGAATAAACAAAATAAGATAGGAAAACTAGGAGTTACATAAATAGCAGCCCTTGCAGTTATCAAAGATGCTAGTTAGATCCAGTTTACGAATCCTATTTTTGAATGTTTTTAAATTTCCTCTAATTTGCCTACTCAGTCTGCTCCACAGTTTGGGCGCCAAGTATCTTATTGAGTGCTTTCCATATTTTCTCTTTCCGGGCACCCGCTGCACCTCCCCCGAACAATGAATCGTTTATTGACTACAAGCTTGTTCGTTTAAGATGGCGATATACTGGCCTTTTTCATTCTTATTACGAGCCTCAACTGTTTCTCGGTCCATAGAAACCACAGAAAAGAACTCGGTCAATATCCAGCCAAAGTGAGCTTAGTCTTGGTCAGTAGCCTTTATAATAGTTAGTTACGAGAATTCATCGGTAGATCATTATAGGATCTTCACATTAACAGATTTCTTCCGAGGGGGGGAGGGTACTGCCATATATGGGCATATATAGGTATATGCCGCTGTGAAGGGTATGGTTTTCAAGAAATTTACTCTAGCGTTGGGTATATAAATCAGAGCGTTCGGGTCTAGAATAGGGTATCATTTTTGACGAGACTGACCAGTTGGTTGAAGATTTTTTTCGAAAAAAACTGAACAAGTATAAATGAATCTTTTTTGAGAGAGAAACGATTGTGGTATGCGGTTTTGTTTTGGCTTGACTGTGCTAGTGACCTCAGTTTCTGGAAAACAGCTACTCTAGGATAGGAGTGATTTGGGGGGTTTACTCTAGTATAGGGTAGCAAAATTCAGCTGAACCAGCTCTGGTATAGGCTAAGGGTTCCAGGGTTCCAGCGGCACCTACCCACCCAAAAATTCTTAAAGAACCCCCCCTGGAGTTTTCTCAGATGATCGCTGTTATTTGTTTGGTTTTAGTTGTATTGGAATTGTAAGAAGAAGTTGCATATAAATCAGGTTTTGGCAATGGAACGGAAATAAAGAAAAACGCTTGTAAGCAGTGCGTGTTCTGTAATGTGGATTGATAGCTCTTGACCGTTTGGATCTCAATTTGTTTGTCAATTTTACATTGTTGCTGAAGAGGTCCTTACAATATTCTTACGGCTGATTTTAACTGAACTCTGTTAACGGCTTTTACATCATTACTTTTCATGACCTGACAAGCAACACAAGACCGGGGAAAATAACTTGCAATAGCTATATTTTACTTCGCGTTTTAATGTATGTTACCGCTCTACAAGTTAAAAGAACTAGCAATACGTCCCCTCTAAATAACCAGGGAGGGATTTGTTAATCAACCTAAGAGAAAATTGGGCTCCTACTCCGTGTACCGACACAGATGACGTAAAACAAAGACAGACAATAAAAAAGTTGTTACTGAATAATTTGCACACAATGGTGAAACAATGCATATGTCATCTGTGTCGGTACACGGAGTAGGAGCCGAAAATTGACAGCGTTTTAGGATTGGCGTGAGTGTTGGTAAGCATGATCGCTTTCCACTGCTACAGTAATTAAAGTTTGATTATTCCTTAGGGAAGGTACGTTTTTTATTGGGGGGGGGGGAGGGCTGGGGCCTCAGAGGGGGGGTTCATCAGTGAAAGTGAGCACCAAAAGGGGAGGGCCATACCTCATGTGAGCTATTGAAGGTAGGGTCACACATCTTTTCCAGAATTTTTTAATGAGAATTTTTGCGACGTTGCTTTCCATTTCTCTTACAGATTAAGTTTTTCTTTTCACCTACTTTGGTTTAATTTCGTGTTTTATTATGGGTACTAGGTAAATATCCCACACTGATTATTCGCATTTTCCTTGTTTCAGCGCACACACTCAATATCGAGATATATTTATATTCAAACACTTTGCGCTCACAAGCGAAACGTTCTGAGGTTTCTGCAGCATGGAATATACCATGTAGTAGTGAGGGGAGGGTCGCACTTTTGTCAGTCACCTAAAGGTGGTGGGGCGGGGGGGTCAGGAGTTATTTTGTTAAAACGCGAGAGAGGGCCAACTTTTTTTTTGGAAAATAAATACCAAAATTCCTCAGCCCTCCCCCCCACCCAAGTAAAAACATACCTTCCCTTATCTGAGTTTTCGAGGTCTACAAATAACTTACTTAACGAATATCGCGAAATATATGCACTTATTTCGAGTGACATTTGCGCAATATATAATGCAGTTGGATATTTAGTGGATTAATTAAGTACAGAGTTTGTTTAGAAGGTTTAGGGTTGTATTTAACCATTTATTAATCCACTGGAGATCACACGTAGTCTTTGACAGAGTCTTGTACATAAAGTGTACTTTCTCCTGTGCTTTGCGGCAATCGAGTGAGCTTTTTTCTTAATCATCAAGTTTTGATTCATGATCATGTAGCCACTGAGCAAAGTAATGTAGATCAGTCTTGAGAGCGAAACGAAACTGGCGCGAATGGCGCATACCCGAAGTCGATTATCTTCGTATATCTTTCGTTCTACTATTTTTCCGTTCATATGATTTGCACAAATACTGTAATTGCTTTTATATGAGTTTTGTTGTTTTATACCTTCTCTTCGAGCATTTCCAAATCTCGAGAATTAAATTTAAGCGCCCCAGGGCATTCGTGGAAGTGCCAAAATGACGCGCTTGAATTTACAGACAGTGACTTTAACTCATCTTTAATCACTTTCGCAGATGAAGCACTTTCTATTATTTGCCAAATACCAACATTCTTCGTCGGATTTGGAAACTTTTCAGGTGATCAAAATGAAATAAATGGATCGTGAGATCCTGAACAACAGAATTTGTTTGATGCAATTTTCGAGGATATAGGCTCTTCACAATATTTATGTCATGTCACTTAAACAACACCTTTTTCAAGGCCTTCCTTTAGCGCTCTTATCCGGTCTTTTGTCTTTTACGGGCAAAGTTTATATACCGGAGGCATTATATAGATCTTACTCTAAATCTATCGCACATTATCTCTCTGATTAGTGGGACTAATTACAATTTAGTTTAGAAAATAATATCAGGTGCAAATTATCTCAGTAAGTCTGACATGGGAAGATTGATGAAAAGCATGAATTCGTCGAATGACCGACGTTATAAATTGCGCATTCTAGAGGCATCTTGCGCAGAGTTTCAAGAAGCCGCACAAAGGAACTTCTGTAATCCTTGCATAAATTTCCGAGGCTGAAGTGTGTAGACGACGCTTATCTGGCAGGAATTCTGCGGGCGGCATCTTTTGCGGTTGGAAACGAAGCTTTCCTGGCAACAAAGAAGCGTCTAGTGAAACTCCTTGAGAGCGAGCACTCGCAATCCGACAGATTACTATTGATTGAGCAAGGTGCCATCCATTCTTTGAGAACTGTAATAAGCTTTGTCTCTCAAAAGAAGCCGGCTGTTTGTAAAATAGATCTTTCCACTCACTCTGTCTCTGGACTGTGAAGGTAGTCAAATATTGCTGTGTTTTGTGAACATGAAGAAACGACGCAATGGTCAAGTCCATAATCACACGCTCAAGACCGTCCGTGCGGTGGTGTTGGGGAAAGACGGAGTTGGAAAATCTGGTAGGTTCATTCTTGAGTTGTTACCTTTAATTTCTTTGTAATCCTGCTTTTGAGGATAGCGATCCTTAAGTTACGCTGTACCAAATGACTAGGTCTTAGCTTAATAGACGGTTTGTCCAGTATGTTTAACGTTACATTTGGACTTTGCTGGTGAAACTAGTACAAAAAAAGAACCCAAAACTCTGCATTATACCACAGCAAAACATAAAACTTCTTTTACTGGAATATGAACCGAAATAAAATAGCCAACAACTCCACTGAGCCAACGATCTATTTCTCATAACTTTACTTTTCGTAACTGGAATCCGTAAGTTACATTGCAAACATCCGGCTTGTAATAATTTGTCGCGCTGGCATTGCATTCACCGCTTTCTTAATTATTGTGCTTTTGATTGTTAGGCATAAGCATATCCTAATTTCGCATGAATTGAGACAACAATGCACCGCAGATAAAGACCTGACATATGAGTTACTTTGTTCCCCGAAAACGCGCGGCTTTTCTTAAGCGTTTTATTGTTCTCAACTATCAAACAAGCATACAAAACAATTGTACAAGATAATAATGGATAAAGCGATTTACACACTGCTTACTAAGGATATGTGTCTTAGCTAATGCTAAAGACGTGTTTCGCTTGTTTGCTTGTTTGTTTACTGAGAATTTAGACACTAAACCTGGATAGGCAGTTATTTTTTCAATAAAACGCCCTTCGTTTTGCCAAGCTCCCGCAGTGTTCGACATTGCACTAAAACTATTCACTGTTGTCGCAAAAAATGTAACAAAAAAAACAGCTTTTCACTGAAGTTAAACGAGAAGAAAAATTAATTTACAAGAGTAACTTTCAGGACACAACAACTGCGCACAATTTTTTCGCAGTTCCTTGTGAAGTACTTGAAGCAACACAGGTTGTGTTGCCATTGCCTTGTGATGCACAGCAAGTGGTTCAGTTTTCACTCTGGGGTTAATATAGTTGAGTCAATCAAGATACCTCTATTTCATCACCCGGGCAGTCGATATACTAAGGGTTACTGATTGGGAAAGCAAAATAAACATCCTTTCATATGCTTTTTATTTATTTTTATTTTATTTTTTTTACAGTTATTGCTAAATGCCTAAATGTTCACCTAGATGTGAGAATCTTCACATATTTATGTGCCAAAGCGTTAATTTTAAATGCAATTGGTGTTTTTCTTACTAGCTCTGACAGTTCGCTTTCTGACCAGGCGATTTATTGGAGAATATGACAGCTCCCTAGGTAAGACTCGGCGATGTACACCTTTATAGTTACTGTAGTACATTATATGAAAGTCATGTTACGTAAAACTGCCCTTCATCGTTATTGACATATTCAACTGTTGTCAAGAGCATAACGGCACCGTTCACGTGTTCTAGACTTAAAGTTTTCAACTTGCAATCATCCCACCCTGTTTATTGAAAGCCTAAAACACGTTGTGAAATAATGAAAATGGTATATGTTAGCCTGGTGAATGAAAGATCTATTTTTGAGCATGTCACATATGAACTTGGAAAACGGAATTCCGAGTTTTCTCATTGAGAGTCACCTTCCAAGTACTAGTTCGGACGCTCTACAACTGAGCTATAGGAGACTCGTGCGAGTGACGCCATTGGGAGCAAAGCCGGCATATAATTCATGGTAGGCCACCATATAGTCACCATATACAGTGTTTATAGGGGTATACAAGGGTTTACAAGGATATGCCTAATTGTAAACCCTTGTATACCCCTGTAAACACTGTATATGGTGGCCTACCATGAATTATATGCCACAAAGCCACGTTGTGGTCTGATACGATTATATAATTTCCGAAAAAGAAAACTTTGAACTCAGCGCAGTATGCTGTGGAACTTGATAATGTCTGGTTCTTTTGTGCTCTTTGATTAAAATGTCCTTAGGGCTTTTAATTGAATACTTTTTTGCTCTCTGATCTTCTCCAGAGGCAACTTACAGACACCATTTGATTATTGATGGCCAGTTTGTGTCTTTGGATATTATGGACACGGCTGGAAAGGTGAGGAACGCGCCGATTGTATTATTTAGTTACATGAGTACTGTACAGGGATTCCCTGGTATTTTCAAGACCACGAAAGAGACCGAAAGAGTGTTCTTGAAAATAACCAAGTGCTTCTATACTTCATTATAGTTCACCGCTAAACTTTCTCCGATTCTTATTGGCTTAAATTGATCACATGACGCGATAGTTGACGAGATGACGAGACACTATCAGCCCATAGTGCCCTTCCGAGGAAAACACCCGAATAGTACTCGTCCGTGAAAATTTTAATAAGTATGGCTACTCGTTTCGCCGTTCAGCGAAGAAGATGTATCTATCCGAGTCAATGAGGTTGTACCCAAAAAAGAACCAAGGTACACACGAATGAATATTTGATTTGATCTGCATTTAGCGGGTTTTGACTGTGTTTCAACTGGCGCACGGAAGAAAATTTAGTGGTGAACAATTAAGACAATAGAGTGTTTGTGTCTAGGAACTATTGGTCTCATAGTTGCCCCTTGAGGGGGGCATAAGGGTTTGCGGTGATGCGGTTTTGCGGTAATTTTCATTTTATTCGCGGTATTGCGGTTTCAAGACACCAAGCGGTTTGCGGATATTACAACATTTAAGTCGCGGTTTTCGGTAAAAAAAAAATGGTTCGGTGGAATGTGCGGAGTGCGGAGTGTAGAAAATGCGGAGTGTAGAAAGTGCGGAGTGTAGAAAGTGCGGAGTGTAGAAAATGCAGAGTGTAGAAAGTGCGGAGTGTGGAAAATGAGGAGTGTGGAAAATGAGGAGTGTGGAAAATGAGGAGTGTGGAAAATGAGGAGTGTGGAAAATGAGGAGTGTAGAAAATGCGGAGTGTATATTCTTTTAAAGAGTGTTTTTATAATATCGTGACACATGCGCATAAATTAAAGAAAAATATGCGATTTAAAAATAGTTGTGACAGGCCTACACGACTCCCGCTGTTCGCAAGTGTGGTTTCTTTGCCTTTAGAGTTTGAATCTCACGAGTATGTCTTTGAGCGATTTTCCTCTTTTGTACAATATGATGGGAGGCTCTTTGTATATCTCACTCAGTAGAGGTTGATTCTGTATTAAATGCCATTTGCTCAATAAGGTTTTCTTTAGAATACTTTCGCTCATTTTCCACACTCCTCATTTTCCACACTCCCATTTTCCACACTCCACATTTTCTACACTCCTCATTTTCTACACTCCTCATTTTCTACACTCCTCACTTTCTACACTCCGCATTTTCTACACTCCGCATTTTCTACACTCCGCATTTTCTACACTCCGCATTTTCTACACTCCGCATTTTCTACACTCCGCATTTTCTACACTCCGCATTTTCTACACTCCGCATTTTCTACACTCCGCATTTTCTACACTCCGCACTCCGCACTCCGCACTCCGCGTATTCCACCCAACCAAAAAAAATGTCTGCGGTGATAACACTCTTTAGAGCGGTCGGCAGGCGATCGGCATCCGGTCGTTTTGCAAGCGCGAGTCAAGTGTTTTGTTGTACAACGCATCAGGGTTCATTATATCAGCTTACAGTTAAACTCTGTGGTTTGCAATCCCAGCCCTTTCCAGTTAATAGATAATGTGATTAACCGTTTTGGTCGTTTTGGCCAATAATGCTTCGACTTCGTGAAATTCCATGCCAGATGTTAGCTCGCACAGCCGTACAGCCTCGTGTTCTCGTTGTTTTGATTATTCAATGCACGACGCGGGCAACTGAGGTCGTCGAGGTCGCACAGGGTCGTCCAAGGTAATCAGTCACCCAATGCAACACGTACAGGATCAGTGACAGAGTTTTTCAAAGTCAAGGGAGATATCAGTACTCGTTCAAGTGCATGACCCTCATACTTGGCATTTGGTTAGTAGTAAATAGAGTATAATAGTGTAGTACAATATACCGTTGGCGCTATGATGGTATGTTTAATATTAACGTACAATGTTATCAGGATGTATCACAAGTCTTACTGACGTCAGCTTTCATATTGTGGACTCCATGTACGTGCGGTTTCGGTATTCGGGAAAAAAATCCGATGCGGTTTGCGGTTTTTTGGCTTATTTCTGTGCGGTTTTGCGGTTTTCGGACCCCCCTTACGCCCCCCCCCCCCTTGGAAATTTGATGTTCTTAAAACTAGCACATTTGCCCTCGAAACTTCGCTTCTGTGCAAATATTTGTTTTAAGAACATCAAATTTTCGTGGGGCAACTATTTAACAATTAGACCCGCAGCCCGCAAGGGCTACGGGTCTAATTGTTTAAGTATCACCCAACTAGTCGGACAGAAAAAACAATAATAAAAGAAAGTTGAAAGAAAGATTTATTTGGGAATAAAACAAAAGAAAGCGTCACGAATTTCGCTACTCGAGGACTATTACTAATAGTCCTCTACTAGCGTAGCCAATCAGATTGTGGCATTTGCATTAGTCACTAGTTGGATGATACTATCAGGCGATAGTTCCTCGACAGAAACACTCTGCTGTTTGAATAATACAGGAGAAACAAGCTTTTTTTTCTTTTTTAAAATGCTGCTATATCAAACGCTAGTTTTGCCAGGGTTGTAGCATCGGGATGTGAGCAAGACAATCGAAAACCTACGTAAACTCGCTCCTATTCTTTGCAAATATTACTTTCCGAGCCATGAAATCGGAAGTCGTCAATTAGAGTGGCTTCGGAAAAAAGAATTGCATCAGCGTCGTCCCAGCACAAACATTTTTCATGTGACATATCGTCCTTGTATATGTTACAGTGTAATGCAAGATCCACGTAGACCGTCCACTCTATAGTGTTACAATAAGCCCACAGTGACCAACCATGGTTAAAATGTACCAATAATTAAGGTATTTAAAGAATAATAGATTATTAAAATATGCCCAGATTAAAATATGCGCATAATTTGGGTATAGAATAACCTTGGTTAAAATATACCCATAATGTGGGTATAGTATATGGTTTTAAAAAATATATCCATAATTTGGTTATAGAATAACCATGGTTTAAATATACCCATAATTTGGGTATAGAATAACCATGGTTTAAATATACCCATAATTTGGTTATAGAATAACCATGGTTTAAATATACCCATAATTTGGGTATAGAATAACCATGGTTAAAATATACCCATAATTTGGGTATAGAATAACCATGGTTTAAATATACCCATAATTTGGGTATAGAATAACCATGATTAAAATATACCCATAATTTGGGTATAGAATAACCATGGTTTAAATATACCCATAATTTGGGTATAGAATAAACACGGTTTAAATATACCCATAATTTGGGTATAGAATAACCATGGTTTAAATATACCCATAATTTGGGTATAGAATAACCATGGTTAAAATATACCCATAATTTGGGTATAGAATAACCATGGTTTAAATATACCCATAATTTGGGTATAGAATAACCATGGTTAAAATATACCCATAATTACTCGGGCTACCTGTGGTAGCACGAGTCTAGGTTTCGGTTTCCTATAAGTCTATCGACAACGTCGAGAATGAGTAAGCCTGCGCTGCTCACGGTCTGCGGTGTCCCTGAAGGCATGAAAGCGAGGCGCCTTAGTCGCAGACATCCTCGTGCTGCGAAGTGTTTATGCGATAAGTATGAAGAATTATTTTACTTCGGTGACGCTCACCACTCTCACAAACGCACACGCCGTTCGCGGTAGACCCTCACTAAAAGATGTCGAGCATATTGGAATCTTTCAAGATGATACATGTGGTTCCAGAATCAAGAGCCTTTGGACTTATACCAATGACAGTGGGGATAAGTTTTTTATTTATTCTTTTGTTTACAATTTTGAACAGTTTCTTTTGCAGTCTATCATTCGTTCAGCTATCAGTAGCTAGCTTGTTGATCGCTGCCCTGTACATGGTTCTGGTTGTACTACATTTCATAATTGTGTCGGCAAAGACTTTGATAGACTCTCTACAAAATGACTGTGATGTATTGGAAAAAGCTGTTCAATTATCTGTATTTGTTCATCCCAATAAAGAGTCCCATTTATTAGAGGAATGCAGGTCTCGTTATGCTAAGTTCCGTATTCATCAGTTTGAGCACAAGCCTCGTCTTATTCAAACTCAAGTTTTTCTACCTGCGTGGTCGTGTGGAAAGACATTAGCGGGAACAGGCGAAATCGGAAGAATAGTATATCCGATTGAGGAGTAATATTGTTTGTTTTTCCCCACATATCGCTTCTTCGCCGTCGATAACTTGGAATCACGATGAATGGCATCAGGTTTCACAATTGTTTTTCTACCGTGGGAACCAAAGAAGCTGATCGGTAAACATTAATCCGATTAATAAACAAACCCAATTATCACTGAAATTTCTGTAAAACCATAGAAATCTTTCTGATAAAATCACTCAGCAACACGACGTAGACAAGAATTGCGGTGCGATATACAGTCTGGTAGGTTTTTTGCGGTCGTGGAATCAGCCATATAGAATACAAAATATATAAACCCAGGAGCTCCTGATAAACCTTAAGCGTAAACTGACATTCACGTTTGTTCGAAGCGGTATTATAAAGTGTAGCCCGAGTGAACGCTCCCGAGAGCGTCTAGTTTGGGTATAGAATAACCATGGTTAAAATATACCCATAATTTGGCTATAGAATAACAATGGTTAAAATATACCCATAATTTGGGTATAGAATAACCATGGTTAAAATATACCCATAATTTGGGTATAGAATAACCATGGTTTAAATATACCCATAATTTGGGTATATTTTAACCATGGTTTACATATACCCATAATTTGGGTATAGAATAACCATGGTTTAAATATACCCATAATTTGGGTATAGAATAACCATGGTTTAAATATACCCATAATTTGGGTATAGAATAACCATGGTTAAAATATACCCATAATTTGGGTATAGAATAACCATGGTTTAAATATACCCATAATTTGGGTACAGAATAACCATGGTTTAAATAGACCCATAATTTGGGTACAGAATAACCATGGTTTAAATAGACCCATAATTTGGGTACAGAATAACCATGGTTTAAATAGACCCATAATTTGGGTACAGAATAACCATGGTTAAAATACACCCATAATTTGGGTATAGAATAACCATGGTTTAAATATACCCATAATTTGGGTATAGAATAACCATGGTTAAAATATACCCATAATTTGGATATAGAATAACCATGGTTTAAATATACCCATAATTTGGGTATAGAATAACCATGGTTAAAATATACCCATAATTTGGGTATAGAATAACCATGGTTAAAATATACCCATAATTTGGGTATAGAATAACCATGGTTAAAATATACCCATAATTTGGGTATAGAATAACCATGATTAAAATATACCCATAATTTGGGTATAGAATAACCATGGTTTAAATATACCCATAATTTGGGTATAGAATAACCATGGTTTAAATATACCCATAATTTGGGTATAGAATAACCATGGTTAAAATATACCCATAATTTGGGTATAGAATAACCATGGTTAAAATATACCCATAATTTGGGCCCATAATTTGGGATAGAATAACCATGGTTTAAATATACCCATAATTTGGGTATAGAATAACCATGGTTAAAATATACCCATAATTTGGGTATAGAATAACCATGGTTAAAATATACCCATAATTTGGGTATAGAATAACCATGGTTTAAATATACCCATAATTTGGGTATAGAATAACCATGGTTAAAATATACCCATAATTTGGGTATAGAATAACCATGGTTTAAATATACCCATAATTTGGGTATAGAATAACCATGGTTAAAATATACCCATAATTACTCGGGCTTTCCGAAGGAAACGCCCGAGTTTTAAATTCGGCTTCGTTATTTTTTTTTTCCTTCAGTCACAAATCGCCGTAGAGCTCTTACGGCGCATGCGTAGAATTTGTATGGTGCGCATACAGTTACGAGCAAACTTTTTATCATGAACCATGCTATGACTGCTTTATCAAATGGACTATCTATCGAAAACCATGCTATATCAAATCAGCTATCTCCTGTTAGCTTACGTAGAAATCGTCGCATGGGTAAACGTGATCGAGAACCCAGCAGATTGCCAGTTCGAATTTTGAAGTGTCTGAGAAACAAAAGCAGAAAGCTGAAGGAGTTTGTCTTCAAACGTATCTGTGCGAGTTTACCGAAGTCTTCCAAGCTTTGCTGTTATGTGAAGGTTAGAAACTTATAAAATATGAATGTAGTACAAAGATAACGAGCTTAAATAAAATTACACAACATGAAAAGAAGCTTTTGTTTAATTGCGCTAGCAGGGTTTATCAAGGGTTGATGAAGCTTGAATTTCGAGCAAATCGGTATTTATCATTGTTTACCTGTAATAATTTGATGTGCCGGTAGAAAAGCAGCCCCATATATCAAATTTTTGTCAATTTAAACTGAGTACAGACATAGAGAAGAACCCTGGTCCTACTCCAATGTATATTGACCCAAGCAAAACAATATCAGTTGACACTAAAATAAAGTTCATTATTATTATTATTATTATTATTATTATTATTATTATTATTATATCAGCCCCTTGTAGCCAAGGAAATGAGCTAGTATTTGGACAGAATTCTGGACAACAATGTGTTGCAATGAGTTTATGCTCTTTGATTTACGATAGCAAACAAGGAATCCATTCAGCTAATAACCTCATGGAAATAATGAATATTGGAAATCAGTTGTATTCAGGTTTGCCTCAGTTTGCCAGGCAATCCTTTTTAATGCAGTCAGAATTACCATCAATGCTAAATGTGTTCGAAACTGACCATCAACTTCAGTACAGTGAAAGCTACACTGGTACTATTCATTAAGAAGCTGCCATAGAAGGATATCAATACTGTACTTCTTTGCTAAGAGCCTTTGAATCACTTTTGGCTGAAAACTACACTAATTTTGTATTGACAGTAGGGTGAAATGCTATTGCTATCTATTGTAATGGTAATGTGGGGTTTAAAATATTTGATTCTCATGCAAACGATTCATATGGTAGAAGCCATGCCCAAGATACATGTGAGCTGCTTGAAGTATTGTCTCTTAGTGACTTAGTGCATTATTTTCAGAGTATACAGAACAATATTATGTTTGAGGTGAAAGGACTAATAAATTAATGAAGCTGAAAATGACATACTTGTTCAGACTTGTGTTTGTGAAACCATGAAGTTTAAGTTAAGTACTACTGTGACTATTTATTCACTTTGCTATTCTATAATGAAATCCTGTGCTTATCGGACTTCAAAAACATTATCTTCTATTTGTCGATAATGGCAAAAGGTTATGTGATAGTTTATCTTTAGATATGAATTCACCATCCAATACAAATTTGCCCAAAAGTGTTGATTTTTGTGGAGTTGAAGTAATTTTTGACCTTAAAAGTGATATCACTGAAGGAGTATTGTTTGAGTCAGTGCAAAGCAAATCTGTTCTCCAAAATATTATACAGAATAATAGTGAATGCACAGGGTTTTTGATATGGTTCGCATCTTTCTGTGTTCGCTGTATTTCAAAATCCATACAAAAATCAAAATATGTATATTCCCTCTTGATCTATGATGAAAGTCAAATGACTCCCATTCAATATACTAAAAAGATAAATGGTATTGCTTGTCTAGTTAAGGCTATTAGAAATGTTCAAAAAACATATCATTCAGCAGAACATTACCAAATACAGTTTGTGTCATGTTCAACCAAATCTGCTAACAAGAATGAATGAAAAAGGATAATGAAAAATTAAAGGCAGAAACAGAATTATAAAGGCATGGAACCATCAAGGAAGCGAATATTATTGGAAAGAAAACAAGCAAATGATTCTACAAATAAAAAAGAACTGCAAAAGAACCGAGCACAAAAATACAAAACAATGGATGCATTTAAGAAACAAAGGCTGTTAGACAAACATGCAGAAAAATACAAAACAATGGATACAGCTAAAAACCAAGATTTATTAGACAAACATGCAGAAAAATACTAAACAATGGATGCAGCTAAAAACAAGATTTATTAGACAAACATGCAGAAAAATGTAAAACAATGGATGCAGCTAAAAAACAAGAAATGCTTAAGAAACGCAAACAAAAATACTATGGCAATAAGAATAAAAATGTGGAATCATGTATTGAAATGTTTAAGAAGAAAATAAAGGAAGGGCCATATTATATATGTTGTTATATATGTTTCTGACGTCACCTGATTCAGGGCCAACAAATCTGGTGTCAAATAACTTTGAGATTTTCACGTTGCTTAAAGACGACTTGTGTAGCGTTCGACTTCTACATAGTCTACATAGCAAGATGTTGAAACAAAGCCCGAGTTCACGCAGTCATGCGTCTAGTTTGGGTATAGAATAACCATGGTTTAAATATACCCATAATTTGGGTATAGAATAACCATGGTTAAAATATACCCATAATTACTCGGGCTACCTGTGGTAGCACGAGTCTAGGTTTCGGTAAGTCTATCGACAACGTCGAGAATGAGTAAGCCTGCGCTGCTCACGGTCTGCGGTGTCCCTGAAGGCATGAAAGCGAGGCGCCTTAGTCGCAGAAATCCTCGTGCTGCGAAGTGTTTATGCGATGACTATGAAGAATTATTTTTCTTCTGTGACGCTCACCACTCTCACAAACGCACACGCCGTTCGCGGTAGACCCTCACTAAAAGATGTCGAGCATATTGGAATCTTTCAAGATGATACATGTGGTTCCAGAATCAAGAGCCTTTGGACTTATACCAACGACAGTGGGGATAAGTTTTTTATTTATTCTTTTGTTTACAATTTTGAACAGTTTCTTTTGCAGTCTATCGTTCGTTCAGCTATCAGTAGCTAGCTTGTTGATCGCTGCCCTGTACATGGTTCTGGTTGTACTACATTTCATAATTGTGTCGGCAAAGACTTTGATAGACTCTCTACAAAATGACTGTGATGTATTGGAAAAAGCTGTTCAATTATCTGTATTTGTTCATCCCAATAAAGAGTCCCATTTATTAGAGGAATGCAGGTCTCGTTATGCTAAGTTCCGTATTCATCAGTTTGAGCACAAGCCTCGTCTTATTCAAACTCAAGTTTTTCTACCTGCGTGGTCGTGTGGAAAGACATTAGCGGGAACAGGCGAAATCGGAAGAATAGTATATCCGATTGAGGAGTAATATTGTTTGTTTTTCCCCACATATCGCTTCTTCGCCGTCGATAACTTGGAATCACGATGAATGGCATCAGGTTTCACAATTGTTTTTCTCGTGGGAACCAAAGAAGCTGATCGGTAAACATTAATCCGATTAGTAAACAAACCCAATTATCACTGAAATTTCTGTAAAACCTTAGAAATCTTTCTGATAAAATCACTCAGCAACACGACGTCGGCAAGAATTGCGGTGCGATATACAGTCTGGTAGATTTTTTGCGGTCGTGGAATCAGCCATATAGAATACAAAATATATAAACCCAGGAGCTCCTGATAAACCTTAAGCGTAAACTGACATTCACGTTTGTTCGAAGCGGTATTATAAAGTGTAGCCCGAGTGAACGCTCCCGAGAGCGTCTAGTTTGGGTATAGAATAACCATGGTTAAAATATACCCATAATTTGGGTATAGAATAACCATGGTTAAAATATACCAATAATTTGGGTATAGAATAACCATGGTTTAAATATACCCATAATTTGGGTATATTTTAACCATGGTTTAAATATACCCATAATTTGGGTATAGAATAACCATGGTTTAAATATTCCCATAATTTGGGTATAGAATAACCATGGTCAAAATATACCCATAATTTGGGTATAGAATAACCATGGTTTAAATATACCCATAATTTGGGTATATTTTAACCATGGTTTAAATATATCCATAATTTGGGTATAGAATAACCATGGTTTAAATATACCCATAATTTGGGTATAGAATAACCATGGTTTAAATATACCCATAATTTGGGTATAGAATAACCATGGTTTAAATATACCCATAATTTGGGTATAGAATAACCATGGTTTAAATATACCCATAATTTGGGTATAGAATAACCATGGTTTAAATATACCCATAATTTGGGTATAGAATAACCATGGTTTAAATATACCCATAATTTGGGTATAGAATAACCATGGTTAAAATATACCCATAATTTGGGTATAGAATAACCATGGTTTAAATATACCCATAATTTGGGTATAGAATAACCATGGTTAAAATATACCCATAATTTGGGTATAGAATAACCATGGTTAAAATATACCCATAATTTGGGTATAGAATAACCATGGTTTAAATATACCCATAATTTGGGTATAGAATAACCATGGTTTAAATATACCCATAATTTGGGTATAGAATAACCATGGTTTAAATATACCCATAATTTGGGTATAGAATAACCATGGTTAAAATATACCCATAATTTGGGCATAAAATAATCAGTTCACGAGTCACGTAGGCAGTGTGCTTTATGGTGTTATAATAATGAACTGAGTGTGACCAATCAGAATATGCCTTGTAGGATGTCCTGTTTTACTGTGGTGGACGCAAATTTAACTCTCCCGAATACATTTTTCTGCAAGCGCGATATTGCTTTCACTGTATTGCCCCCCCCCCCCCCCCCCTTAACACACTTTAAACTAGAAGGGCACTCGGTAGAGCTCGTACCTCCGCCCCGCCACATATGTACACCTGATATTACACTCATCTGGATCTGAGATCCGGAGTTTAATCCGGATAAATCCCAAATTTTAAGCGATTGATCCTGGGTATATTTGCGACCTTTCCACCAAATGTGGTGCAAATTCGTTGATTAGTTTTTGCGTAAAACGATTAACAGACAGACAAACAAACAAACAGACAGGCGTGAAAATATAACCTTTTTGGCGGAGGTAATAAAAGGTGATTTAGAAATAGGTCCATAAAGGGAGTGTAGTTTGGAGCCCAACGTCTTATACTGTCACAATTCTCGGCCTGTAGGAAACCTAACCAACGTTCTGTCTAATCCTTTCTGACCTACAGTAACGCTAAGCGTTTGCTTCTTTTAACTCTATTTAGTATAAATACTCAGGTGATTCGTCTCGGTGAATATTCACCGAGAATCACAGAGCCTGAGGCGAATAATTGTTAAATAACATACTTCCTAATCTACCATTACTCCTATGACTTTTATGATTAAACGTATACTTTTCGTTTATAGAACTCTACGGAGAAGATGCAGATGTGTCTGGCTTTTGCCGAGCTTTTCTTCGTGCTGTATTCGACGACTGATCGTACGTCCTTCAGGGAGGCTGCACTGGTGATCAGGTACATACAACAGGACAAAACAGTCGGCTCTAACGCCATCATAATATTGGTTGGCACAAAAAGCGACCTAAATCATTTGAAAGAAGTCGAGGAGTACGAAGGAAGGTTCCTGGCGAAGGAGCTGAACTGTGGATTTTGCCAACTGTCAAATTCCGAAGGCTACACCGAGACATACACACTTCTAATCAATGCTTTGAGGCTGTGCGTAAATAAAACAGACGAGAAGAACAAGTCATCAACTTTGTCACGTGTGAAGGAAGGACTCGTGGAAACGGCCAAGTCTCTGAAGAAAAAGTCGTTCAGTCAAGATGTTGTTACCGTGGTCCCAGAAAGGCCAAGGCCGTCGAGGTCACAGTCTTTTAACGAAGAAATATCCACGTCAGAAAAAGAAAAACCGCTGAGAAAGATATCGTCAAGTCATGAAAATTTGATCATTGATGATGAGAATTTCAGGAATTCAATGGCGTCGACCACAAGTTCGTAACCGACTAAAGAATAAAGTTGTTAAAGTTGCGCGGTTATCCACATGTAAAAGCGGTTTTTTAATTAACTGGTGTCAAAACCAAAAGCCTTGGTAAATATCTCGGCCAATCACAACAAATTTACGCATTCAGATGAGCCAATAAGAACTCAAAGAAACATATGGCATCATCACTTATAGCGGAAAAACGCAGGCGAAGTTGTGACGAATGGTCTTAATTTCACCCCTGATTAGTTAAGAAAGTGATGCTTTGAAAGTTGATTTTGAATTCCTTGTAATGCCAAACAAAAACCTTGCTTACTGCCCTAACCAATTAGAACAAACGATAACGATCCAATAAACCAATGAGAGCTCATAGAAAATAAATATCATTAGCATAAAGCGCGGGAAAACGCGAACGAGTCAATGACGATTTGTTTACTTAATAGGACTTATTCCAAAATGGCCGCCTTTTATATATTCTTTTGTTTTTATTTAAATAAGACCTTGATGCCTCGTTCAAGGTAAAATACTCATTTGAATTTTAGCTTAAGAACGAGGCATCAAGGGATAATTTGAATAAAAACAAAAGATTATTAATTTAAATGCAGCCATTTTGGAATAAGGTGTATTGTTTGAGAAAGTAAGGCCTTAACCATTGCTATCATAACAATGCAAGAAAATTGTATTCCAAAAATACTTCCATCAGTGCATTGGAAACCACGTTAAGGCAATAACTTAAAATAATGAAACTGAAGCATAAGAATTGTAAGCTGAAAATGTAGTTGTTATGTACGATTCAAAGTTGTAAAAAAAGTAATGAATCCTTATGAGTCGATGTCTGTTCCAAAGTGAAATACGGCTTAATATAAAAACCACGTAAAATATAGGAATCTATTCACATGCTTCCAGGATCACAAATTTTGGAATGATATATTTGACGAGATACTTCTTCTCTGTCCGCGGCTCAAAACACTAAAAAAAACTGACATTAATCTAAGAAATATTAATTACAGAATCAACGAACTATCATATTCTTGCCTCCAATGTTTTTTAAAATACTGCATCCTATGACACTGTGATTCTATTTCATTTCTGTTCGTATTTTTATTAGTGGCTGCATGAACATGTACGCCACATGGTGGTGACCAAGAGCCCACCACCAGTTGACTAATTAATTAAAGAAGACATTACTAAAGTATCGTTTCTCTATCTTCCAGTTTCTAGCGCCCTTTGACTGCTTTGGTAGATTGTTATCCTCTTTAATTCTGTATACACTTAGTCACATGCATCACCTGTAAATTATTGGGTACAAACAGTAGCCCATTTTTTCATTCTTGATGGGCTTCTGGTACAAATAAAGTTGTTGTTACTTTAGTGTTTCCTGTTCCAACACATTTCATGAAATACTGCGAGGTTCAAATGTTCAATCAGGCCATGTGAAAAACATGCGACATTTGGCTGTTTCTTCCACAAAGTATGTGCCAACCATCACAATGATTAACCAGGAGTAATGGGCTCCTGGATTAACCAAATAATTGACCTTTGAGCAAATGTCCTGATTTGAAAGAGACGGGTGAAAAAATCAGTGACGGTGCAGTGAGGGGAAAGTCTCCGCTTCAATCCCCCTCATTCCTAAGGGGGACTGTCTCTTCAGCACAGTGTGTCCGACTCATCACAATGGGTGACCAAGACTTTCTTATTTGGGAAATTATCGCCCACATTGTGTTAGGGGAAAAGGGCGAAAAAATCACGAAGAGTGAAGCGAGGGGTACGTTCCCGCTTCTACCCCTTAGGGACGGACCATTAGAAAAGTGATGGGGGGGGGGGGTTGGGAAAAAAAAAACAAAAAAAAAATTCATGCAAGGGAAAATGCCAAGAACAAAAATTCATGCAAAGAACAAGGTAAAAAAAACATTCATGCAGAAGGAAGGTCCAATTGTGACTTTTTCACACGTAGTAAAAAAAATTCGTGCTGAGGGGTTCACCTGAAAAAAAATTCCTGCACAAGCAGTGAGCGAAAAAAAAAATTCGTGCAAGCTGAAAATTCCCCACCCCACCCCCCCCCCCCCCATCACTTTTCTAATGGTCCGTCCCTTAAGTCCTCAGGAATTAAAAACCACTTGTTTGCAATCCTCCTCAACAATGAGATTTTACAACTTGGACCCATTCAATCTCAGTAGATTTCTCCAGGACTGTAACCTCTTTAATCCACTTCGTTATCATTATTTTACTCCTCCATATCAAAAACTTTGTACAATATCATATTATCACACAGTGTCATATAGGCATTTCGTTCACTTAAAGATTGCTATATTTAGCTTTAGATAAAGCTTTATAACTTATAGCATAGTATGTATATAGTAAACAATTATTGTTCTACCCTGTATGAAATTTGAACCCGTTAGAGGTCGCGTCCGTTTCTTATTCCTTGCTATTTTAATTGACAGGTCAACGTCTACAACAAAGCTACATGTGAGTATGGGCAGAATATTGGGCTGTCCCGACGAAACTGTCTTCTTGTTATCCACAATTTAAGAAATAAAACTCATTTAACACGTTTGTACAGGCTCAACAAGAAGAAACAAGATGCTGGCCTCTTGAAAGTGCGAAAGATGAAGGGTTAAAAAGGTGGAGATTTCTCCCTCTATCGCCCCTTCAGGCACTTATATACATATTTTCCTGTAGGTGTCAAGTTCTCGTGGCTGTGCAAAACATCTCTCCCAATATCTGTGCTAGAGCTTTTAATTCGCTTATTAATTGGTCAAACTCTACCGTATATACAAATTAGCCGTTTCTTTTGTTTTCTAAAACGTCATTCCTCGTTTCCTATACAATGACTTTTTCCGCACTAACATGCTTTCTTTAAGTTTCCCCAGTCCCCCAGCCTGTTTGTCGCGCTCAGTAAGCTGTGTCTGAGCATGCGCACAGACTGCCTCTCGCAATAGCTTGTCTGTCTCTTCATATCCTTCGGCGCTGGAAACTTCGTGATAGGTCGCTCCTATCTCGTTGGCCAATAATCTTCCCTCGTCCTCCGAAACCGCTCGGTAGTCACTTAAGTCGCGTTTTGTCCCGACCACGACGACGCTGTACACGCCGCGCATTTTCGTTCTTTTGATGAAACGTGCAAGTCGTTTGGCTTCCTTGAATGATGAACGGTCAGTAATAGAGAATAGCACGAGAAACAAGTTACCAAAACCCGCGCACTGCTGTAGTTTGTCTGCTGTATTCTGTCGGTAAAGCAATTTTAAAACAACGTCAATTAGCACTCACCCTTACTTGTGTTATGATTCAATTCTACATTTCTCATTTTTTTTTAACAACGGAAAGCAGTTTGTTTAAAAGCAAATTTCACTAGACTCTTCTCATCGGATTTCGTGGCTCAAGCATTCAGTTTCATTTATTCGTCAAATGATTTAGCTAGCAGGCCTTCTTACCTCTCCAGCAGTATCCAAAATATCCAGAGAAACGTAGTTTCCTTCAAATTTCAGATGGTGTCTGTAAATTGATTCTGTCATAAGAAGACAAAAATTAATCTGTTAAGTGGTTACCATATTGAAACCTAGCATTTAAAATCTTTTTTTATGATCGGCTTGGTCACTCTACTGTGAAGGTGTCCCACACTCTGCAATCTTTTCACTCCTAAAAATGTAACTTCTTCTAACAATCAAGTTTGGTGTTAAGGAGCCAAATTGAGTACTTCATCATCTGTAGCATCTTACCAAAATAACTTATAAAGAGATGCGAGTGTATAAGACTCACCGATGAGAATTGCTACTCTGAACTAAGTGAGTTAAGCGGGGTGTGTCAACTTTACCAGTGCTGTCAAAAGAAATTAGAAAACCTTTCTGTTGTTTGGAAAAGCTACTGCAAAACTTCAAATTTCTCGGAATACTTCTGTCTTCCATGTTTTCGGGCATCCTGAGTCGCGGTAACATTTTAAGATTCCCGGAGGGACTTCGTTTGGCTCCGGAAACGGGTCTCTGTAGGCATGCCGCGCCTCGCTATCCTTGGGCGGTTTGCGCTAGAGGGATCGCAGCAGTTTTTTTATAAACTGGGGTGTATACCCCTTGTTCCAGAGGTCGCATATCAAGACAGTAAAATGAAAATATGTTCCTAAAAATCCCGTCACTCCAACGCCGACCACGACTTCAACTCCGACCAATAACCAGCGATAGTGCTTGTTTTTAGATTGAGATCGCTTTAATGGCATTAAGTACCTGCTTAATCCGTCCACTCAATTGAATGACTTTTAAGAAACTACAAAGTGAATTAGGTTTCATCACGAAGCGACATGTGTGGAAGTAATTATCCAAAAATGCTAACAAATTAACTTCATCGCCTTCTCCTTCTGCAAGCTTCTTATTGATCAATATTTTGCCCCAGCTTATTCATGTTGTCATTTCCGCCTTTACAGAACGCAGAATTTTCTCATTTCACTATCAGATATGAGTCTACTTACGCGCGATTAAGCAATATCCTGCACGCTCTGATAACTGTAGTCAGACAGCCTGTGAAAGTAGTTTATCTTGTAAAGTGATATTTTGAAAGCAACTTGCGAGGCAAAATTGCCTCGTTGAAAATTATATTCCATCTTTCTTGATACACAATGGCGACACCCAGCACTCTTTAATTTGTGTTGCGCAAAAAGTGCGTGTTGATGACAAAATGTACCCGACTGACTCAGTGAGAGCGATGGCTTAAACCAAACTTCACACCGCCCAATTCGCTGATGTAAATTAAAACCAGAAACGTAGTTTACATTCTTACTAAATTAAATCTTACCGAGGGAGCCATCGTACTCGCCGATGAATCTTCTTGTGAGAAGGCGGACACTCAAAGCTGTAGAGAGAAAAAACAAACCAGTGAAACTATAAATATTACATCATTCCTACAGTGTCACTACATCCTCATAAAAAAAAAAAGCACTTACTGTGTTTGTGTTGTGGTCGCTACGAAAACATTGCTAAGACGTTAACTCAAGGCAAGTTCATCTACATAATCAACAAAAGGCTGCACGTACTGGGCACGTACTTCGGTTCTGAATTTGGACGTTTTGCAGTTATATGGGTGAGGAGAACTGCTGGGCGTACTGCGCTCAAACCGGTGTGCGGGGTTGAATTGTTCCATAGGTATTGACGTTTATATTAACGGCCAAAACAGTCACGAGAGCCAAAGCATTCTAAACGAAACTGTCGTTTTATTACTTATGTGTGGATTTCAGTGTGCGATACTATTGTTGTTGTAGTCAGACTGAGAAGGATAACGTCTTTGATAAAGCCACAGATCACTGTAGAAAGTTCTGACTGCTGATACTATTGTCAGCAATAGAAATCTTTCACTGGTCGCTTTCCATCCTTAATGTGGCGTTGCACCCCTGTCCTGGGAGGATCAACTTTTAAAGGCTCTATAGCGAAGACTGTGCGCAAACAGCGCAGACATGTGTCCGTGATTTGTAACTGACTATGGCCTCCCAACTTATGATGCTTTCTATTTGTGTTCCGGCCTCACCTGTTTTTCCAACACCGTCTTTGCCCAGAATCACAGCGTGGAGGTTGCGAATGCTGTTATGCTGGACGCCTTTTTGTCGCCGCATTACGTCGTTTAGCTTGTTGTACTCTTTGCAAACGTCCTTCTGTGACACTTTGGTTCGTGAGTCTTTGGGCTAGTAGCAAAGAAGCGCGCTAAATTAAATTAGTGATGCATACGTTACAAAGTTCATCCAATTCTCTTCCTCTATCATTTCTTGCGTCTAAACGACACATCACGCAAAAATAGGCAATATTTCTTTCAAATTGCGGTTTACCATAGCACTGAGAAAGTCTCTAGCGATGATCTACCCAGGATGTTACGACTGTTAAAATATCAACCATTTCTCACCTAATTTGGCGTGTACGAGTATTTGAGTGGTTTCTGTTGTGTTGATGTGTATCACGTGCTCGATCACGATGTCTGTGACGCAATCTTCCCACGTACAATGTTGCCGTAAAAACGTAATCAATCCCTAGGGGAACAGTTGGATCTCGTCTGCAGTGTTGCAACAAGCACTCAGGGCTGACAGCGTTTCCACCTCCAGAATTTGTAGAATTTTGGAAAATAAATCTGTCTTTTTTGTTTTGTTTGTTAATCAGTCTCCCGCAAATACAGTCGAAGCTCTCCTTGTCACCACTCTCGTAAGCGACCAGCTCTAGTTACGACCAACGTTGTGAAATCCCGTTTGAATTTTCACTCAAACTCTGTAATTAAAAGCTCTCGTAAGCGACCGCTCCCGTGGGCGACTGCGACCACTTTTGGGAATTACCAACTGGTCTTTTCCCTTGTCTTTAAGCTCTCGTAAGCGACCACTCAAAGACTCTAATTTCGTATTAGTCAACACTTTAATAAGATTACACTTCTTGATCAATTTGATCTTCCTTTGAAGACTCCAGAGGTCAATTCTGTCAAGGGAGCTCTCGGTCTTGTTAATAAGTTGGCTGAGTTTTCTGATTGGCAGGGCAACGAAGAACTGTATAAAGCCGTTGCACGCGTTAAAGATGTCTTGGTGGATTCACAACTCCACTCATTGAAACAATCATCGATCAAGAACTTCTTTATTTATTCTTATAAGACTTAGATTAGAGACTCAAAATACTACTCTCAGGGGCACCCAACGACCAAATTTTTCCAAATACCTCAGAAGTGCCTTAAATGGAATTTTCTATGCTTTAGAAGCCCGTTTCATTAATTTGGAGCTGCCCTAAAAACTATTTATCTGTTCGGATTTCTTAGGGGAACTGTGTTCGTCTCGAAAATCCTAGGCGGCCTTTTTGGCTCATCCGAAAGTTTTAGCTACCTTTATAGGTCTGTTCGAAAAATGAAGAACTCGTGCTAGCATTGCTGTCGTTAGAAATTTTTAGGAGACCTTTTTGTAAAAGCTTGCGTCTATGAAGAGATTCCGAAAATTTTAGGCAAACCGTAACGCGCATCCGAAGATTGCAGGGGAGTAACTTTTTTATTCGAAAGTATTAGGGGAAGAAATCACACGCTACTGAACAGAGACAAAGAAGCCGACATTACCGTCGACCATATCTTCCATAACTTAAAAAAATAAAGCATTCAGATCACTTAAATCAGTTAGATGTAAGGTGAATGTTTATTATTATTACCTAGACATGTTTGAAACCGATAAAATTTCCAGTTTTTAATTTGATTGCGGAAAAGCGTTTTAAACAAGGAGAAAACAAATCTAGTATAAACATATCCAGCTTATCCATAAGCGTTAAGGCCATCCTATTTTTTTTCTCCGTTTAGCGTCGTCCGACCGATCCAAATTTTTGGCATTTAAAAAAAAAGTAACTCAGTACGTAGTTGGACCATTTTTCACTTGAAATAATTCTTATGACCTTTTTTTTTTTAACTTTCTTTTTTTTCAATCCGACCGACCGACCCAATATCAGAAAACGCATTCGACGCTAAACGAAAAAAAAAAAATATGAGGATGACCTAAGTTTTATCGCGTCGGAATGGTCGGTCAACAGCTTAAAGACTGTGAGAATTAAGCTTACCAGGTCGTTCAAGTCAGTACGAGAGTACAACGTTAAACAAAGACGTTCTGATTTCGTGAATTTGGACTGCCTTCTCAGATAAATCTTGCTTCGATTTTCTGCACCCATGCGTTATACATCCCTAACTTGCGGACGACGTCCAAAAATTGCGAGTTGTAACTCGAACGAAAATTCTAGGGTAACTTTCTGTTGACTATCTATTTACGAAAAGTCTTGGACAACTTTTTCTCGACCACCTAAATTACGCAAATTCTAGGGCAATTTTTTTTTCGAAAATCAAGACAACGTGTTCTTTCCCTTGAGGAGAAATTTTCCGAAAAATTTAGGCGACCTTACATTCGAACAGATATTTTACCGAAATCATTCGTTGGGTGCCCCTGTACTCTCTGAACCGTTGCTGTTTTACATTTTTATATATAGAACTGATATATGCTGTCATGATTGCGCCTCAGTGCTGTAGCAGTTCATTTGCACTTTGTGGCAGCTGATGTGCTACGCACTGTAATCATCTGAAGAAGAATTTGGAAGTTTTTAATCTCTGTGGATGCATGAACTATACCTTCGCAAACCTTTTCTACGACAGGCAATAACTAAATATTATCTACAATACTATACTATACAACACTATTAATACTCATTTACATATCCAAACCTTTATACTAAAAGCTCTCGTAAGCGACTAGCCTCTATTGTTTTAGGGCGTAAGTGACCAGCTCTAGTTACGAGGTGGTCGCTTATGAGAGCTTCAACTGTATATAACAGAATGTAAATCCAAAAAAAGATATGTCTGTCGCTCTTCCCATCTCCTTCACCAATCATCATCTGGCATGCAACCTCACAGGACGTTTTTTCTTTTTCTTATTTTAATGTTTCGTTAATTTTTTTTCTTTTTGGAAATGTTTGATTTGAGTATTTTGTCTAGTAAAAACAGGAGCCCTGGTAAGAAGGTCTCAATGGGGTGATGACCAAGTTTTACGGCTAACGGTTAATATTTTTGACTGTTTTACTGCTAACGGCTAAAATTTTTAGTTATATTTACGCTTAACGGCTAATTTTTTGCCCGTTTTACGGCTAACGGTTAACCCCATTGAGACCCTCTAGTAAAAGAGGTTTTCACGGTTTTTGTTTTTCGGTCGGAGGGAAGGTCAAAGCAGTCAGTGTTAATGATTTGAAAATGGTGAAGAGTTCACTGCGCCATTGTGTTTTTAAAGGAATCAATTCTAGGTAATAGAAGACTACCGGCGACTGACTTTGATTGATTTTTTTTCCTATATTCAAATCTAATATTTTTGCGGTCTTCAATCACTAGGCCTGCGTTCATTTTATTTCACTCCAAAGTCTAACCCATACAGCTTATAGCGGTCAGACGAGAAAAGAAATAACAAAACAAACAGACCATGGAGCCTTGTTCAGGCTTTACAATTCGTTCATACAACATATCCAGCGTTGAAGATATTCCGCTGCTGATAGGCTCAAAATATAGACACAGTTCTACATTCTATTAAGTCATGAAGTTAGTCTTAAATCGTATCATTTTTGTCATATATGTTGTTTTTCGAGTGCGAAATAGTTAAAACGAAGTCTCAATGGATTTTTGTTCATTTGAGTCAGTCTTGAGTTCTCCATTGTAGGGGACCCTCTTGTCGTCCCCGGTCTTCTCGGTGATCGGTGGCAGTTCTATAAAGCTGTTGACGGAAAATCATTTCTGTTATTTTATTGCCTTACACTTGAATTGGTAACTTCCCTGAGTCTTTTAGAACATTGCGTAACTAGGTTTTGTCTCGGTGAGTAAATCGGTGACTGACGTGTTAAAGCAATTTAGAATTTGTTAGTCGTGCTTTCACCGCAGAAGTGAAACTCTGAAAGATAGAGCCATATCGTGTGAATTAAGGTTACTACCGGAGTGATAGGGTTGAAATGACTCAGTGTTCCAGTCAACTCTGGGAGTATAAGGGTAGAAAGTTAAAACCAATTACTCTTGACGGGAGAGGGACACTGAAAAGGTGACAGAGAAATAGCTTAAAATCACAACAACAATGTATGGCTAAAGGTTTCGCTATGGGCGTGAAATGGTTAAGAAACACAAAAGATGGTTAAGGTCTGAATCTGTCAGTGAAAAAGAAATTGGTAGAATTTCTAGTTTGGTGTGAATTCATGTCTGACTCTGGTTGTGATCATGTCAATAGTGAGTACAAACCACAGTATATAACAGAAGGTAAAAACGGCTTAAAACAAGGTTGCCTTTTTTGTAACCTTGAAAGACAAAGAGGAAATTGAATTGGGTCAGAATTAGAGTTTACGAAGCATTAAAGAAAGATTGTAAACTACATTATTTTTTTGTTCCTTTGTTTGCTTTTTTTTCTCATAGTCCGACTGCGGAAGGTGAAAATCCACACCTACCTGAGGAGACCAAATGGTATGAGGACCAACAAAGCACAGAATATGAATACCCAGCCCTTGAATGACAAACCGAGTGTCGCCTGGTAGACAGTGTTAAACAGCATTGCGCCGACAAGCTGCGTAACAGCGGTCACTACGCCATAAGCTGAGAAGAGTGCACCTGGAAAAGAGTGAAATCACCCATAATGAATGGTATGTTTTGTTCTGAATTTTGGAGATGGTTAACAGGTTTTTGCCTCAAACGGGGCCCTGTTCACATTCTACATGGAAATCGCGGAGTCCGTTTTTCGTCTTTCGTCCACCGGGCTCTACACATACCATTTTTTACAAACCGTAATATAAACTAGAGAAAATCCTGGAAAACTGTCCTAAAGTACTGTCCCTTTTTCTACGTTACGGTGGTATAACTTACTTAATCAACTTGTTTGATTATCCCAATTTCTAAAGTACTGTCATTTGGTGTGGGCCCTTTTCTATCCCTATTATTCTGCAATATGAAATTTTGACATTTTTGTTTTAAATTAGCAGTAATCGTTTACACCGTTTTTGTTTGTTTGTTTTTTTATTTTTTTTCCGCTCGGATTTATGGCCCAAGGGCCATAGATCCAAGCGGAAAAGACGAGGATCCGTAACTTACAGTACGGACCGTGAAAACGAGGTTTGTAAGATATTTATTATATCCAGGAGCCCATTAGCTCCTGTTATATCTCAAAACAAACTTTTGAATTTAGCGGGCTGCACAGTGAAGTACGGCCCGCTAAATTGACCAATCACAGCGCGCGTACTAACTGAGAGATATAATGATATAGCTTATCACTGAATGTACCTTGTTCGTTATCTCCTGCTATTCGTGACATACCACCAACCAGAATCGGCTCGCCCACGGCACTCAACACGGCAGCGACTCCCACTGGAGGAGACAAAAAATACAACAGTGGTAAAATATATCAGCCTCGAGAAACGAAACACTGTCACGGCTAAACACTTTTATGATTGATATTAATATTTGTGTCATTATCATTATTGTCATCATAATTATCGCTTATTTCGCCCAGTATATATAACACTGCTGCAACCTGGTCCATCAGGTCCACGTGACCTAAGACATCATCATCATCGTTATTTCTTCTTCTTCTTCTTCTTCTTATTATTATTATTATTATTATTATTATTATTGTTATTATTATTATGGTTCATGTCCCTCAGTTTGGTCTTTTTGCTGGCACTGTTCATGTGTTCGAGGGCAAGCTACAGGCCAGTACTTTTCTTAGTAGTCTTGCTGCCTTTTGTAGGAGCTCTATATTGTCACTTCAACCATCTTCAGATGGCTGGCCAGATTTCCAGATACAATTCCCAGTGCGTCAATCACCGCAGGGGCAACAGTGGCCTTGATATTCCGCAGCCTTCCTAGGTCCCGTCTCATTATCATTATCATTATCATTATCATTATCATTATCATTATCATTATCATTATCATTATCATTATCATTATCATTATCATTATCATTATCATTATCATTATCATTATCATTATCATTATCATTATCATTATCATTATCATTATCATTATCATTATCATTATCATTATCATTATCATTATCATTATCATTATCATTATCATTATCATTATCATTATCATTATCATTATCATTATCATTATCATTATCATTGTTATTTTTTTTTTGGTTCATCGTTTTATCAAGTGTTATCAATTTTTATCAAATTCTATAGTACCTTTAAGCCATACTGATTCTTGATCTCTTTTTATTGTACATGAATTTTTAATAAAACTCCTTTTTAAAAAAAATTATTATTATTATTATTTATTGAAAAATTGCTGGTTCATATTGGCAGAACTTAAGCCGTTCATCTACACTCTGGCGCAGTAAGTCAAAATACATGACCCAAAGGTCTCTGAATACTTTTATTAAGATTCCAGCTCTTCTAAGCAATAATGTCTTTTGGAGAAGCTCTGCCCTGATCCTAATCCCCACTTTGTCTTGTCATTTCCTCAGCTTCTATGTAACACTTCCACCTGCTCCGATCACCATAGGCACAATTTTATCATTATTATTATTATTGTTATTGTTATTATGTCATTATTATTGAATCTATGACACTGCCAGCGCACTGAAGATCCACGCGTACTCACCTAGAAATACCATCCACGTGCGGTCAGAAAACGCCAGCAGTACTGAAGCGGACATGAGACTCGACATACCGATGCGCGCAATAGAAAGGTCTCGAAAACAGTAAGCCAGGAGTTTTATGCCCAGCACACTTCCAACGCCTTGAAGAAACATTTCAGACGCGTAGAAGTACCCGACCATTGTAGGAGACATACACAATGGACTTCTTAGAATGAACAACAACCTAACGCCGTCAATACCAATAGCTGAGAGAAAACAGATTCCAGAACTAAGCATCAAAAGGACCAAGTTTTTTCTTCCGTCATCTGGGCGCTTTCGGAACACGTTTATGACTCCCTTAAGGCTTTTCAGACTGAAAAAGTGAGGTTTTCTCTCTCCATCGGTTGTCGTTTTTGTTGCCTCTGGTACAAAAAAAATTGTCCAAATTCCAGCCATGACAAAGCACGCTAACAAGAACCAAGCGGAGGGTATGAATCCTACGTTATCAATCCAGAGACCGCTGGTCATTTGACTGGTGACACCAGCAAAGAAGATTGCCGAATACAGCACGGCTGAAAGAACAAAGGAAAATGAAACCTCATCTTAAGGACATGACGTTTCCACACCCAACGGGTTGGTCGACCTCGTTTTTAAAAGTCTCACTATTGCTAGTGGACGATGGCGATAGAGCATTTTTAGATTTTTTTTTTCTCCTTTTACAGCTTTAGTCGATAACAAACCAATTTTCGCATTATAAAGGAATTAGTTTCTAAAGAAACTGGTGCGGTGTCGGTGGGAAACACAGACAAAGAAAAGGTTTAATCAAACGAGTTGATAAATAGAGGATATCAAAGGGCCGCAAAGAGATGCGAAGCATCTCTTCGAGTTTTGAAAAGAAAAATTTTCAACATGAGAAAGGAAATTTCGTATCACCAAGCGACCATGTAATTTTCTCTGCATTATACAAAGGTAAGTGGTTCACCGAGTACTGAGTGGCAGTAAATCGATTTATAAAGTTACTCAGATACTACGCACCCTGTGATTGGTCGAAAACCTTTGGGTTATTGTGCCAGTAAACCCATAGAAAAGAGAAACATTTTCTGAAGAGCTTGTAGATCCCTCGCCTTTGGCTCGTGATTTACAAGCTCTTTTCGTGTTCTCCCAACATACCGCGTGGTTCATTACGTCGGTAAACCCAAAGAAACTGCGATTTATTGCTTAGATAAATACCAACCCGCTAGTGACATCACACATGTTTCATATCATTTAAATCCTCATATGTGTGATATCAGTGATATCATTTTTATCAATTTTCGTGGTAAGGAATTCGGATCAATTTCGTACCTGGGCAACTGTGCACCTACCCCTCCCCTAACCCAACAAGTTATAATAAGTTAAAAAGTTAACGTTAATGTTGGGTTAGGGGAGGGGTAGGTGCACAGTTGCCCAGATACTTACATTGATTCAGGAATTCCACACGTAGGAAATTCCGCACGTGGTAAGGAATTTCACACGTGGTAAGGAATTCCAAAGGAGAATAGTCCAAAGTTGAAAAGGGCGCGCAAACCAGGTTAGGAAACGGTTAAGAGGTTTAACCTCTTATTACCTATTCTAAAGGCTAGCTCCTGTGCACTCGATATATCGGCCAGGTACGCCTTAGTACCCATCATAAACACCACCAGAAACCCAGAAAGGCCATTCACGGCTCCGGCGAAAAAAAGGACGTAAAGAGACCAGTTACAGTACATCACCAACAGGAAAAGGATCAACTGAAGGCAAGCTCCTATTATGGCGACCAGCATGGCAGGCTTGCGCTTTCCCCCCTGATCAGTCCAGGGACCCCAGAATGGAGCTACGATAAGGGAGGGGATGCCAATGACAAGGTTCAATCCTACATCCAGCTGTGATGCAAACGCTTGAACCTGTTTAGGCAAAACAGAATTGTTAAACTAATAGAACTGGATGTAGTCCAGTCTGGGCCAGTCCGTTCTGTAATCACAATTAAGGGTAGTTCATTGTTGAGTTCCGTCGTCCGATTGGAGGTAGGTCTGAAAAGAACTGTTGTTCATGTGAGGAGCCCATTAGTGGGTTCCTGTTAACGTTTCGACATCCTGAACAGAGGGCAGCATCAGAGTCAAGTATGTGACGTCAGGTGCATGAGCATGCGCAGACCATTCCAGCGCAACTTTTATTAAGCGGCAACCCTTGGGGTAAAGTGGTCGTTAATGAAGGTTGACCACTTACAGAGGTTCGTCGGAAAGTAGCATGATCTCGCAGGTTGAAAATAAGCACTGTTAAGGATCTCTGAGCAAAGTCTTCCTGTACATGTTGTGTTGCTTTAATCTTTTATTAAGTTTTTTCAAAACTTTACTTTACATCTAAGCTTTCTTCGGTTTCCGATATAGGAACAGTTGTAAGAACAAAGCCAAACTAAACGCATCAGTTTCATGTTGGTCGTTTAATCGAGGTGTAAAGTCTTTGAAAACTGTTATCGGGAAGGCCAAAAAGTGGTTCGCGGCCGTTTTAGAGAGGTTGCCGCTCAATAGACGTTTTACTTACATAATCATAACTATAACAAAATTCTCAAATCTGATTGGCTATCAACTGCCCTGATTTCAGCCTTAATAGGACAGTTAAATAGGACAGTACGCGTCATGCCTGAGTAATTGGACAGTACGCGCCATCACGCGCGCGCTTAAATGGCTTTTTTTTCACTTTTGGCATAAAAAATCTTGGAATTTCATGTGTTTTGATTAAAAAAAGAAGTTTATGCATCATAAATTTTGTTAAAGTTATGATTAATTGGTAATAAGACTTCGTGTCGTGCAATTCTGTCTGCAATCATACTCGTGATTAAATAAATCGGACTCCCGCTACGCGGTCGTACGATTTTGTTTATCTCTCGTATGATTACAGACCGAATTGGACTCCACTCAGTCCTATTACCATTACATATCATTCTGCAGTTGTTTCGGGATTTCAATTCCATGCCGCTTGGCAGAGTATGGCCGCTTAATTAGCAATTAATGAATGAGGCTGAGTAGGATATGAAGAATTAAGCGGATCGAGAAAGATGTTATCCACAGAGGCCGTAGGCCGAGGTGGATAACACCCTTCCGAGATCCGCTTAATTCTTAATATCCTACGAAAGCCGAATTCATTAATTGCTTTATTATTTATCAAAATATTTTCAAACACTAAAAGGAGAAAATGAGCTTCATTTTCACAAATTTCACACCCACCAGCAATATAACAAAACAACAAAATAACACAAGCTCGTCCCCAGGTCTTCTCGGTTAACGGTGCATTAACCTGCGAAAACGCTGCATTTTTGACGTCATTTCCTCGTTTAAGTCAAAATTCTTCCAAATTTGGTCATCAGTAACTGGTTATGGTGAATTAAACGTGTGCTTTTAGCCAATCAGAATCGGGGAAATATTTTGAATGAATAATAATAGGACAATCACATGACTTTTGGAGGGCATATAGTTTATTTGTGGCCCGAGTAGCATCATTTGCGCCTGAGCGCGAAGCGCAAGGGCGCAAATGATGCTACGAGGGACACAAATAAACTATATGACCGACAGAAGTCATGTGATTATCATTATTATCAATACACAAGGCCAAATCGTACAAATTCATTTAATAAGAAAAAAATGTTTAACAGAGATGTAGCATGAAACTATGGTATGGAAAGTTGTTGCTACAATACGATCAGCTAAACAAGAGCCAAATAAAATTCCTTTTTGTTTACAATAAAATGTCAAATATAATCTAGTTTAAAAAGATTGGTAACAATGATTAGCAAAAAGACAGTTTATATTTAAAAAAATAATAGTCTTCCCGTTCACAGGCAATGGACTCAGCTGCAGGGCCGTTAATGCATTAACGGCCCGCTAGGAGTCATTTGCGGCCCGCAAAGCGCGTGTTTTCAAGAGGGCGGTTTTCAATTTGGCCGCGTGTCTTGATAATAATTGGTGGTAACCTACGATCAGGCGTCCTTCCCTTGTTCTCTGCATGGCGTGTGGCCATAAAAAAAGCGCCTGATCGCAAGTTAAATCGGTGGTCGATCAGTGGACTTTTTGCTGTATTTACAATCGGCTTTTTACACGTCACATGGTGGAGACACGTTTGAGTTTGAGTTTGAGTTTGAGTTTGAGTTTATTGTATTATACAAACAAATAGTATTACAGGTTTCCTGGCACCGCAAATAGCAGAGCTAGTCTAGGCGGGCCAGGAAATATATAGGAAGAAAAAAAGAAGACTGCTATAAAAAAAACTGTATTCAAGTGTTTGTAAAGTGAGAGAAAAAAGAGGAGGAAACGTTTGTGGGCTATGATTCTAAGCAGGAGTTAAACGAAAATTAAATTAAATAGCTACACGTTTAATTGAAAATCGGGAGAAAAATAAGCGGACCGATCAAAGCGAAAGTTATGCTTCACCTCTTTTTCCAGCTCATTTAGGGTGGAGTTACTTTGCAGTCTTTCTCCGCCACATCCGCCCTCAGAGCCCTGTTGACCAAAGTTCTTGTACGGGAATCCTTTCATGTCGCTGACTCTTTGATAAATGTATAACCGACCGACTGGTAAAGACATCAGAAACCCGAAGAAATAGAAAAACACCACCGGTTCCACTGTCAGGTACTTCCGCCAAAGAGGAGTACGGTTTGTACGCGGCATCCTACAGACCAGATAGCAACAAATTAAAGATGCATTGCAATTCTTACTGCGCATGTTCACCAGTTTCTTTCTGTTTGTGTTCGATCTTGTGTCCAGAGCCTGCGTCCCCTTGACCAGCGGTCGGGAACGATGACAGCCTGGTCAAGGGAACGTAGGGTCTGGGAAGGAGAGTTGTTTGTGTTTTGATTTTGTTTTTAGTCATGTAAGGAGTCACAAAATGTAACGTTTCTTTCGCACTGCAAAGTGTAAGCAGCAAAGGGCCTATGCTATAGAGACAGCGGGGAACCCGCGGATGAACATGTATCATCTCTATATTGCACACCCAAAGGCTTTTGCCAGCGCTAATGTGGTCAATATTCCTGTCACTATGCAGGTAACCGATAGCCACAAATGCTGTAATGAATTTAACAAAGTGAAGTAGCTGTATAAAGTGTAGTAATTGTAGTAGCTCAGGACATTTCATGGGGTCTTTGGGTCATACATGAACTACTGACCCACAAATGGGTCAAATTCACGTCCCACTCAGTGATCATAGTACTCCTCAGTAGGCAAACCTTGGTCTTATCAAGCTTCCTGGCATTGTAAAATTTTATACCTGGCAACTAATTTATGATCACATCTTAGACGGAAAGCCGTCCAATTTCACCCTATCTTTAGTATCTGAGCAACATAATTACGGCACTCGTATTGCATCCCTACAGCATCTCAATCCCAGTCCCTTCAGAATAAACATAAGAAAATTCTGCCCAAACGTTATTATTATTGGAATGCTATTCCTCTTTCAATTCGTCAAAAATCAACAAAACGATCGTTTAAAAGAGCTCTCTTCCAGTATTATTTTGCTCAGTATTAATTTTTGTCATACAACCCTTGTATAATAAATTTTCCTCTCTGTTCTTTGTTTCCTCTGTTTATAGTAAGCTTTCCTCTTTTATCTTAAAAAATGTATTAATTAAAAAGGGCATATAATTAGTCTAACTATATCATGCCCTTCTCCACTTTTCTTTGAACTTTGTATTTATTGTATTTAACTTGTTAATGTGGAGTAAATGAATAAATAAAATAAATAAATAAATAAATTCACTGTACAAACAATGTCCGCTGAATGTGTACATAAAACGCAGTGTATATTGTCATACAATTCGTTATCGTCTGTTTTTTATCTTTGTTTTTTTTTGTTGGTGTTGGTTTTCTTTTTTGTTTTGTTATTTTCTTGGGGATTCTTGGATCCTGTATGTCTTGACGCGCAGATTAATGTTGCTATGTATAGTAAAACAAACAATACCATAGTGCAGTATTATATTCAGTCTGGTATATTGTTCAGTAGCTTTCGCAAAGAAGGGTCATACTGAATGGTTTGTCCAAATGATATAAACATCTTGGAACCTGAACTTAAGGGGAGACAAACAGTGACCAGTTCTGCAGTTCTATTCAGCAGCTTTCCAAAATTAAGAATGGTCACACCGCATGGTTTTATTCAAAGATGAAAACGTTAGAACACTGTATAGTGAAACAAACTACCACAGCACTGTTAAGTGGTTTCCCAAAGAGTGGTCACACTGCATGGTTTGATCCACATATGAAAAAGATAGAACCACACTGTATAGTAAACCAAACTGCACCACAGTACAGTACTGTTCAGTAGCTTTACAGAGAATGGTCATACTGCATGGTTTGATACACAGATGAAAAAGTTAGAATCACACTGTATAGTATAACAAACAGTACCACAGTACAGTACTGTTCAGTAGCTTTACAAAGAATGGTCACACTGCATGGTTTGATCCACAGATGAAAAAGTTAGAATCACACTGTATAGTATAACAAACTATACCACAGTACAGAACTGTTCAGTAGCTTTACAGAGAATGGTCACACTGCATGGTTTGATCCACAGATGAAAAAGTTAGAACCACACTGTATAGTAAACCAAACTGTATCATAGTATAGAACTGTTCAGTAGCTTCCTAAACAATGGTCACACTGCATGGTTTGATCCACAGATGAAAAAGTAAGAACCACATTCATATATTGTTTAATGGACTGTAGCCATGTATAGAACTGTTCAGCAGCTTCCAAAAGAAAGATCTCAGTGCACGTTTTGCCAAAGTGTTAATGGACCGTTCATTCTTAACGAGGGAGGGGTGCTGGAGGGATTGGGGGGGGGGCACGCGAAAAAAATTAGGGAAAAGGGGGGATCACGTGACATATTTTAGCATTTATGTCATGATGTTCTAATCCCTAATTGACTTCTCTTTCTTTTGATTGAGGGGGTGGGGGTTATGTGAAAAAATTGGCAAGCTGAAGGGGGTCATGCAATTTTTAAATGGTGATTTCCGAATCACACCAGCTCCCCTCCCCCCCCCCCCCTCCCTCATAACTGAAATGAACGGTCTCTAAACAGGTAGAACCACACAGTTGATTAGGACAGGGTACTGCAGTCTGAGTAGATTTGAAAGGCATTGTACGTGTGAAAATCTATTATTACTCAAAATGTGTTGACCAGAGGATCCTAAGTGATCTGTTATTTTCTTGTTCACAGTGATCGCCTGGTAAGCGTGTCTGGGCCTGTCTTGCTACATTCTATTTTTGTTTCTTTTGTTCCTTTGCTGGCTAAACGCAGCATGCAAATATTATGAGCTAACTATTATCAAATTAAAAGAACCAGTAATGAAACAAAAACCATTTTCCACCAAAACAACGAATGTCGGTTTGCCAGTATCAAGTGTTCTTTCTCAACAGGCTCATGTAGTGTAAGCTTGTTGCGATATCGCCGGATTGCACCAAATCAAATTTTTTTAAATAGAATCCTTATCTCTGTAGCACTAAACTTGCAATATTGAACGGCTCCACCTTAAACTTTGGCAAACCTTTGAATCAATCTTTTGTCTGGAAAATCACGAAGAGAACTTATTTGATGAACACTTAATGAATAAACTCCGGCAACCACAAAGGTGGAGATGCCTACGCAGCTAAACTATTAATTGCCGGGAATTTTGCCGCCGAGTTATTTGGGTTTGCGATTAACACGTAATTTCATCTTGTAGTTTTCAGTTCCACAGCTCAGAACAGGGGCACAAAAAATTGAAAGAAGAAACGTACCTTTTATGATGATCTCTACTTTCCGGCTACGGGGTATTTAGTTAAGGAAATTGTATAATGATCTTCTCTTGAGGTGCCCTTTGACCCTGTCCTGGAAGAAAGAGGGTGTGGTGGGGGGGGGGAGCGAGATTGTTTTGTGTTCTCGCTTATATTAAAAATAGACATTGTATTTTACGATTTTTAAACCAATCAGCCAAGCAATAGTGTTCACATATGAATCTTCACAGTGATGACGATTTTATCTTCTACCGCTGCCACTATCAGAAAATTTATCAGCTCTTATGTATTTTCATTTGAAGATATTCTGACTAAGTAACTTAACCCTTAAGTAACTAGACGCTCTCGGGAGCGTTCACTCGGGCTACACTTGATAATACGGCTTCGAACAAACGTGAATGTGGGTTTACGCCTAAGTTTTGTATATATTGTATACTATATGGTTGGTTCCACGACCGCAAAAGACCTACCAGACTGTATATCGCAACGTAATTGTTGTCGACGTCGTGTTTAAGCTGAGCGATTTTATCAGAAAGTTTTCTAAGGTTTTACAGAAATTTCAGTGATAGTTGGGTTTGTTTACTAATCGAATTAATGTTGACCAATCAGCTTTCTTGGTTCCCACGGTAAAAAACAGTCGTGAAACTTGATGCTATTCATCTGATTCCAGGTTATCGAAGGCGAAGAAGCGATATGTGGGAAAAACAACAATATTACTCCTCAATCGCGGGATATACTTTTCTTCCGATTTAGCCTTATTGGCCCTGTTCCCGCTAATCTCTTTCCACACGACCACGCAGAAAAAAAACACTCGAGTTTGAATAAGAAAAGATCCATGGATGATTTTGAAATAAGGCGCCTCGCTTTCATGCCTTCAGGGACACCGCAGACCGCGAGCAGCGCAGGCTTGCTCATTCTCGACGTTGTCGATAGACTTATAGGAAACCGAAACCTAGACTCGTGCTACCACAGGTAGCCCGAGTAAATAGCGCCTTGTGTATCCTATTACTTTGATGACGATTTTGTACGTTTGATATAGTGACTTGCACTCTGTCATATTGTAGCAAGTTATTGGGGGGGGGGAGGGGGGGGAGGGGGGGGGAGCGGGGGAGGGGGGGAGGGGGGGGAGCGGGGGAGGGGGGGGAGGGGGGGGAGCGGGGGAGGGGGGGCAGTGTGGCAGGGCGCCGGACTTATGTTGTTGTCGTCCCTCCTCGATTCCCGTCCTACCCACTGGAAACTCAGGATCACCATTACAATGAAACAAAAACCATTTTCCACCAAAAGAACGAATGTCGGTATGCCGGTATCAAGTGTTCTTTCTCAACAGGCTCGTGTGGTGTAAGGTTGTTGCGATATGTAATGGTCATCCTGAGCTTCAATTCCCTGACCCGACCTAACCTTGGGATTATTAACTAAGTTCTTGTCATTTCTGTCATATTTGTTTCAGTTCGGCCCTGGGTTGTTTTCTTTTTTTGCCCAACACCGATTGGAAGTGCTCTCACTGTTTATATTAATTAATGGACGGACTACATCCAAAATTTGGTTTATAAATGAAATACGTTTATAGTACAGGTATGGCCATGGTGACTCGTATGATTTTAATCGTGTAGATCTATCTCCTCAAGAGCAATATCCTCCATGGCAGCTAACGGCGCTTCTGGTCTGTCATCATGTTTCTTGTCACTTTTTTCTCCATGCTTCCCTTGCCCACTTTCTTCTTCCTTCAACAGCAAGTTCTTTTCTACGTTCGCGTTTAGCTCTTCATGCTCAAGATTTTGGTTGTTTTTCTCATCGTCTACATCGTCTCGAGTGGTGGTTAGTGGTGGCACCTTCACACGGCTGTGAATCGAAAAATGCGAAATACCTTTTGTTTCTTTAGGTACCTTGTGTTCAAAAGTGGCGCGGCCGGAATAAAGGTGGGAAGAGGGGTCTGTTGGCGAAAGAGGGACAAGGCGCGTGGTTGGAAATGGGAACGTGCGGTGTTGACATGAACTTGACTCGTTGAATTTGACTTTTTCCAAATTTAATTCAAATGAAATCCGTGCAAAATGTGAGAATACGATGTCCAAATTATAGTAGAATATTATCACTTATTTATTAGCCACACTTTCCCCAGAATGCTCTGTATGCCACATGGAATGAACTCTCGCACCTATGCGGTATTTTGAAAACAATTTTTGTTATCAAACTGGGAATTAAATTCAGCACATATCAAACTGGGCCATTACATCTGAAATGTGAGGGAAATCACTTTCGAGCTCGCCATTGGGCCTTGTACAGTGTAGCGTAATAATTACAGGTCAGTAAGGGCAACAGTGAACTTCCTTTGCAGCTGCCGTTGCTGAGTTTTTATTTAAAATCCTGTTGCAGAATCTTTCAGCTAGTCACAAAGGCCTGCATGTAATTACGTGACAAAAACAGCGTGACAAAATAAGCGTACCACCAAAAGACACAGTAATTCAAACATTGTTAGACTTCTTGGCAAGGAGTTTAATGCGTAGCGAGTTTGGCTTAAAAGCTCAAATTAGATGTCCTAGTTGAACTTACCTCAGAACACAGAAAGGAATGATTTTGATGATGGCACATAAAATAAACACAAATCCATTGAAGGTGAGATGAAGCGTAGACTCGTACACATTATTGAACATCATGGCACCAATGAAATTTGAAATAATGTTGATAATACCGTAAGCACAGAAGAGGGATCCTGTAAGGACATCAAAAATGATCAATAAGTAATTTGTTTAAACGGCAGTAGTAATATTTGTTAGTATATACCAACTCAGCAACCTGGGCATTTAGAGCAATCTGATTGACTCACTATCTCAGTATATTCAACATTAATAATAATAGACATAATACAAAATTTTTATCGCGCACTATTCTAAAGCTCTAAGACACTTTACATTAAAAGTGTTTATAAGTAAAAACAATAAGTCAGTATCTCAGTACATAACAAAATATAAAAATAGGAAAGCAGAACTACAAATTTAAAATAGCGCTTAAAAACGGAAAAAAACGAAAAAATCTTTTATTTTTATTATTAATGTAATCCATTATTGTGATGCGCTTTTGATCATACTTAGATCTAAAAGGCGGCACAATATAAGTAATAAACATCATCATTATTATTATTATTATTATTATTATTATTATCTCGAAGGGCCTAGTAACTTACAGGGGTCGGAAAGCTGTTTTATAATCGCATAGTTTCCACCTGGAATTACGGTTTGCTTAGCTGTCAATTTTAAATTAGCCCAAGCAATTTTTAAGTTAACGTGCAGGTTAGGTTTGTTTGTACGTCAATAATTGAACGGCACAAACATTCAATAGACTACGACTTGAAAATGGAGTTCCAGGCCAGTAAAATCATCAAAATGTTCGACAAACGGCCCCCTGCTCACAAAAAAGCTTTTCATACCTCTTGCTCCAGTTGCGTCAATGTCGCATTGGAAAGGATCATATTATCCTTGCATCCTCGACCTTCTTTCTTCATAACTAAATCATCGTATGGAAAACCCTTGTTATTACTGAGAGTTCTGTAAATGTACTGTTGCCATAAAGGCATGGCTGTCATGAGGCCATACGCGTAGAAAAAGATCACGGGCTCAACCGTCAGGTAGCGCCTCCATGTAGGAACTGGCGTAGAAGGCATGCTGAGTCAGCAGATCAGGAATGTAAACCCGAGCAGATGCATGTCTTGCTAACAGATTTGACTGTAGTAACACAAACATGTAACTGGTATCAGTGCATTGTCAAGCAAACAGAATACTATTACTGACATTGGTCTTAGGGAAAAACGTGGTCATCTTTCACAACCTGTAGTTTGTACGTGTGGGACTCGCTCGCTCGCTCGCCCGCTCTCTCAACACAAACCAATACATAGAATACTTACATTGTATGAACTAATATATCAGTGCGGACTCCATCTAGACTCGTTCAGTAATGCGCCATACTAGCTCATGCACTCATTCTTTTAGACCGAAATGGGCAAGCTATAGCAAATACAAGGAGCATTTCTGCACAAACCAAAATGTATAAGCCAGGACTCCGTGACTTAGCGACGGCAATGCGCTACATTGTACGCCACTGTATCTCACATTTACTACTCGGGCTAAATTGTAAGAGTCCCTCTTAACTCGTCAATGCAATGTATAAAAAGTAATCCTGAGAGAAATGATCATGTGAATTCAGGAGTAAAGTTGTACTTGAAATTCTGTCTTGCATTTGTTAATGAAGCAAAGGGAGAATTGAAAGGTCAGTATCAAAAATCGCACAGGACTTTATTCCTCGCACCCGTAAGTAAAGCTTGCTAGACTCGCGTCTCAATGACAATGACCAATTTGAATTTTGCATTTTTTAGTAAAACAAACAGTACTTAGCACTCGGCTTGCAAAACAATGGTCCCACAGCATTTTGTTTCTTCAGCTTCGCTAGCAGTCGCTTCATAACTACTGTATTACGATTTGGTGATGACAAAAAGGGATCAGGCATCCCCTGACAAAACTATACGATGGACGCCCTTGAGAAATTGCTGTAAAATGATGGTATTTGAAAGGAATAATACGATCCCACTTTATTGTTTTTGTCTGTCTTGAAAGACAAACAATGATCTTATTACGGGGTCAGTGATCCAGATCAGTCGAGACAGTAATCAATGCTGAAGCCCGTAAAGGCTTTACTCATTTTCGTTATTAGGACTAAGTTACCTATATCGCTAACGTTCAAAGTTTCAATGTTCCTTACAAATAACGGCCAGTGTCAGTTAAAAGTGGCCTTGAAGTGCTCGAGTCACGTGTAATCTAGGTGGGAGATTAATTACAGTGAATGTAACCAAAGTTTCATAATGGATAGCAATGATGGTGAAGTTGTCTTCATCTCAGTTGACTAGATGTCCTTGGCAGTTTACTAAAACCAATAATTAGTAGGTGCGGACATGAAAAAAATATATATGCAAGACATCCATTTTAATAAATGTTCAAAAAGAGAAGCCACAGTGAAAGTCGACCCAAAGTTTCCACTGGATTATTGACGTTTGTGAACATGTTAAGGTTGAAGCCGTCTTACATTCACTCAGCTTTTCTGGCTGAAGCTGAGTTCATGAAATGACGGGTTGGAAGTAAATTTTTAACAAGAATAATATGTCGATTATAATATGTTGTTCATCTTCACAATACCAGAGACCAGATCGAGATGCCTTCAGTCGTTGTGATTTCGTTACTCTACCGAGAACGTCACCGTCAGACGGTAAAGCAAATCGAGTAAACAACAAAATGCATGAGCTATCGCTTCCCTGAAAGGCAAATCGCGCCTTTCGTGGAAAATACGCAGTCATTATTATCATATGAATTAATGCATTTTTTAAAAGTAGGCAAACAACTTGAGATAGTGTGATGCTTTGAGTACGAAGCTGACTGCCATTGACAGCTGATTACTAGCTTATTACACTGTAGTAGGTTTTTGTAGTTGTCTTAAATACATGGTATATCAACTCACTTTTTTAATGATTTGTCTTCTGCGGGCTTTATTAACTCTGCTGCGTTTTTCCTAGCTTCATGTGGATAGATGGCTTGACGTCGTGTGAGCTAAAATAATACTGTCAACCCGTAGGACATGTTTTGCAATACCTTCTTGGGTCACTCTAGCGGGGATCAAGGCAGGTCATTGTGAAAACGAACGACGGGCAGTACTAGTGTCAGTGCAGAAAATATCGTTTGCTATTACCATATCTACAACCACTGAACATGAGCAATCGCGCTCTCTGATTGTTTCCCCACCCGTAGGCTATCAGTTCATGTACAGGTGTACCGTGAGCACAGGAAACGGCCAAGGAAACGATCGTTACTGAACATTCTTCGCAATAGGTGACCACAGTACGATGAACCAATCAGAAAGCAAAGCTAACACATGACGTCAGTACTAAGCGCGGAAACCGCCTGCGACACCGTAGCGATTGTTTTCAGTTTTACGGTTGGTAAGTGGCGCGAAAACCTTTGGCCAATAAACATCGTTCCTATGAAAAGTTAAGCAATCGCAGGTCAAAATCACTTTCGACAAAAAAAAAACTGCTCTACTGATCTTCTAGTTTTATCGTTTACGTTACGAGGTAGCTCAGTTCTATTTCGTTCACTTTGAAAACTTTGAAATAAGGTAAATTGGTCAGTTCTAGTTTAGGTAAAGGCTAAACAGTATATTTTATGCTCATTTCAAAATAAAAACAAGGTTGGCAAAAGTCATTCCTCTTGTCACGGACATTTTGCAATCATACCGTTACGTTGTTCTGTGCAAACACTTTTTTGGTACTAAAAGATAACCTTCATTCTTATAACTCTCAGTTAGTAAGCGCGCTGTGATTGGTCAATTTAGCGGGCAGTACTTCACCGTACAGTCCGCTAAATTCAAAAGTTTGTTTTGAGATATAATAAATATCTTACAAACCTCGTTTTCTCGGTCCGTAACTTACAGTACGGACCTCAAACTCGGTTAGTAAGAGGTATTATTTCTAAATTTCTCCTTAAATAAAATATATAGAAACACATTATACGGTCGCCTTTTGATTTTATGCGCGGTGAGAACATCACATTCCATTCTATCAATCTTTCCTCTTACCGCTGTCAGTTCATCCACCAGGCAGCACAGCTTTGTTTTACTGTTTCATCCACGTTTATACTTATATAGATAAGTGTACCATTTAAAGAGCTAAGCCTTTGTTTTCGTCACATTTTTTTTGGACATTAGATATATTTAACGCTGTGCTCCCTTGAACAAAAAGAGAAGAAAATAATTGATATTCCTGTCTCTCCGTTAGTCTCCTGGCAGGAGGGACCTTAAGAACGAATGCACGTTTGCTTTGTAGTCAACAAGCTAACAATAAACAAGCGAATGAATGGAATACTTTCGTCTTATTTGCGATACAACACTGGTCAAAGGTTATCTCGTTATCTTCTAAAAATGGCAATCCTTCCCTGTTTCGATTAATGCAGTAGTGAAGTGTTGTTTATTTACTGCGTGTCGTTGGAATAGTCATTTCATTTTGGATTGCCAGGGCTTTCAGATGTGATCGTCGACCGTACAAGGAACAAGTGAAGCATCGTGCGCTTCAAGCGAGCAACATCGAACCTAAGGTATTTTAACGCGTTATATTCAGCTGGGATTAACAGGTACTTAATTCCGCTGCAACAAGTAGTGCCGAAGAGCTTCGAGTATTTGTATTAGTGGCTAAGAACTTCTACTTTATCAGAGTTATAAATAATATATATAAGTTAATAGCTTCTACTTAATATCAGAGTTATTTGTGAAACGATCGTTTGACACAGCAGATTGCAGTGCTCACACTGAGAAAGGCTCAATGGAAGACGTGCCCACTGTGCTAAATCTGCAGAAGATCTGACAAAAAAAAAACAAGGTAGTTTTGGACCACTCTAAGTAGAACATGACTTTTTGCACGTGCAGCAAAGAGCCAACCAATTGTAGATCAAATCCGACGATTTTGCATTATATTCAAAAGTGCCTCTATAAAAACTTATGAATATTCCATAGCGTTTCAGACTTGATTTCACGCTTACAACCTCAGCCGCGAAGCTTTTACAGACTAAATAAACGAATCTATTCTAATTCTATAGAAAGGGTCAGTTTAGATAACACGTTCTGTCGGCTTGACCATTCTTTGCAAATTAAAGCTTTGGAACAGTACTGTACTGTGATACTGTCTGTCAGTGTGCAATGTGTTTCTTAAGTTTCCGACGTGCATGCCGGAAAACAAACCTGTTCCATTTGTATGAGCATTCTTCCGAAACTGAGCTATTGAGTGCCTTTTTGACTGTGTGCTGTTTGCTTTATTATACAGTGTGGTTCTAACTTTATCATATGTGGGTCAAACCATGTAGAGTGACCATTCTTTGTAAAGCTACTGAACAGTACTGTACTGTGGTACTGTTTGTTCTACTATACAGTGTGGCTGTAACTTTTTCGTCTGTGGGTCAAACCATGCCATGGGACCATTCTTTGGAGTGCTGCTGAACAGTACTGTACTGTGTTACTGTTTGTTCTACTGTACAGTGTCGTTCTAACTTTTTCATCTGTAGATCAAACCATGCAGTGTCACGGACCATTCTTTGGAAAGCTACTGAGCAGTATTATACTGTGGTACTGTTTGTTTTACCATACAGTGTGGTTTTAACTTTTTAATCCGTGGATCCAATCGTGCAGAGAGACCATTCTTTGGAAAGTTACTGAACAGAATTTTACTGAGTTACTCTTTTGTTTGACCAATAGTTTCCAAACTATTGATCAATGCATAACAGTATTATGGAGGTGTTGAACTAAGAGTTTGTTTAATTACTTAAAGTGAGTGTTTGTTCTCTTTAATATGTTATTTTAGCTATTCACTTTGTGTAAATCTGGAAGCCTTGAGCTTTGTAATATGTAAGTTCTTAGCTAGAACCACCCATTTCTACAGCTGTTTTTATATTTCTGTCCAAGCGGTTTGAAAGAAATTTCTTTGAATGAGCGAACGGGTGCTTCAAAAGTATACAGTTAAACCTGGCTGTCTCGAACTCGGTTATCTCGAACTTTTTGCAATCTCGAACTCAAACTCTTTCCCTTGGATTGTTTATTCAGTGATTTACGGTCGGTTATTTCGAAGCCCCGCTATTTCGACCTATTTTTCGTTTTTCCGTGAGAGTTCGAGATAGCGAGGCTCGACAGTACTTTTTAAGGTTTAAGTTGCTCAATCATTATTTCAATTTCTGCTAAAAGGAGTGAATGCATAGCACTTATTAACGTCATTCTTTAAATGGTGAGAATCTTTTCTTTGCTTGCGACAAAGTGACTAATTCCGTGTTGCGAATTCCACCCGCGGCTGAACCGTGTTAATCGAAGTTAATGAACTGAGACAACCTTTTTGTGTGAAACTGCAGAACTTAATGCCTAGAAATGCATTTAAGACATGAATGCAAAACCTGTAAAGCGATCGATACTGGTACAGTGCAAATCTTGTCCTGTAAGAAGTTGGCTGTTAAGTATTTCGGCTCTAAGAATCAGGTCCTTAGTCTCAAGAAGACATTTGTCCGTGGTCATGCGTGTAATATGCAGAATCCAAAACGGAAAACAATGTTTTAATCGATTCCGGCTCCATTTCTCGATCTATTGAACACTTTTAAGTGTGTTTTTAAATGGCTGTTAAGTTTAAAAACTCGCCCCGCCTCTTAGCACAAAATAATCCAGGTTTAGAAATTTTCTACATTTCTTCTACAAACGGGCTGTATTGAAACACGTGAAAGAGAGACCGGGCTGAATTCTGTACTGAAATCCGATCAATAAAGCGTGAATCTTATCTCAGTGTATCATTGGCCATTAAGTTTTACGCTACTCCGCAAAATTCAGACCGTCACATGTTCTTAAAATAATTTCATTGCAAACATGCTTAAGATGTTTAATCTAAATTGCCTGTCTTTGTTCGTGTTATCTCATCTTTGCACATTAGAGCTGTCCTCTATGCCTTCCAATACATGTATTAGATTAAAATCTTAATCACGCTCAACCCTTAAAACAAAATTTTATAACATGCTTAAGATGTTCAAACTAAATTGCTTTTCTTTGTTGTTGTTATCTTATCTTTGCACAATACTTTCTCCATAGCTGTCTTCTGGATCTTCCAATATAAGTATTAGATTAAAATTTAGAACACGCTAAACACTTGCAGTATAATTTATATGACGTTTTTTCGTAAAGATTTTTCATTCCCAAATAAGAGTAAACTTTAAGTTCAGTGTGGTTTTCACTCGATACATATAACGTTACCAGCTTCTATTCCGCCCCAACTTTTATCTTCTATCTCGTTCATGGGTAGCTAGTTATAATTTGACTGTCCTATTGATGACCTCCCGAGAGCTGCAGTTTTCAATACGCCGATTCTCGCCAAGATCTGTACGCTAGATGGATGATTATCAACTGCTTCAACTGTGATGATGAAAACGTGGGGACATAAAAAATGCATTTAAAGATGGAAGCACATGAAGACATATTTTAAAACTAAGACGTCGTTATGTATTACACAAATTCAAACCACTACTTGCGACCATTTGTGCCGGTCTCCCAACTTTTCCATTCACTCTTTTCAGTTTTTGACCTGTACTGAGCTAACCGTCTCGACAAAACACGGGCCACCTTTCCTTTTCATATCGTGAACATTTATTGTCGTGTTTATGCTTCACCACAGAGGTCAACACCGTACAATGGTTAATTACATTTTACATTTTCTTCAACGGAATACACTTACTCGCTGTTTTTGTTCACATTTAACAATGGAATAGTCTTATATTTCTCACAACGTATCCACTCTCTCCTATTTTAACAGTTCTACAGTGGCCACCTAGAACTGACTCACTTCTGTCTTTCCCAAGAGATAGCAGCTCTTTCTGTTCACAAGGTGCTCTTGGTAGAGAAATAAGACTTAAAGTGAAAAAACATTTCTTTTTCGTAAAAATTAAAGCTTTGTTAACAGTAACTTTAAAAAAGGCACTCGTTCAGGAATGGTATAGCAGTGACACTAGTGCTTCTGTTTTTGCCCATACAAGAATATAGAATATATATCAGCCATATAAATCTGGATACTAATTTGTGGTTTTTGGTTTATAGTGTGCAATAAGTGCTTTACTGTATATTAATTATACCAGCATGCGTGTCGCAGACAGTTCAAACAGTAAATTGTCCTCGCTTTTCTCGTGCTTGAAATACTTTCCAGTGTCTGCTCATTTGATACGTATTGTAATGACATCAAAATCATAGATAAAGAGAAACACTTGTACCGTCTTCGGAATTTTATTACACTAAGGAAATATTAGACTCCGGGACCATTAGCACCTTGTCTTGTAACACGTCAGTGAGCACAAAGCAAGTTAAAGGTGATGTGTTTAGGAACACTTCAGGGTGGCTTTGGGCAAAGATGCAATTCAAAAGCAAGGAATCCTGCAAAAGCTTCCCTAGAAACTGATGAACAGGTTGGAATAACATAACACATTAACAGTGGCATATTGTTAGGGAAAAGACATATTGTTAACTTGCCAGCAAAATTATAGTAGCTAGAGTAACTAGAAATTGAGAAGTTATGTACCTGCTTGTTTCTGATGGGCCTTCTAGGTTTCTCGCTTCAAGGATTATAGTACTTGTAGACCAAATCTTTTCTGCGTTTTCAGTTGCTTCTGGTTGGGCTGACTTCATGTACTGGTTAAAAAGAACATTGCATTTTGCAAGAGGAAACCTCAGATGTAAAGTATATTAATAATAAATCATAAGATTTCTCAGCACAGCTGACAAGTATACACAGTAATAGATGCAACGGACCGTCTTAAAAATTTTTAGTCGTGCGCTTGTTAATCACTGGCATTACTATCATATGCTTGTTCAAAAGAACATTGCGGTAATTCAAAAAGACTTACACGTAAATGAGAAATCCAAACACAATATCGTTCGCTTGCCAGCACTGAGCGACATCGGCTAACAAGTGCAGGAATCCGACAAACCGTAGAGCCATAAAGTTTGTTTCACTTTTCTTACTAGCTTCTTTACGTTACAAAGTCCCTTCTCTCTGTTAAATTGTTGTAAATTGCAAGATATCAGGTACCAAGTGAAAAACGATTACTTTTTGTTCCTGAAAAATATGCTCCAATTTTGTACTTTTGTCGAAGCTATTGAAACTTTCAAGCTTCGACATGTGGAAGGGAAGACGTTGGTTCATGTGGTACTAGAAGCATTCGCCGGAGAAAAGTTCGTGTTTTACTGTAAACAGTTAATGACTGCGTCTCCGAAGCTTTGGCATCAGTAGGGATAACCAATATATTTCCTTCAAATATATGTTCTCATTGGCAGATGAAACGTCAATAAGTTTTGTATTAATTGTCTATGCTCGCTACATCCTCAGCAACAGTTTATCTGAATAGTAAATTTGGTTTTTAGAAAACAGAAAAAAAGGAAGTTTCTTATGAGTAGATTTATGATTACATCTTGCGAAACTTTGCTAACCTTTGAACAATGGGGTCAACTAAAAAAGTTGCTAATGCAAGAAAAGAAAAAATTGAATCAAACCTGCAAACGACGTGTTCGCCCATCACGTACAAATGTGGCAACAATTTGTTTTCTCTGTTTGAGGAAATATATATTCAACCACGGTTACGCTGTCCACTGCAACCCACAATTTCTATTATCCACAGCTCTGTTGTGGGTCAGCTTATCTTTACTCAAGTGTACCTGGGCTGATACTTAACTTCTTCGTGGTAGGGTTCCAACTCTCTTGTCTTTCATGCACTACCTCCCCTGGGTCCCTATCCCCCCACCACCACCCCCTTCTTTCCTGAACCCCACTTCGATTGTGCGTTTAACTGACGAGCGTTTTTCAGGTACAATGCAGAGTAACAGCTAGACATTCCTAGTCTTTGCGTCTCTAAATGTGGTCTTGAATCAATCGAATTTGTGTGAAAGAGGATTTGAAAACCTGCGAGCTTAATCCTCTCACTCGAATTTCCACACTTTGCTACTTTGTTGTGTTGTAGAGAGATGTTCTGTGAGACTGTAAGCAAAAGCCAGATTTTCTGATGTCATGTTCAACTATTATCAGTTCTTTTACTAGGACCCCAACATATATATATCATAAAGTGGGGTTTTCCAAAATCATCCATTTCAACCAGCTGCCGGGAACATGTCATGGTGTCATGAAAAATCTAAGTGAAGTTGAAAACACATGCTCTTATTTCGATCCATTTGAGACTGGGAAAAGGGTCTCCCACGTTGCATTTAAGTGCATTCACTTCGCTCTTTACCAGTTTATCAATTCGTCATCTTTTTTTGGATATTCTTCTCCTTAATCTGGTCAAACACGCATGACCTTAAAAGAGTTCGGTACATTCGATTGAAGTACTTTCAGGGAAGAGTCATCACGTGTCCTCTTTATTGGGAAAGAACGATGGCTTAGAGTTTAATGAAATCTGTGACACCCTTAAACAACTGAGGTAAAGCCAGACATGAACAGGCTGGAAATAGGAATCTGAATGATCCGAGAGGTTAGAGAACTTTTGAGAGACCTCTCTCTCAGTTGTCTGTGGTACGCACTTATTAGACTGCATTGACAAGGATAAAACATCGCATCTGATTTGTTGTATTCGATGTACTTGCGTTCGTCTTTTTGCGCACTTGACATCAGCAGAAATGCTGATTATTTAAAGCTTTAGTAAAGGACAAAAAATTCGGTTTTAATATTTGCACAGTCTTGCCCCAAATCAGGACTAAGTGTGAAGAATTCTCGGGAGTCTTGGTGATGATAGGAGCTGCTTATTCCCTGCTATGCCCGCCTGCTATGCTATTAGGGTGAAGCTGTTCCTAGGTTTTTTAAGAATATCATATCAAATCTCAGAGGTCAAATTCCTCAGTTCCTGATGGCTGCTGTCAATCATCAATGTCTCTTCGTTCGCTGATATCATTTCAAGCGTTTAATCCGCGTTACTTCCTCCGTTGTACTATTTTGCTTGCTTCAAGTCCGGACCTCACTGATCATCTTCTTCAATCTAATTTTGTCAGGCCCAGAATTCGGTTCAAAGACTTGGTAAGGCTACACAGGTATTGCATTTTTTTATATAACCCAAACAATCCCTGCAACAGGCAGCTTAGGCTAAATTACCCAAACTCTTGCGATTCAGGATTGCTGCTGCATCTGTTTGTTTTGGTATCAAGATACACTGTGGTTCTTACTCTTCTATCTGAGAACGAAAGCTTGTCTTGTGACCAAACTTCACTGAGAAAGTTGCTGAACAGTACTGTACTGTGGTGCTGTTTGGTTTACTATACAGTGTGGTTCTTACAGTTTCATCTGTGGATCAAACCATGCAGTGTGACCATTCTTTGTAAAGCTACTGAACAGTACTATACTGTGGTATTGTTTGTTTTACTGTACAGTGTAGTCCTAGATTTTTCATCTGTGGATCACACGTTGCAGTGTGATCATTCTTTGGAAAGCTACTGAACAGTACTGTACTGTGGCAACTTTTTCATCTGTTGAATCCATGCAGAGTGACAATTGTTCTGGAAGATTCTAAACGACAGTGTACTAAGTTATTCAAATTCCTTGGTGGAACTTTTTTTTTAAACAAACGACGTTAGATGGTCATTTTTTGGACACTTCCTTGCTCTGTTGCTGTTGGTTTTATCTTTTGTGCGTGAAAAAATTTAGACGGTTTGTCTTTCCTTGGAAAGGTACGGAAAAAGCTCTGACTGGCACATGGTATTGGGTACTTTAAAATTTGTTTTTTTTTCACTTTTCATCCGTGAAAAAAACTTTGACGAGCAAGAAAACTGGGCTCTAGTAGTGTTGTTACCTTCCCAAACTTTTCAGAAATGAAATCTGCCTTTTGAATAATTTTCGTACCATTATTTTTGTCTTTAAATATTGAAATATTGAAAGCCAATGCTATACACTCTTTGCGCTTTGCATAATAAGCGAGCACATTTTTGTCACATTTTTGCGCTTTGCAACATGTTTAAAATACCCCAGGTATCTTTTATCCGCTAGGATTTTAAAACTTCTTTGCTGTATCCGTCTCGTATCCTAGTAATTGATTACCAACTAGAAGCTAATAGTCAGTCAGTTACCTAGAGTGGTGCAGACTCAATTTGTTTTTGAACTTAGTATGAAAAAGGAGTTATTTGCATCTGATACGGAAAGTACTTCCCTAAGGGAAATGTTAATAGGTGTGTAACAATTGAATTGCCTTGGAAAATCATAGAATCATATCATCTCCATGAAATCATAGCTCCCTCATTATATTCTGCTAAGAACGGTTTTAGTAAAATGCCATAAATTTACTGTGCGACTATTCGAACCAAGGCCAGCCAAATGAATTTTCATACAAATTTGAAATGTCTGTTTTTGATGCTGAACAACAGATTTGTGGCGAGTTTCTACCGATTCGAAGATTCTTCTTTAATCTTGATATTTTTGTATTTCTTGTGTTTAACGTGATAATTTTCAGTTCATTTTGTTTTGTTTTTCTTAGCCGCACAAGTGTGACTTGTCTTTCAACTTTAAGCTTACACCTACACTCTTAATAATACAATATGATAACGTGTAGCATTTCAATCTGTCGGTAAGATTAAAAAGACTATTTTTGCTAGCAAAAAAGGCTATTTTGAGCGCGTGTCTCAAGCATTTTCTTCCCGGTGTACCAATTATGACCATTCTTTTTCATCTGTGGATCAGACAATACGCTGTGACCATTCTTTGGAAAGCTACTGAACAGTGCTGTACTGTGGTACTGTTCGTTTTACTATACAGTTTGGTTCTAACTTTTTCATCTGTGGATCAAATCATGCAGTGTGACCATTCTTTGGAAAGCCGCTGAACAGTATTGTTCTGTGGTACTGTCCCTTTTTTTAGATTTTTACCTGAGGGTTAAGCTATGCAGAGTAGCCCATCCTTTGGCTACAAAATAGTTGAGAACTGCCGTTCATTTTACCTACACCGTTCAGTTTGACCCAAAATGTTTTTGAATCAGCTGTTGAGTAAAACATTCATTGTTACCTTTCGCTGGAAAGTAACTGAACACTGCCACAATAGGCAGAACCGTTTGTTTTATTTTGTGTACAGCATATACTGAGACGTGTGGTTGGTACTGCTTTTTAGCTATGAACCAAACTGACTATGCAAGTCAATTATATTTCTAAATGAATGAGCATTACTACATTGACCAAGTTCAGCATCGTTAAGAAATTTTTTTCATACATTTCCATTCAAATAGAAAAGATTGACAATACCATGCTTATTTTTGGAAACCGTCTAATGCATGACAGCCGTTGTGTTCTGAACCCTAAATCGATAACCATCTGTCCTAAAACCTTTGAGACAGTACGTCTACCCAATCACAAATCTATAAAGCTGCTTTAGAAGTTAACAAATTAACAAGTTTAACTGTTCAAGTCCTGATAATGATCAACGCACAATTTCTCACAATAATAACAACAGTAGTTCGCTAGAAATACAGGTAACGAGAATAATTAAAAGAAGAATGATCAGCAGTGATCACTGAACAACACATTGTCTACTTACTACTACTGTCCAACCACTAAAGAGAATTTGTACTTTCATATTCAGCCTGTTAACTGAAGCGTTACAAAAAACACTGGAGGAACGTCGAGTTGTATAAACTAGGCCTGTGCTTAGTATGTTACACTGACAGGGAAAACCTTTCAGACCTCCATGAAGGCACCGCTTTGATTTAAGAAAAACGAATTCTGAACCCAAATCAAAGACAATGTGCTCTCAAAAGACATTTCCAAATAATTCAAGCGACACAATAAAGGCGTTTTTAATTATCTATGCAGACGTGGATTGACTTTGAAAGCATTGCTGATATAAAATTAATGTGTCAGTCTTTTTTCATTATTGTCTCTCTTTAATCACAATAAATTAAACAGCAAGAGCTAAAACTTGCCGCCGCATTTTAATTTATTTTAAGGTGTAATTTTGTCGGCACCACTTAACTGTAACCCAACAAATTATCCCAAACGGCTTTGCCTGTCAGTGCGAGTCGACTTAAGCGTATACATATATAGACTGTTATAGTTAAATTACTTTCATAACTATCGCAGACACAACAATTTTTTCGCCGATCAGCTAGAACTTTCTCTGAGCAATGCAACCTGCGTGAGTACAACTTCTATAGTCTAGACTCACAGACGAGGTTAGTAAGTTTGAACGAAAACCTTTACTTGACGAAAAAAGCTGGGATGTCGTTACAAGACTAAAGCATTCCTTTCTCTATATACACCGGACTGAGTAATTTTATCTTTGCTGCACGCGCCAGTGATGTCTGAACGTTGGGAGAGGAATTCATTGCCCACGGCTAAAACCCATAAATAGTCACTTTAAAAATATTACTCAGTTGAAGTGAGTCATCAATCAATTCATATCTGTACGGTTTCCAGATTCTGTTTTCGCGACGTCTTCCAGAAGAGCCATGAAGAACAGAAGAAAGCTTGGTTTGAGTACTCAACACAGCGTTAGAAACATACGAATCGCAGTGATGGGGCAAGACGGTGTGGGAAAAACAGGTAGATGTACAGTCTTGTTGATAATTAACGGTATCAAACGATATAGACGTAAACGCACGGCTGTTGCGCACACAAACTGACTTGTGAATTTCTCAATAGACTTATTTACTGATCGTGATTTAGGCTATTGTGATTGATCGCCGGTAAATTACTGTTTGTTCTTAAATTGGTTTCACCGTTTCGACCGGCCCTGAGACAGAACCGTGTTTATTTACAATATACCAGACCAAGGTATTTCAAACTGATTTAGCGGAACTCTGTACGTTGTAGTTGGCCAGTGCTTGTAAGGTAGTTTCCAGATCTGACGGCATGGCGATGACTGTCTGCAGTATACTTTGATTGAAAACGAGAGGGAACATGAACTTGTTTTCCTGAAATTAAAAGAACTATCCAAGCAAGAAGAGTTTCTGTTCCATGATTTCGCTTCTTTTTTCTTTTTTCGCGTTTTCTATCAAACAAACAAATTCATAATCAGTTTAGGTCATTTGTAAAATTTCCATGTCACAAACTGAATCTTTCAGCAGGATTTTAGTTTTTTTTTTCAAATCAACAGATCACATCTTTATCAAAAGGTTGGTCATTTTATAATCGGCGCGCCGTGCAGCTTTATATCCTTGTCATTACGTCATAAAGTCAGAGGATTTTGGTCCTACTTGCTACTAGACGTGGACCTCATTACAACCGCTTTGAATTTATTTAGTAAAACTATATGTTTGCTATTTGTGTAGCCCTTTTTTGTTCACTGTTTCATGTTTCATGTTTCCTTAGTATTGAAAGTGCACCAATAATGACCTTAATTTACTGATCCGGTTACTTATTAACAAAACTAATTTTGCGGTAAAAGTTCGATGTCCAGTGATGCGTAAGACATTTTGTCTGCCCTTATGGATTACGGCATCGTGCGCTGTAAATAACTAGACTGGCGCCTTTTTTGTGTGTGAGTGTCTGTGCTCCCATTAAATCAATGTAAATATCCTTTCTTAGAATAACTAAGTGTCTAGTTAATGACAAACTCTCAATCTCAGTGGTTACGCAGGTGCCTAGTATCGATACATAGACGATGGCCTTCAGAGTCCTCCCTTGGTCTTCCTGTACATGCTTATAATTGATATTCTCCCCTAAATAAGTCATTGAACTAATGGGAAATGTTAGCACCAATTAAAACTTCTGACTTTCGTGTTTTTGTGTGTGTGTGTGTGTGTTCAACTGTCTTCAATTCACTGTGAGGTCGTTTTCTACTGTCTTTTATTCAGACACCGTGAGGTCGAAGTATTCCTAAGGGACGAACCATTAGAAAAGTGATGGAGGGGGGGGTAGGGGTGGGGAATTTTCAGCTTGCACGAATTTTTTTTTCGCTCACTGGTCCGTCCCTAATAATTTGAGATTATATTTACGTTTGCTGTTTCTGTGACAGCGAAACGCTTCATAAGTATTACACTACTCGAAATGATTGGTGGAACTTATCGAAATGTGATCAATCGTTGAACATTCTACATTCACAACTATATACAGTAAATGGAAGACTGACGTTTGCTACTTGTGTGTTTTCCTTTTCTTGAGCCAAACATATGACAACCTGGATCTCAGTGTGGCTTGCATACAAATGTGACTATTTTTCAATTCCTTTTTGGCTAGGTAGCATCGAACGCATAAACGTTTCAATAAAAGAACGAGGCAGATAGGTTTGGTTCCTCAAATTTATCGTCAGTTAAGTTGTAATGAAGTAATAAATCAATTCATGGAAATTGTAATTGAAATTCCTTCAATTTCTTACCGTAAAAATCACTAGTCCATGATAATTGGATCATTGCTGTCTAACCTGACCTTTCAGGCCTGGGACAATTTAAAGTATTTGGCCATCCAGATTGTCTTTGTGAATAAAGCGTGAGATATAATTTTCCGTGTTCAAAGATTCCCCATTTTAAAGATTCGCGCGTATAAAGATTCAACATTTTAAGTGTCAAGTGACAATAAGATAAGGGCACACTGTTTTAAAAAAGGAGCAAATAAAGGCGTGAGCGTTAATAAGTGAGTTTAAAGGATTTGTGCATCCTGTTAATGCCAAGATGCCTGGTATACTAACTGAACTCTTTGATTCATTTTTTTAGCGCTGACAGTTCGTTTCTTGACTAGACGGTTCATTGGCGAGTATGATCAGACACTAGGTAAGTAAAAGACATGGAACGTAGCCATTAGTAGGGATTAAAAAATAGGCAAGCATTGCATGCATGTGGCTACTGCATTTATTAAATTTATTCGGACCTTTTTGCCATTCCTATCGCCTTTCCTCGATTTCATTACTTTTACATGCCCACAATTCTTCGCGGTGCGCGAATTGTATTGTGCATTGTTATTGGCTAAATACTAGGCAAGCGCTGATTGGCTTCTTCACTCACTCATGATCAATCACTCGTGTTTCCTTTGACATATTGGTTCCTGCATTATTTCATATGCAGTAGCCAAAAAAAGATAAAAACCGGCTTGTTAAAATCTTAATCTATATGTATTCAACTCCTATAATCCTTTATTTACCAAAAAAAGACCGTGGCCTTGAAGATTACTATCATACCATTCTTTCAAGTTATTAAAAGACTCCACTCAAGAATGCTGTCAACAAAAAATAGCTGTATATTGTCTCAGTCCATAACAGGAAGTATGCTCAGTTGTCGATGGGATCGCTCGCTGTTGGAAGCCGTTCGTCAGTAGGCATTGAAGCACAAACGTTCGTCCTTCAAACCATTAAAAATTGTTTCAAACACTCCAGACGAATCACGCAATGAGAAATAATGGGTTAACAGGGCAAGAAAAAAGTATAAAACTGGCGGGATTTTTTCCCTCTCTTAGTTAAGAGATTGAACTAGTAAATACATGTACGTGTAACGTGAACTACCTCAGCATCATTTTGTAAAGGAGTCAGTAGCCGTCTGACGAAGGGGTTACGCTCGATAAGTCAGCGCTCCTTAAATCTTTTGGTGGTACAAATTACTTTGTTTACGCGGTCTAAACCATTTATTTTTGTATACCTCATTGATGTTGTCTACCGATGACTTCGGGTTCCTACAAGTATATTTCATGTTTAAGACGCCTTCTTCATTTTTTTTCTTCAAATGCTGTCTTCATGATTGCTATTTAGACCATCGACATGTGTTATCCCTCTTCGCTGCACTTAGAACACTAATTTGTATGTTAAAAACAGTGCATAGTTTAAATTTATGTCCGTATTCGGAATGCGCGACAAATTGAGCGGAACTTCCCGCTGTGATCAACAAATTTGTTAGAGCAGAAATTCAAATTTATATGCAGCGACACTTTTCGTGAACAAAAATTTGTACTGTCCCTCGGTAACAGCATTTTAGCCATCAAGTCCAGGGTGACTAAGGAACAAACTTCGTGGTTGAACATCTCCGCACCGCGTCTTTCTTCTGTGTCAACTTCAACCCCTATCGATCGGTGGCTTTGAAGACAACTTTGTTGAATTGAACCGTAAAACAAAAAATCACCACACTGAGATTCCATACCGTATATAATACCATATGCGGCAATTACCAAGTTTTCAGACGATGAACGCGCGATGAACGCGTTTCGTGCGACTTGCTTATGCGGTACGCAGTTCAGTTTTGAGGTTCGTATGTCCGTAACACTCTCAGTTCCTGGCGTATTAAAAAAGAAATTTAACTGAGAAATGTTGAACTTTGTGCAATTTAAAAAACAAACAAAACCTCATAACACTGCTCTACATTCTTAAATGTTATGTAACAAGTAGTCAACACAAAGAAAACAGCTTCGATAGTATAAGATAAGAAGTTAACCACAGGTGACACTTCCCAGAGCTCATTTCTTTAGTGTTAAACACCTATTGACTATGTTTCGCCCCTGTTTAGCGTCCCCTATCTCCGTCAGTTGTCTCACTCTAACGTTGTGTTCTATGGGGATCAACCATCTTTGGTTGGTTGGGTTGATTGGCTTTTGTCGTGTTCTATTGGGATCAACCATTTTTGGTGAGTTGGGTTTATTTTCGTGTTCTATGGGGAAAAACCATTTTCGGTTGGTTTGGTTAATCAACTTTTTCAACCAGCTCAGAACTCGGTTGAAATGGTTGAAAACGATGGGTAGTTTCCGCTGACTAGCTAGCACGCATTTTTCTTGCGGTGCGTGTTGGCTCGCGTGTCCGTCAAATTAGCCACGATATTCTCAAAATAATCCGTAATGCGACTGACAGGTGTCCTCTTAGTTTCCAAAACCAAAGCTGCTAGGATTTCTACTTCATCGTCTGCTTCGTTTCTTGGAAGAACGTCGTCTTCCAACTGTTCTTGAACGTCAGCTGCAGCAGCAACAATCCTCGCTTCCGCCATGTTGACAACCTGGCGTCAAGAAATTGAAGAAGGTTGGTAACAAGTATCCCCAGTCCAAACCGTGTTTCAACCAGAAATGGTTAATGTCACTTTCTATTGGGAATCTCAGCTAAATCAACCGAAAGTGGTTTTAGTTGAAACGGTTGTTCCTAATAGAACACGACCAAAGTCTTAAGTGCAGTAATAATTTTTCAACAGAATCTACCAACAGACACCATACGGAAGTAGATGGAGAATTCTTGGCGCTGGACGTTTTGGATACTGCTGGGCAGGTGAATAGATCAGTGTTTTCCAGTTTGTTTTACACTGTACAGTCTTTAAAGTAAGACAGTGAGTTCTGATGGAAAACAAGAGTGAAAGTGGCTCAGTTGTTAGAGTAAACCCGGTAGTTACTTCATGCATCATACATTATGTGCCTATCTGGTACAATATATCCCTAAATGGCAGTTACTTCATATATTTAACAATTATTCCACGAAATCGAGTCGTACGTGAGCTAATAGCCAACGAGGCGCGTAGTGCCGAGTTGGCTATAGTTCATGTTCGTTGAGATTGAGGGGAATATTTGTTTTATTATATCTCTAAACCCTCGCTTATGAGACATTGGACTGACTAGTTTGTACGACAAGAATTGAATTTGTTTTTGTTCGTGAACAGAACCATGCTGTTGTCGAGACGACATGTTGTTGACATGTGTAAAAATGTTTCAAACACGAGTCCGGCTCGTTCCTAAACATCTCTTTAATTTACTTGTCAAGTTTTTCGAGTAAGCAAATTAGCTTGAGAATTAAAAGTGGAAAAAGTAGGTAGAAATAAAATAAAAACTCGGAGTACGGGCTCCACAGATCTTTCGAAATGGCGGCTGCTTGTAAGAGTTTCACTTTCGTTGGTAATAAACAATTTCGCTATATAATTTGCTCACTTACCGTCGAATCATTTAATCCCATATTTATTTGCTTCGGTAGTATTTTTTGGTATATTTTTTTCAAGCAAGACTTAAATTTCTCCCCGCCTAATTCAAGAAATCATTGCTCCATGATGGCCATTTTCCGTACTACTGGTATATGAGCTGATAGCCTGTGAGAAGGGAACCAATCAGAGCGCGCGTTTGCTCATATACAGGGGTTGTAGATATAATAATGTACTTTATATCGTATGATATATGAAGTAAACCGCGCGCAGCTGTTGAGTGCAAGAAACGCGGGCGCAGGCGCTCCTCATTCCCTTATTGTTATTTCAACTCATTTGCATAATTATTGCTCGCGTGGAGGATCAGAGGCAAAACTTGGATGACAGACTGCTCGCAGTCTGAGTGGAAGATTACTAATAATATAAACCAGCTCCTGGTGTAACTGTGTTAATTTTTTTTCTACAGAATACCGAAGAGAAACTACAGACCTGCCTCGAATTTGCGGATATCTTTCTTGTTCTGTATTCCATCACCGACCGCGGCAGTTTCCACGAAGCCGGCAAAATTGTGAAGTACATCCGCAGACGTAGAACACTGGATTCCAGCAGCATTATCATCACTGGAACAAAGCGAGACTTGGAGCACTTCAGAAAAGTACAGGAAACGGACGGCAACAGACTCACCTATTCACTGAACTGTGGATTCTACGAGATTTCCATATCAGACAGTTTTAGCGAGACCATGGACATGTTTCACGATATTTTGAGACATTATTTGACCTCGCATCCAACAAGCGAGCCATCGTCAAGTTCGACCTTGTCGACACCATCATCATCGTCATCATCGACCCCTGCAAGCCCGGTGACGCCTCATAAGGAGATGAAGTCTCCGTCCTCGTGGGCGAAGGTCAAAGGATTGAAGACGATGCCGTTTCGAAGGAAATCTGTGCAAACTGCTGCCTGTTGACGTCGCAGCCGGTATGAACGACGTAATGCTCGCAGATGGTTGAATGCACAGTTTTTATCCCTTCTCTCCTGGAAGTACCCTGTTTCTTTCACATGACAAAACACTCTTCGTGGTATACAATAGTTTCAACGAACAGACTTAATCAAGGTCTCCCACCCCGCCTCTAGCTGACTGAACACTGTTAACCGCAAAGGACATCCCCGGATTTGAGCGAGTTTTATTAGTGTTTTTTAAGTGGAGCTTCAGTTAACCAACCGGGCGAGAACTGTGATCACGTTTGTCGCCTCCAGTGTAGCTATCATATAACTATTCAAGATCTTCGAGGCAAAATTGGAAGTCATGTTTAGCTCTTCCTTGTAATTGTCACATGGGAACCCCTTCATGGTGCCTGACGCCTTGGTCAGTAATGAAATACTGCACTCTACGAGAAAGCCACGTTTTTCTCCCTCTCCATTGTACGTGAGGTATCAAGCAAAGAAACTGGCGAAAGAAAAATGGGCGCGTGAAATTGGAGATAGAGCCGCATTAGTTGACGATAAACTTTGCACTGCCTTTGTCCCTGTTCCACTGAGTTGAACTGCTTCAGACCTGACGAACAAGAGTAAGGAAGGATGAATGTTCATAATCTTTTCGCGAACATAGCCCAGAATGGCTATGCTTCTCGTTACAAACTGACGAACAGTATAAATTTTTCAGAGATCCTCAATATCTTTGCAGATTATTCAAATGGTCCGAAAGAGTCGGTCTTCCATCAGTGGAAACAAACGTTGGCTGATGACACTGGGGAACAGGCTCTAGCCCTTTGTCTCGAAGGAGGCGAGTGATTGACAAGACCATCGATCATCAATCGAACTCTCCAAAACACACAAAAGGTCCTGCTGTAAAACACATACATTTATCATTGAGAAACTGCGTTCCACCATTATCCTCTGGAGATGAAATATTCGTAATGCTCTCATTTGGTCGCCGACAATTTGACTCAGATTACATTTTCCTTAACAGCGTCAAGGTAGCGAGGTCGCTGTATTCTTGTCTCATTCCTCTTTTGGGCAGTTAGTCCTAGACATTCTTACCTGTATGCATGGGGAGCTTTGCCCATCTAGTGGCTGCTGATCATCGGTCATCAAATGCTTTGGCTCAGGTTTCCTTGCCTGCTCGGTCTACAAAGTCCTTCATGAGCGCGGACTCAGATCCTGATCAGCGGTTTGTGATTGAGAATATCAATCACCTATGAGACGAAATTACAAGATGCTGCTTGGACATAAGTGCGACTGAGTTCAGTTGGTCTAGACAGGAGGGTAATAGGCTCCTGGTCCAGATTGAGATGATTTATACAGGGAGGTGAGGAAAGTTTGCCAACTTAATGTACAAACTGTAAAGCATATTTTATAATTCATTGTAAATTGGAAGAAATCGCCCAAAGAGCTTATAAAACTTTGAAAGTGCACTGCAAAATCACAGAAGACAAGAAAAGACCCAAGAGCGTAGCACTGGTACGCAATATCATGGGTTCGAATCCTGTTCAAGCCCGGCTGAATTTTTCCAGTTCATATCCTTGCCACTGACTATGATGCTTATATAACTGCGAGGATCGTTCATTTGTTAGATAGAAAGGCCCAATGTTTTACTTTAGAAGAATAAGTGAAAAATACCTGTTGGTTAGTACATTGTAAACACCAAATGGTGCTAATGCCCAAGTGGTCCCTACGGCGTGATTTCATGTTTGAAAACTTTCGAAATATCAAACCAAAGGTCCTGAAAGTTTTGTAACGTGAGGGTAACTTTGGACCAGTAAGATTCCTGATTCACTGTCGATTGCTTTGGTTTTTCAAAGTTACGATACATGATTGGCTCAAACATCTCACGCCACTTAATCAAACAATAATACGGTATGCAAAAATAAAACAGTCACGACGAGGAGGCCCGGCGCAGAGTCGATATCCCTTCCTTGGGTTCTGTCGTTAATAACAACTGTAGAATAGCGTTGTAAATAGTGTCAGGTGATGATGTCGTTCTTGTGATCAAGAATAGTGGAATAAAGTAATTAAGCACAAGTACATTTTCGTTAGCTGTGCTTATTTTGTGGCATAACTTTTATATCTTTACATTGACAAAGACCAACTGTCCAACATCATTCTTCTCTTGGTTCCTACCGCATAGTGTATTCTACTGAAGTCAAATTACGAAAAACCCATACCGTTTGTGTATATACCTACTGTTACTGGCATAAAGTATCTATTCTTTACACCAGTCTACACGTGCAGGGCTCTTTTGTCGCACGCGTTCATTTAAACCGCCCGAAGACAAATAACGAATTAATAATGCAGAAGAGGACTAGAGAGTATGCCTACCATGAAGGCGGCATACAAACACATCTCGGCAAGCCATACTCTCTTCTTGTTTAAAGGTTCGGTATAAGAATTTTTTTTTTTATTGCTGTTGCCGTCTTCGTAAATAATACAGTACATTGGAGACTGTTAGTATCCTTGAAACTTTATTTCAAATAGTCACAACGAAGTATTCGTCATAAAGCCAACTCGAAAGCTTTTTACACGTAGCATTTTTGAAAAACAAAATTGACTGCATCCACACAGGCCAGCATTAGCATGTGCTATCATACGTAACGCTTTTGTCCACGACGGCGTGCTGTCTTTTTGATTTTATTACACATTATAGTATATATAAGTCAGTATTTAAGTGTGATAAAGCTGTAAATAAAATGGTAGATTTCAATATGCAATGGTTGTCTTTTGTCCAAGTACACAAAGAGAACTCTAGCGTCTTGTCTCTGGGTTTGTTTTCAGGTCATTTCTTCCATATTTCCGACTATTTTCTTCCTCCTTACTCGTGCCCAGTTGGAGGACGAAGTGAGTTTACCACTGAGTAGCGCCTGGGCTTTCTGTGGTAATTATAAGCTCCACCAAACGTTGTATCGAATTGGCATTGGTACCTACCCCTTTGCCTACTTTGTTACTAGATTGTTTACCTGTTTCCTACTTTCCACTAAAATCCTGGATTAAATGGCTTCATTTTTCGTCAGTGATTTTCATTCATTCGGCGCGTCCAATCATATCTGGGTAAAGTACAAAACTTTTTTGGGGGTGGACTGTGACGAAGTAGAGGAATGTTCACCCTCCCACCAACCCCTCCCTTCTCACCTAAAGCTGACCATAAGTGACGGTAGGTACGTGGTGTAAGCATCATATAGTGGTTCCCCGTTAGTGAATATATGGCATACATTGCTCTCCATAGCCATACACGATGCTTACACCACGTACCTACCTAAGTGACACTCCACGTTTGCTGTCCAGCTGGATTAAGGTCCCTAAATTTTAACATACCGGCGACCGGCAATCAAACAAGGTGATTCAACTGGGAGATTTTACAGGGAAAAGGAACAGCAAACAGTCTACTATGTTACACAATACGAATTCTGTGCAACACTCTGTGCATTCTTTTACCAGTAAAGAACATAACTTCTCTAAATTTCTATCTGTCTCCGGCAAGTAAAGTATTTGCTGTTGTTGTTGTCGTTGTTTTTATTGTTGTTTACAAGCTTCAGTTCCTTCAGTGTCGTGCATTTTTAAAACGTACATGTACGACCCCGGTCAGCGGTTAAATCGTTGGCCAGTTCATCCGTTCGTGTAGCACAGTATTCATCAAGCGTTTCTTTTAAGCTCGACATGGCTCGGTTTCGACCGGAATTTTTCTCAACCATTTCCATGACTTTCGAGTGGGAACTTCGTTTGATTCCGTTCACAGCTTGTTGAGTCAATTTTAGCCTCATGGTCTCGCGGATTGCGTCGTTAAAAAAGCTTTCCACTCCTTCGTAGCTGGCTGCAGTCGACACTTCGTGAAAAGCGCAGTTCATATCTTCGGCTAGCTTCTGACCCTCTTGTGTGGACACCTCCCTGTCCGACTCGGCATCTTTCTTGTTTCCGACTAACATGAATAACGGGCGATCATATGTTCGTACTCGCTCGAGATGTCTTCGGACTGGGAGAAGTTCTTGGAAGCTTGAACGATCGTTGATCGCATATACCAAAATAAAAGTATCTCCCCATGAAGTGTGTACGTCATTGCTCTCGATGAAATCCTATAAATTAGAGAACAATAAGCTGTTATACAAGAAAACTCTTCTTTGTATACTTGAATGCAGCGGCTTACTTAGAATACTAATTCTTTTCCTGAAAAAAGAAATTTAAAAAAATAACTTACTATTTTCATTGTCTTTCTGCCGTTGGAAAAAGAATACCTACAATATGAACTGATGGAGCACAGAATATCATCCGAATCTATCAAAGAGTAAGATTGCATTTGCGTATAACACTGTAAAATAACAACTAGACTGCTCAATTTTTTTTGGATGAACGCTTTAACTGACAGGCAACCACAAGACTCTTGTGTTGAATCAAAAAGATATCATTTTTTAAGGTGCCAGCTTTTGAAATTCTCATTATACGTTTTTGTTTGACAGTGCATAGATACGTACTGTTAGGGGATGGTGGCCGAACGTGAAAGGAATACTGAAACATTACGAGTTAGTAACCAACCTACCAATCCTCCTGATTCAAGAATGTCTACTTGAACTTCATGTTTGTCGAACTTCACGTGGTGATGGTACATCAAACCTACGAAAGATACAACATGTTGAAAACCTGAGCATGATAAACCTGATACTCAAAGATGATAAAGCATTTCCATTCCTGTATGAGGCCAACTTGACTGTATTGAAAGCTTCTTGGGAGGCGGCTCTCGTCGGAGGTAACTAACGGCGGATGTTACGTTTTATGTAACAGCATCTCTGTTCCGGGAGCCTATTGGCAAAGTTTTTTTGAATCTTAAGATTTTACGCCGCAAACGAAAACGGCCTTTAACCAGAGCATGTTCTAAGAACTGCCGCATTTGAGAAACGGAACGACACACTTGACTTAGCTTCTTGCATAGGCTACTATGTCTTGGGTGATCAGGTAATACATTCGAATCACTCTACCTGAAACTCTAAGGGATAGCATGAAAAAATCCAAGATGGCGGCAAGTATAGTCACAAAAGATATAGCCGACAGTAAATGACTACTGAAAAGAGGACAAGAAAAACAAGGTTTGATATAGGGATAGCGGGGAGTCAAATTATCATTTATATTTGATCTCGGTTCATCATTTCAATAGAACAGCTTCTCAACCAGTTCACTTGCATGGGTTTTTGGGCAATGACTGCATCGGCAGCCCTTACTACTTCCGATAAGAAAAATAACTGAACTGAGCATGTGTAAGCAGATGCAGCTATTTCCAAAGCAAATTAATAAGTGCTTATGAATTACATAGGTTTCGTTGTGGTTTTACAGTTTTAAGACAAGTGGGATAAAAAGTAAATATTTGTCGATTGCTGACGAAACACAACCCAAATCATGATGATGGCGTGAGCTCAGTTTTCATTACTCTAAAGCATAGCCCACCAAGAACACGATAAGTAATGTTTTCTCTAATTGCCAAAGATTGTAAACGTATGCATTCTTGAGCAGATTAGTGCTGCTTTTCATGAAGTGCCACTTGGTTTATCACAAGTGCAACCGCTGTTCGGCTTAATAATCAAGCGCATCTCGAAATTCTATGGCATGTTTTTTTGCAGGGTAGCTTGTCAATATTTTGCCACTGAATGGTAGTGAACATTGCAAATCTTTAATTAACAACTGTGAAGACTATAGTCGACCAAACCAGAAGCGAAGTGAAGGGTCAGTAATGATCTTCAGCAAAAACAAACAAGAAATAGAATTTGAAGGATTTCCGTTGCAAATGTTTTCCGCAATGCAATGTGCATTAACAAAAACAACACGAAAACGTCCGATAACAAACTAGGTACTCACAAATGAGTGAGTGCACGTGGCAAAGTTTGCATTCAAAAGGAAAAGGGGAAAAAAGAAAATCCTAAAGCTTCGAACATTCGAAAATAATCCATGGTTTTGCTTTTGTCACTGAAAAAAGCGTCCTTTTTAGGTACTGAAGGACTGGAATGTCTGACACTAATATCAAAGTTTGTTTATTTTTCTTTGTTATAGTGAAATAGTGTATGATATGACCATCCTGTGTGGTCGCAGCTTTCCTAGCACTGAATTCACACATTTAAACGGATTACAACTTGAGAATAGGATCACGGTAATAGTCGGCTATGGGAAGATCTATTCAGTTTACCAAGGAGGGAGTCTATATGATTCATTTCATTTGTAAACAAACATACGCTATTTCTTGTCGCCTATATAATCCAGCAATTTATTTAAATCTGACCTGTTTGAGGTCCTGGGGCCGGTTGTTCGAAGCAGGATTAAGGTAACCCAGGGTTAGTGCGAAATCTAAATGCAGATTTGAGAGGTTAAAAAGCACATTTACTATTATTCTTTTTGAATACAATTTGATGATTGTATGCTCTGAAAAAATAGAGAAAGTTATCGGAGAAAATGCTTTTTAACAAGAGGAAAAGAAACCCGGGTTAAAATTTAACCTTGGATTAGCGCTAATCGGCCTTCCAACAACCGGCCCCTGATGTATTGTTATTATTAAAATGGATTAACATTGCCCTCCTGCGTCATGGACTCAGAACAATAAATAACACATCTGTACCATCGAGCTAAGCGATACATACACACACACACACATACATACTATCATACATACATATTTTATTGGCTCGTTTCCACGGGGCTTTTTGGAGTCAATTTTACATTTAACACAACATAAACGTTTTGCTAAGAAGCGCAACTGGCGGAAGACAGACCAGTTGGCTATCATTACAAGCGTGACCGATGATATATATGAAGGATATAAAACTCGGGACGGGAATCGAACCCGGGACCGCGACCAGATTACAAGTCCGGCTCCCTAACCACTCGGCCACACTGATATTTTCGGTTGCTATCTTCGTGTTCCTTTTGATTTTCATTTCGTTTCACCACGGCCAGCACGCCTAAGTAGAGCGCGTTTTCCATGGAAAGAAAACAAGATATACTATTTTTGAAATAAGTGTTATCACTGTTACAACCAAAAGGTACAATATTTTCATAATAGAACTCCTGATCAAAGTATTCCAAACCCAGATAGACAGTTATACTGAGTTACCCATGAGAGCTGTCTTTCAACAGTGGATCAGTACAACCCTGAACACTTTGCCACATGAAAAATCGCCTTCTGACACAGTTCTGTAAGAGGCAATCAACTCAGTAACACAATTTGAAACCTCTTTAGGAGCCTTCAGAACAATGCAATCAAATTTGCCATTCATCAGTCTGCAAGGATATTCGTCTCAAGTGGTAGCGAAAAAATAGAGTTGTTTTTACGTATCTACACCAAATTAAATGCTCTTTTTAAAAGAGAAGAACTTAACTCAATATGCCATTTGATGTCGTTTCTTCCTTGCGAGCAGAAATTTCTTGTCTTGGTTTCCGCTGACCACATGAGCCTTATGCTCGTTGAAGTTTGAGTAATTTTCCCTATCTTCTTTGGCACAGGAAAACAACCGTTCAAATATCGATTTCATTGCTGAATTCACGGACGAAATCTGCTATTTCTGAGACATAAGATTTATGCCTTTTTGCTTGCAAGCTTATCTCTCTCGTAAAAAGGCTTCACTTTCCTGAAGGGACGAGGTCAGGTTAGATCAGCCTTATCACCAATCTGCATATCAGATTTACAAATTAACATTGAGCATTTTGCTAAAACTCCGCAAGTTCTTTAATTTAACAAAATACAGCATTGTGCATTAGTTAAGTATGTATGGTTCGTGAAGCCGAAAACTGCAACAGCAAAATATTATTTGGTAAATAACCTTCCTTAAAAATTACACTATACAAGCCCAGCCATTATCATTATAATTTGGAATTCCTTTTATTGGGACAACTCATATCTGTTTTTCTTGTCTGTTTCTTTTTCGCAATCTACCAAAATCTCAGCGGGCACCACACTGTCGGCCTTATTGCCCTAAAAGAACACATCAGAGCGTGCAATACAACAGCTTCATTAATGATAAAGCGTTTGAGAAGAAAGTTGTATTCATAGAAACCATGAGCTGACAATGAAATTTGATGCTATTTCTATCCAATGTATTTTTTAAAATACTATTTCAAGATGAATTAACATTTAACAAAGCTTGAGAGTTACATCCGTGCTTTGACGTTTTCCTTCCCTGTTCTATTTATTTTTTTCGGGATTTTTAAGAGGGTTATCAGTGATTCTGAAAGCTGTGTATTGCTGTCTGTAAACAGCACCACAGTGCCGCCGATAAGTGCTTCAGATGCAAACACAACTATCGGTTAGCTGTGAAGTTTGCAGCACGCGATTATGGAATTCCAAACACAAAATGTGCTACATGTACGTACACGACATACCAATATTTGGGTCGTACTCTCCTATGAATCTCCTCGTAAGAAATCGCACGATCATAGCTGAAATTCAGGAAAAGAAATCACACTTAGATGCATTCGGTTTTTCAGAATTTTGCAAAAAAAAACAACGTTGTAATGCGACCAGAAGATAAAAGAGACTCTGTAATAAAACTGAAGACAAAAATAACATCAGCCATAGGCAAAAACAATCTGTTGCAAAGGCTTACCTGATTTTCCAACCCCGAGCTTTCCAACGAGAACAAGTTTTACTACAATCGGCTTCTTTAAACCGATCGGGGCGCTTGTCGTTTTTTCCATGTTTACAAACTGCGCGGAATGTTCGTCTAGTTCGAATCTTGTCTCCTCATTATGTGTTAATTTAGGCTTATTGTGTCATGGTTCTTTTCACAAACTTGTTTGTTTAAGATACAAAAGCCTAGATTACTTCACACGACCAACTGTCTGCCGGCGCTAATCACAATCCAGCCATTTCATTAGCAAGCACTTGAAAAAAATAATAACGTTCAAGAAGTACTTAATCCCACCCGGGTGCGAAAAACATTTTTCCTGTTCACTATAACAATGGCATCTTGTTGCAAGCAAAGTGAAAATGTGAAATCGCGGGGTTTACGACGGAGAAAAGTCTAAAACATGGACCATGGAATACGGTGCGGAACAAACGGAACATGCGAGTACTAGTATTAAAACGCCCGTAGGGAATTGAACTCCGGATCTTGAATGATTGAGATACAGAGATTGTTAGGTGACTGTAGACATGAATGACCAAATTTGGAATGGCCTCCTTTATCCTAGGAAGCAAACCCTAACCTTTATTTTCTGAATAAATGGTGCTGCCGCAAGCGTTCACTTGACTCGACAGTGTATTTGACTGAACATTATGCTTGTCAACTTGTATATCAAATTAAACCATTCTATGGAAAGCTACTGAACATTTACTGTACTGTGGTACTGTTTGTTTCAATATACAGAGTGGTTCTAACTTTTACATCTGTGGATCCAACCATGCAGTGTGACCATTTTTGGAAAACTATCGAACAATACTGTTCAGCGGCACTAGCCTGTGCCAGGCCTCCTAGCTTTCGCGGACTCTGTCGCCTGGGGCCCGTCTTTGGAAAGACTCGTTAATTTCGTGGTCCTGAAATTCCATAGATGCATTTTTAATGAATATTTTGGCGGCGCCATTGAATTTCCAATGTGAAAATAGCTCTTCATCCCCTTTGCAGCCGCTGTTCAGGTCTCCATGCAACGCTTCTCCTGCTCCTCCCAATAATAATTTAATAATAATAATAATAATAATAATAATGATAATAATAATTTCAAGCTTATATCTTATTTTATTGACAACAATGCTAACTATTAAAATCCTATTTACAATAATAATAATAATAATAATAATAATAATAACTAAGGAGGAGAAAGTGGTAAGATATCAGGACCTAGCATTTGAAATAAGAAGGACTCATGGAGCCTCGAAAGTGACGGTAATACCAGTCGTGATTGGTGCACTTGGATGTATCTCGAAAAACGCAAAGGCCTGGTGTGGGATGCTAGATTCACCTAACATCATTTAAAGTTTACAGTTGTCGGCAATCCTTGGAACTGCTCACCTGTTGCGGAAAGTGTTGAATTGTGTCTCTAAGCTACGGGGAGTTGCCAAGACATGATTAAGAAAACCCAGAAAAACACAAAAAACTGGAGAGAATTGTAATAATAATAATAAAATAATATAATAATAATAATAATAATAATAATAATAATATAATAATAATAATAATAATAGTAATAATAATGATAATGATAATAATAATGACTTATTTGAGAGGGAATGGACCAGAATTTAGGGAAGATATCCTGGAGCCAGCAACATTAACGAGCTGCAAAACATCATCCTCCTAGGAACGGCGCACATACTGAGGTTTCTGTCCATCAAATAAGAAACTCCCCTGGTACCTCAGGACCAAGGTTTGGCCCCGGTTCTAGGAGAATGTAGGAAGCAATTGAATAGCACTCAAAACGTTTTATTAGTAGTAATAATAAGTTAGAGAGGGGAAAGAAGCAAAGAGGAAAGCGCGCCAGAGGCGTGACCTGTTACATTTGAAACAGTCTGTTAATTTCTCGTTTCCTACTTACGGTCAACGTAGTGTAGCTTATGTTTCCGTCACGCTCTCGTTAATTTCCTTTTAAGTCTCATATTACGCATGTATTATCGTTCACGTGTCTTCTGCGGGCTACATGTACTTTTCCTTTGGCTATCGGTCCTGCAAAGAATTGTAGCTTTACTTTTAACTGGCTATTGACTTAGGACCATACCAAAGCAAGTGTATCGTGTTTTGTAATACGTACATTGTGCGTTAAGTCAGTTTCTTTGCAGGTACAGCTAATCACGCATTTGTTTATTTCGCTCTTATTTGTTTCTATTTGACTTGTAGTTCAAACCACGCTTAATCACGCTCAACCGCGCTCTATCAAGCTCTACTACGCACTATCACTTGTTAGAAAACAGTCCTAAGAAAGTACGCGCGCTGATTGGTTAGAAATCGTGTTTCTATAACTCGATAGAAACACAGAACTAGCACGAGCTGTTGACGTAATGATGACGCGAGCAAAGAGAATTTACATTTTGATAATCAAAGCTAACAAGTTGCTTTTCTTTTTTTCGTCGCGGTGTTTTCTAAAAGAAATAGAAAACATGTTCTATACCAGGAGCTAGACGGGGAAATCATGGGAAAATACCATCCTCCCTGACGCAGAGGAAAGTAGTGAGTACTGGCGTAACATCTGGGACAACCCCGTACGATGAGGAGAATGTTAAATGGAGTTAAAGCTGATCGATGGGACTATGTGGTGCAAAGTAACGTGGCTATCACCTTGATTTATGCGAAAGATCAGTTGAAAAAGGTTGCTAACTGTAGAGCGCCAGGTTCAGACGGCGTCCAGGGTTATTGGCTGGAGTATTTTACATCACTACATGGTCGTATGGCCGAACAGCTCACTAACATGTTACAATCGAGCGTTGCTCCAAAGTGGATGAACAAAGGAAGAACTATCTTGTGTGTGAAAGACCCCTCACCAAGCAATGCGGTGGAAAACTTTAGACCAATTACCTGCCTACCACTTATGTGGACGCTTTTGAGTGAAATGCTGTCAGAGAAAATCCATAAGCATCTGGAAGACCACCAGCTGTTTCCTAAGGAATAGAAATTATGTAACCTGAAGGGCTCACGAGGCACTGAAGACCAACTTATGATTATAATGATCTTCAACAATTAATTCATTGAGCGTGAATTGGCAAAATGGTGCAAAAAACAGCAAGAGAAGAAAGACTAATTTGGCCATGGCGTGGATTGTTTATCGCAAAGCTTATAGGACATGATCCCACACTCATGGATAGAAATGCGAGAAAATGGTATGAACACGCTCCAGAGAGAGTTTTTGAGTCTGATGAGGGAAAGCTGCTGTGGGACATCCAAACTGACAACGTGATTGAGCACCGTCAGCCTGATTTTTGGATAAGCAGCAAGGACGGTGCCATATAATTGACATAGCCGGGAAAAAGAAAGGTAAAAGTTGGAAAAGTATCAGAAGGGAAGTTGCTTGGTAATGGCGTGTAAATGTTACTGTAACGCACGTAGTGGTTGGGGCTTTGGGTATGGGCTTGCAAAGGAGTCTTCAGCAAACACTGAGGCATTTGTTGGACCCGTAAAAATCTTGCGAAACGTTCTTGAGGCCTAATAATTTAGGTGGTAGCTTGCCCTCAATTGAATAATAACCACTGAACATCACAGCTGAGAAATTTGATGATAATAATAATAATCCTAGTGCGTTAAGTCGACACAGGAATGGACGCTTATTGACATAGCGGTGCCAGCGGACCAGAACATCATCATAACTGAGGATGAGAAAGTGGAAAGGTATCAGGACCTAGCAGTCGAAATGACTTTGTTCCACGGTTGCTTGAATGGCACTCTGCTTGCTTTTCCGAGTGGTTGCTTCTTTTGTTTGTTTAAAATGCTTAGAAGATAACGTATCTGTCCCACTCTCCTGCATTTCCTGTATTTCAACATTTTGTGTTGAAGCACTATCACTTTCTGTGTCTTCGCTGACTGTACTTGCATCCATCAGGCTGTCATGATCATCTTCATTTTCATCCTCATCACTAACTTCTTGTGTTGGCGAATCCTTCATCGAATTACTTTTGGTCGCCCTGGGTGAAATATACTTATCCAAGAAGTGCAGATAGGGAAACGTATCACTTGCTTCTTTGAGAACATCACGTACTTCTGCGCAAGATGATCCTGATCTTTTCGCTTTCTTTATTCGATTCCTTTCCCGAGTGTAGCGAGCTCTTAGATTTTCAAATTTCTGCTTAGCGCCATCACCTTTAGATGTAGGCGAAACAGATGAAGCTTGTTGTCAGTCATTCAGCCTAGCTTGTTGAGTGTCTTGAGTGTATCATCGAACTTAAGCTCGTCTTGAAAGCTAATTACTAATCTGTCTCCAAACCAAGTTGCTAAGCCACTTCATTCGAAGCATTCTTTTTTTTGTTTCTGTCTTTAAAGTCTTTCATCGATTTGTTGAATAATATGGGTAAATTTTCCACCGTACTTGCCAGTCTAATTTCAAAGGACACCATCGTGAAAACTCTATGACGCGAACTCACTGGAACTAGATTTTCATTGGCCGGAGTACAATAGGCCGCTTTAATTGTTATGATTATGATTATGTCACTTATGTTTTCGCGTTCCCACTGCAACCGAGGGCGATATAATCATAAGCAATGCCGTAATCATAATCATAAGAAAATGGTCGATTATTTTCTTATGATTATGATTATGTCGATCATAAGCACCCTTATGGTTATGTTTTCAAGCATTCCCACTCTGACATAAGCGACACAACGCGGCTTCTTACCTTTATGATTATGATTATGATCGTTATGTCGTAAGTGGGAACCAAGCCTAGTCCGAGAATCTAGTCGGCACGGCTGCATCTTCACTGGCTTCAAAGTTCGTTATACATCCTGTTGTTCTATTATCTAGGTTTATTCAGGTGCAATCACTTGTTCTTTTCTTTAAAAAACGAAGCATAACAATTTGAGCAAGCACAATTAAGTATTGTTTACACGGAAATCGAGCTCATGGCCGGCTTAATGGTGGGCAAGAGAACGAAAGGGAAAGTCCTTATTACTCGGGCTTCCGTAGAAAAGCACGAGTCTTAAAATACCCTCTGTTGTTTTTTTGGTCGCCAAAAGGGGGGTCATGGTCCCAGGGGTCCTTGCGTGGACCGCGGAAACTGGGGATTAGAAGGCGAAATCATGTGTTCGCTCTTTGTAAACTACATGGTTTTCAGAATGCTGTGTTTTGTGAAGAACGTTTTGTAAAAATACAAACGCACACGCCGTCCGTGATAGGCCCACGCTAAATGATGTCGAGGTTGTCGATCCACGAATTCTTTAGCTTGAAAGCTAGCCAAATGTGTAGAGTTCATACTAGTTCTCACGAGGTAACAAATGAGCCATATTTAGTTGCGAAAACTGTGACAGCCGATTGAACAACAAACTATGTTGCTGAGACGAACACATCACTTGCTGAAAAAATCAGGTATGTTCGTGAACACAACTTCGAAGGTAGCGCGGAATGATTTCCGCACAGGTCCCTACTTCATTATGCATGCTGTAGTTGAATTGTCTTGGGAAGTGCACGTGCAAACATTTCTTGTACAGCTACAGCATGCATAATGAAGTAGGGACCTGTGCGGAAATCATTCCGTCCTCGTGACTTGTGTAAGAGGCTGTACACAGGCCAATAAAATATTTTTTTTCACACGAGTAATTAAACTGACTTTTGGCACAAATAACCGTTAAAGTATTGGACTGGAGTGTCTCATAACGAAAATTCCCCACACCGGTCCCACGTGTAGTTTCTGGTAAATGCTTAAGTAAAACGCCTCATAAGAAGCCCGAGTGAAGGCTCCTCAAGCCTCTTGTATGTAAATAATTCAGTTAATTTATTTAGTGAATCACATATGTGATTGGTGATGGACGAAACAATGACCCCCAATCCATGGACTACCCAAATGAACTACCCAAATTCATTGTTCCAGTATAATTATTCAAAATGGCGGCTGAAGGCCATGTGGAACGACGCACGCCATTTGAATAATTATACTGGAACAATGAATTTAGGTAGTCCATTTGGGTAGTCCATGGACAGGGAGTCAGTAATTTATCCATCACCAATCACATATTTGCCATGCAGTATTCACAAGGTCACAACTTCAAATCCCGATTTAGCTAAATCACAATTGAGCTCAAGATCTTTAGAAGAATCTTGGTTCTAGTAGTTAGAAACTACCCTGAAGTGAACATTTCCATGCGTTTTGTGATGCGATCGATGTGTTACATCATAATCATTATGCCTTTCTCCAAACCCAATGCATTGGACATACCTTAACTTGAACATACTGACACTTAATGCTTTTTTCTACTCTTCAGGTGAGGGGTATAACCGTGAGACATAGACTGTGACCCTACAGGTCATGGCGAAATGACAGCTATCAGGAATGCATGTCAGAATATCAAGTCCCGTGATCTTAGTGGCTGTGATATCTACACAAGCTGTGAGCCCTGTGCCTTATGTACATCTGCAATTTGGTGCAGTAGGTAAGTTCTATTAATACAGAGCCCTTTAAAGGGAGTGTTCCTCTTGCCTTTTATCTCCTCAGCATAGTACCAGATGGTGTTATTCTCAACTCCTGTTTTGTGGTAAGGCAACAGAAGAAAATTGTATGCAGTCCAGGAGGTCCTGACAGACCAATTAAACTGTCTCAAACGCCAGAAAATTAGTGTAACTCTAGTGAGAGTTTTGGAGTATCCTGCAAGTTTCCTTTGTTTCTATCTTGTCTAGAGGAGAGCCTCTCAGAAAGTTATGAGTAGGGGAACTTTTTGCCATTGCACAAGTGGTATGGTAAATTTGTTCTCCTGTAGTGGGCTGATTAGGTTATTTATATGGTAGCTTATAACTATATCGGAGTTTGTCTGCCTTGTGCTAACTTCAAAAGATCAGGTGAGTCATAACCCAATTATGTAGTACCCTAATTAATATGCATTTCCACATGGGTGTTCGCCTTTTCCTTCTGCCTTGTCCAGTGTATATCCTGTTCTGAAATGGTCAGGCCAACCCAAAGTTAAGACACAATCTGTGATTATTGGTCAGTACTATGAAACTGCAATCATGTGACCGCTAACCTAGTTAATCCTTATAAATAGCAGTTGTGTAGAGCAGTTGATCAACTTGTTGTACATTTTATACTCTGAAATCCTCACCCCCAAAATACCAGGCCTAGTTTACCTGAATTTTGCAAGACAATAATCCCTGCCTATCCCAGACTCACCAGCACAGTCCAACCAGTACTAGGTCCATACTAAAATCTTTAACCAATTGATTCCATTTTCCTGGAAAATGATAACCTATTCTAGGTCTACCCAAACTCTCTTGATCTGATCTTTATACCCCCTATTCAGCACAATATTGCCTTAAATAAACTGGTTAAAACCATGATCTCCATTAAAAACTACTCCATTCACAGTGGCAGATACCTATGTAGCCCATATAATATTCCACTGTTTTATCAGCGCCTGTCTTTGTATCTGGGAATTCTTCTGGGATGCTTATGGATATTCATTTGGAGCTCAAACACCTTTTTTTTTGTTGCCCTCCAGGATAGCACGTGTCTTTTATGGCACTACCTTTGATGACACCAAAGACACGCTTTTTCGAGATGTTGCCACACCCATTGACCAGCGCTCATCCCCAGGAGAGCAAATCAAGAGCAAGAGTGAAGAGGCTCGTGACATCATCACCAAATGGGCCAATGATCCCAATCTTGACAAATCCCGTTACTTGATAGCAAAGCTGAAAGAAACGCAAAAGGCAAAATGAGGGTAATTTTCTTTTCTTTTTTTTTTGAAAAAGGACTTGGAAATGCTGAAAGGAAACTACCAAAATATGTATTGATTGATTTTCTGAATCAGTGAGCAGTAAGTTTTTAAACAACAGAAATCATTTATTAATAAAGACACCAGACTACCGTATTCTTGCTTGCTGCTTGGTGCTGCAGCTGGGGATTACATTCTAAAAGCGGTTGGGGTTTCCAGCATTTTGCTGGGGCGTATTCTGATACCTCACTTACAGTTCATTTTTGGATTAGTTACCATAATGGTCTCCTGCTTGGACCAAAAACAGGAGCATAAATCATTAACGTGTTCCAGGTGATGGTAAGGGTAATCCTCATGCTGTTGAATACAATAAAACAAGAATCCATCAGGAAGTCTAAAACATTGATGGTCTCCTGAAGAAAGCCAGTTGTGTAGAGGAGTTCCTGGAAACAGATATTCCACTGTGCCAGTAAGGATGTAAGCAAACTGCAACCAGGCAGATGATCAGACATACTACCTATCATAGGTTTCACTACTTTGGTTGACCAGAAACCCGTAAGACTCGAAATGTGTAATTCACGTTCGCAGCTTGTCCAGATTCAATGTTTCCCAAGTACCATATTTAGAAACTGCTTTCCCCAGTCTTTGAGCTTGTTGGAACAGATTGGTTCATTTGACAGGAAACTTTTGGTAATTCCCAATATGGTACAAAAATGGGATATTTTAGGGATTCCTTTGGGTTTTTAGTGTGAATTTCCCAGATTGGGAAAATGCTACCAAAACTATGTATGGGACCAGAATATTCCAATCATATTCCAGAATTGGGGTTTTTATGTCCCGGTAATAACTCTGTCGTGGGGTATTTATGTCTTATTTATTACCCATTCATGGGGTCTTTAGTATACAGTTGTCGGCAGGAGCCCATCATGACAGTATAATAACCATAATAATAATCAACCAAATTTTGGTAAACTTGCCGCTATTTTCATAAAAGCAATACCGAGATTACCCTGGGAGAAAGAGGCTTTTGTCACGTTTGCGTGACGAGCCATGCACCTCTAAAGGGACTAAGTAGGTCCCAGTGCCCATCTCATAAACACAAATCGAAGTAATGTCGACCAATTTGCCAAACGAGGAAGAAAAGTTGCGGTTTATGACCAGAGCGATTGAGCTCAGCAATGAAGGTCCAAGTAGAGGCCATGGTGGTCCGTATGGGGCCGTGATTGTTAAAGAAGGGCATATTATTGGTGAGTTAAATATCGGCTGAACAAGGTGTAAATCTATTAGTCGAGCTCACCGCAGCCGTTGGCAGTGACGAGCCACACAGCGGCTGCAAAGGTGACAAAGGTTGAGGTCACACTAGAGAAAGTTTACTATAGTAAACTCAAGTTTACCATAGTAAACGGCACCGTAAGTGTGACCAGCATTTTTCAGTTTACTATGGTAAACTTTACCCTGGTTAATTTCCATGACTACCGCGGAAAGAACAAAGATGACCGATCACCGATAACCATCTGGTTACCAAAAAAATAGGTGGGAAAATCTCTAGTCTATCTAAACTTTGTTTGTTTTGTTGACAGTTTGTCATGATTTTTGAGGAAAGTAGTTTCAAAAAGGGTCACATAACAGAATAGCTTTAGAACATCGATGATTGTATTTATTCGCGTGGATTCGCGTGCAGTACAGTGCGATTGAACTCTGTCAAAGCAGCCGAACTGAAAGGTTTCTGTTTCTGTACATTTCTTCAAACCATTCTTAGGGTCGAGGGTAAACCCAGGCTTGCCTTCGCAATGCCGCTCTTTCTCTAAGAGTACGCGTCTTCGATGGGTAATCAATTAACCTGTCACTAAAACATCTTCACTAAACTTCATATTCGAAACCAAGGTAGGTAATAAGGGAGCGCATTCTTCTTGCTCGTCTGAGCAGCAGAATTGAAAGCAAAATGCTCACAACAGAAAACAATACTCTCTCACATTGAACCATCTTCAAGTTGTACACTTGTGATTGCCTGCGTGCAGACGTCTCCTATTTCCTTTGTTGCACACGGAAAAGGGACGTCTGCGTAACGCCATCGCTAATCGTGTTCCGGCGTCCCGCTGGCAGGGTATTTGATTTCGCATAAATTATGAAGTAGTTCGTGTTTGCGAAGTCTTTAACGTCGTGTCGCTTTATACCGAGCAGGAAGAGTGCTTAAAGTCTATATGTGACGGGAAAAATGTATATGCAAGTCTTCCGACTGGATATGGGAAATCTTTGATTTTTTACGCGATTCCAATCATCGCTGATGTAATGTTTGATCGTCCTTGTGGAACAAGCAAGGTCATCATCATCTCCCCTTTGAAGACATTGATGGAAGACCAAGTGCGATATTGAACGTCCACGAGTCTCTCGGCAGTGGCCCTTCATGATGAGCAATCTGAGGAAATTTTACAAAATGTGGAAAGTGGTGCTTTCACCTACGTTTTTTTGTCGCCGGAAAGAATGCTGAATTCCAGCAGATGGAGGAAACTCCTTTCCTCCGTCCACTATAGAACGTTCCTGGCCGCAGTCATCATCGATGAAGCTCATTGTATTAGTCAGTGGGGCCTTTCTTCCAAGGCCAATCCAACGTCCATTCCTTTTCGACAGTGGTATGGAAATTTAGGAGAGATGTATTCCCTCATTTCAAGTGATGTATCTACTGTCGTTTTGACCGCGACCGCGTCGAAGGCCACAAAGAAAGACATATTTAAAACTCTCAATTTGAGTCAGGCAACCTTTGTTATATAGCGAAGTCCTGAAATACAGAATATTCGTTTTGGGACGCAGTACTTAGACAAAAATCTACCACTGTCAGCAGTATTTGAGTCTGTCGTCGAAGAGCTGAGAAATGAAAACAGTGCGCCCTAGTTTACAGAACCCCGCACAAGATTTCGATCGCTCTGCTTTTCGATCGACGAAAAACACAGCACACAATCGCACATGTTTTGATTTGTTTTGGTTGGAAAACCCCGCTTACATAAATCATTTAACTCACCGCATACATTATCAGACCACATTCGATAACAACAAATCAGCGTTAAGTCAAACAATGCGCACTGTGTGTCAGCCTATCACAGCGTGTTCCCAAGATCTTGGGAACCCAGCGGGACGCCGGTGTCACAGTCATATGTGTATCCCCGTGATATGTGTATCCCCATACACATATCACTAGTGATATGTGTATCCCCTCCAATATGGCTGCCAGTGATATGTGTATCCCCTACCCCCCTACCCTACAAAGAAGTGGAGAGCACTTGTTTCTGCGATTTGCAAACTGCCATTGATATCAGCAAAATATATATAACGTGGTAACAGAAGCAGAGCACACAAGAGAATAAAGATTTTCAGATTAACTCTATATGCTTTGTACTCACAGTATAGCCATTGATATACTTTTCACTGAGCCAATGCCATGATGATTTAATGACTGATGATCAAGAAGAACGAAACAATATAAAACACGCAAATTGAAAGGATGAGTTGTCCATAATGTGTATCACCCAACGCGGACCACGATGTTGACAACATTCAGTGATCCTTTTTTTCCTATCCAACGTGACTTTTTTACTACTTTTGTCAAATGATTGTAATTTGAAATAATTTCTTTCAGAAAGACATTATAAAAAGCAGAACAGTCACAAATTAAGAGGGGATACACATATCACTGATGTTCTAGTGATATATTGCGTATTCCCCTTGAACGCGAGCCATGATGTTGACAACATTCAGTGACCCTTTTTTGTTCCTATCCAAAGTGACAGTTTGACTAGTTTTGTCAAATGATTTTAATTGAAATAATTTCCTTCCGAAAGACTATATAAGAAGCAAAACAGTCACAAATAGAGGGGATACACATATAACTGATGCTGTTTTCTAGTGACATGTGTATCCCCAAACACGGGCAACGATGTCTATAACATTCAGTGATCATTTTTCGTTCCTATTCAAAGTGACAGTTTTACTAGTTTTGTCAAATGATTTTAATTGAAATAATTTCCTTCCGAAAGACATTATTAAAAGCAAAACAGTCACAAATAGAAGGGATACACACATCACTGATGCTGTTTTAGTGATATGTGTATCCCACTAAGTTGGCTAGCTAAGGCTAGGATGAAGTGACAACATTCGCATCAATTGTTGTTACTGTTCGACGGGACTGTGATGCAGTTGTGTCAAAGTATTAACTGAAATACCGTCCTTCAGAAGAAAAGAGACGTCACTGGTCAATTGGTATATAGTGCACCAGCCGTACAAAGCAGTGTCAAAATGAAATCAATACTGTACACTACGCTGTTTTCGTAACATGTGTACCCCCATTATTTCCTGGCTACATCCCAGAAACGCGTTCGAGTTTTCGCTGCTTTCTCGCGGGAGTTTTGGTTGTGAAGTTCAGTCTATTTTTACGATGGATCCCACAAAATATGAAAATATAATACAATATCTGAGAGATGGCAAGTATCCGACAGGGTCGAACAAACAAGACAAGTTAGTCTTGCGAAGGTGTTCGAAGAATTTCACCTTTAATGAAGAATCAAACAGCCTATTTTACATAGACAAACGTCAAAATGGCTCGACATATATGCGTTTGGTTATCAAGGAAGATGAAAAATTGAGAGTCTTCCAAGAATGCCACAGTTCAGGTTTTGCTGGCCATGCAGGCCGCGATAACACAATACAGAAGATCAAAGACCGCTATTTCTGGCCTCAGTACTACAATGACACCGTGGAAATGGTAAGAAAAACGAGAGACAGTCAGACGTCTTTATGTTTTACGTGACATTGTTCTACATTCTTCCAGCATCACGGGAAGGGGAGGAAAGCGTCCTTGAGAAAGGGGCAGGGATGAATAAAAAATTGATCTTGTGACAATAATAATAGTAATAATAATTATAACGATAACGATAATATTAAAATTAAGAAGGTTGTGGTTTGCTCCCAAAATGGCCCAATGCACACAGCCAATCACACAGCCTTATCAAGGCAAGAAAATAAAATCGTAACCATGCTTTTCATCTTGCTAGATCAAAAACTGTGACCGGTGTCAACGTAATACCCGCGAAACCAAAACCTACAATGTGCTTCAACCTGTAAAAGTGACAGCTAAAGTGTGATATCTTGTTGGCATTGACTTAATTGATGCTAGTAAGACATCTGCCAAGGGAAATCGCTACCTGCTTATACAGATGGACTACTTCAGCAAGTATGTCAAAGCTATTCCTCTTCCTGACAAGAGTGCCTTAAGTGTTGCAAAAGCCCTTTACAAAACATATTGTCGGCATGGAGCTCCCGCTCATATCATTTCAGACTAGGGTAGAGACTTTGTCAATCAGGTAAGACTGACTTTGAAGAACATTGCCTTTTAAATCCATAAGAATTATCAAAACAGCACTTTCCGAACTTCTCCATCAAAAATGTCTTTACTTCAGGTGTGTGAATTGCTTATGAAGTCTTTTGGAGTCCAGCACAGAATCACATCAGCATATCATCCACAGTCAAATGGTCTGGATGAGAGATAAAACCAGTCAATTAAAAGGTAAGCATTTCTACTATTCAAGAATTATAACTTACAAAAGCAGCATAACAACAGTAATAACAGTCAAAGATACTACTACCTAAAGAATAACAAGATTAAAATAATCACCCTGACTTGAACCAATGCCAAGGTAAGAGTGAAGGAAAAACATATTGCAAAAAACAATTGCACTAATTAACTACTATAATTTGTGCAAAAAATTTTTTATTAAATTATAGGAAGAAAAGATGTCTGTGGAGGAGCAAAATGCTAATGAGTTGCACTTTCCCTATGATGGACAGTCATTGCAACATGTCATATAAAATAGAAGTAACAAACAGCACCATCAAATACGCCATATCAATTAACAGTGCTCGAAATCAGAAAAAAAGTCCAGGTTGTCCTTATGGCAAATGCCGGACAACCTGGCCCCTGACTTTGGTTGCCCTGATAACGACTTGGTTTGTAGAAGGCACAAGTGTAATAAATGGACCCAAGCGTAATAAAGGTCCCATCTGTAATAACTTTTGGACCCAAGTGTAATAAAGGTCCCATCTGTAATAACATTTGGACCCAAGCGTAATAAAGGTCCTAATTAGCTTTATACTCAAACTGGTAATATGCCAACAACAAATTATGACCAATAAGAGGTAAAAGGTATAAAGTCACCTGATTTTATCTTCCGATGTTTTATGGCCAGTGAGGGTAAGTCTAATGTTAAAACAATGAAGATATTAATGAAATTGAGATTTTATCGAGTGACTCCTGACATTGTACATGGTATTTCAAAATTCATTAATAATCCATAAAGGAAAAACAAAAGAAATTAGTGTTTAATGAGTGTCTTTATACCTGATAAAGACATGGATAGACTTCCTTTCCAATTTTGTAGAGCAAAGTAAGCCCAAGTCTAGATATTAGAGCAAGAATGAGTTGATCTACATCGGAGATTTTTAGACTATTCAAAAAACGAGCACGAGTGTATTGTCAGGTTAAAAAACTCGAGGCGAAGCGTAATACTCATACCTCACCTTTTGAGGGAGTTATGTTAGTAAATGTAGCCAAATTCAGTCGTGAGTGAAAAGATGCGAAAATTACCGAAATGAATACGGGGGGGGGGGGGGGAAATGAACACAATTCCACTGTATTGAAAACTGTTTAACCTATCAGTTTATCAAAGCAAACGGAACGGGAAACATGCGACATATTTGCTTGTTCTGAAACTCTGACCTTTTTTTTAAAGCATGTTCAGTCGTGGTCAGTAATTGCGAAAACTTGCCCGAGAGCCACGACAAGAGTTGTTGGCCTATATTTTTCCATTCAAATAGCTTGGTCACGTGACCTGTGACGTCAGCCATATAATTTAAGGTTAAAGATTATAGATGTACTATTGTGGACATGTCTCATATTATGTAAGTTCATTACAGATGTGAACTTTATTATGCTTGTGTCCAAATGTTATTACAGATAGGACCTTCATTACGCTTGGGTCCAAAAGTTATTACAGATGGGACCTTTATTACGCTTGGGTCCATTTATTACACTTGTGCCTTCTACATGGTTGCCCTTGACATGTTCTATGATTTTTGCCTAAGTATAGGGTTTGACCAGAGAAATAATACCCCTATCAGTATGCCTCTGCCTTACCTCAAAATCGTCGCTTGAAAGATCTGTAATCACTGATTCCACAATGCCCCAGAAAAGACTAAATACGCGTGCGCCAAAAGAATTCGAGGAGGTCTGCCGGGGTTTGAAGACAATACGGAAAGTTTATCGTGGCTTATTGAATCGAACGAACGGCGTTCAATTAACGGTTACAACCTTCCATTTCGTTTGTTTACAAATTGTCATGTATCCTCATCCATCTATCAGTATCAGGAGATAAACCACGCATTTAGAGCTGTTTTCGTGTCTCAAGTTTATAGCTTCTGTTCTTTATTCTGTTGCACATCACAGTAATGTAAATACTTCAATTTTTTCCTGGGTTGTCCAACGAATTCATCTTGGGCAACTAGCCCTTTATTTTTCCTAAAAAATGGTTGCCCGAACGAAGTTTTAGTTGCCTCGGGCAACCGGGCAACCGCTAATTTTGAGCACTGAATTAAATAATTTCTTTTAAACATGGACATAACTGACAAATTATTCCATATACTTAAAACTGTAAGTATTAAGTCTCTTCATTTGTTTACACAGCATCCTCAGGAAGTTAATGGATGAACAAAATGATAACTGGGATGATTACATTGACAGTGCTGTTTTTGCAATTAACACTAATGTTTCAACTACAACTAAATACAGTCCATTTTACATCATGTTTGGTCGGCACCCACGTTTACCATTTGAAGTGGAAAAGTTTGTTAAACCCCTGGAAGATGGGAATGAAGAAATAGATGATCTTGTTGCAGAATTAAGTTCAGATGACACATTGCAGGAACATATAAACAAAATGACAGATGCCAGGAATGCCATCTTTCCAAGGATGGAGAAAAACATCAACATTGCCCAGCAAAAACAAAAGGAACAATACCTGAAAAGAACAGGAAGCATGAAGTTCACCTTTAAGAATGGAGACTCTGTTCTCCGGCGAAACATGCTGCAGAAAACATCAAAGGGGCATAAAATGGAAGACCAGTGGATTGGGCCATACACAACAGAAGAGGTGGACCTGAGAAATGGAACATGCAAATTACGTGGAGGAAATGACAAGCTACTTAAGAGGAAAATTAATCTCAAAGATCTGAAATTGTACAGAGGACAGTGCATACCACAGTCACCTCAAAGTGATGCAGCTACAGGTCAACACAGTACATGTACACCACATTCAGCAAATGCATCAACTGAGCCAGGTGCAGCAGTTGCACAACAACCCACCAAATCTACAACTCAGCAAGGTGCAGCTGCTGTATACAACCCCACCTCTTCCACAACTCAGCTACTTATCCAATCAGTAGGAAGAAAGCCTGTAGCATCTCAGCCCACCATTACCCACCCAAATACATCCAAGCAAGAAGAAAACCAGCCCACCACAACCTTCATTGCACCAGCCAATTCAGCAGCATCAAAGCATGTAATACCCCAGCATACTAAACCCCAATCAACAGCATCCAAGTACATGCAGTACCCTTGCAAACTACAGCCTTGTCAGCAGTATCCCAGACAGCAGTACCAAAGCAAACTACAGCCCCTTCAGCAGCATCTAAGGATGCAATACACCAGGACACTGAAACACAATCAGCAGCAACCAAGACTGCAGTACCTCAGCCCAACACTACCCACTTAACCACATCCAAGACTGAAATAAAACAGCTCACTACAACCCACTCTACAGCATACAAGCCGAAAGTAACTGAAATGACCACTCCCCACTTGGTGGCATCAAAACGTAAATTACACCAGCCTACCACATCCCACCATGTAGAATCCACATCTGCAGTACATCATTCCTTTGAACCAACACAATGCCAGTCTGGAATGCCCCAGCCACCGACTCCCAAGTCTATAATACAGCAGCCTTTGTCACCTCAACATCAAGAACCCCACATTGCAGCATCCCACCATGCCCCCCATCATTCGCAACCATCCATTCGGGAAAAAGTACAAGATCTCACAGAAAAATCTCTTGCTGCCATTTTTGATGATGTTATTCTTCCCACTATTGCTGACATAATTAATGGTTCTAAGGACAGCTGGAGATTCACAGTATTCAAACGTAAAAACCATTCAGAGAGCAATGGAAATAAGATGAAAAGAGATCTTAAATTTAATGTCAATTTTGGAGAATTTAATGAAGATCAAAGCTTTTTTATGATGGACTTAATATCCAGGCATTTCCCAAGTATAGATTCAAACTTGTTAATGGAGGTTCTTTTACCAGAAGCCCTCATTTACCTGTGCTGCCACCTATTTCACATGTCACACAATCAGGCAGAGACATACCTCAGTACTGGTGGCACAAAGGCAGTTGACGATTACATAAAGAAGCTTTGTCAAAAAAGCAAGTCCAAAAACGCCAAAAAGAGGTCAACAACAAAGAGAAAACTGTCCTTGGATGATGACCCTGATGTAAAATTTATAAAGAAAACAAAAATGGACAAACAGTCAGTACTAAATATGCAAAGGCCACATTTTATGCTAGATGAGGGGGATGCAGACATCATCAACAATGCTGTGCTAACTGATAAGCAAATTCAGATGGCCCAGGAGCTACTTCATCGCCAATTTCCACACATAGAGGGATTGCTGTCCCCTGCAATAGGAACAGCCAGGCAGTTTCCAGTAATGAGGGGTGAATTTGTCCAGGTGTTACACACAGGTGGTTTTCACTGGGTATGTGTGAGCAACATAAGATGCCAGAGGTTACACGAAATCAAGCTGTTTGATAGCCTTTATCGAGGTATAACACCATTCACCAAGGAGCAGATTGCTGGTCTCCTTTTTGTACAAGATAGCGATACAATACAGGTGCTAGTCCCCCCTGTAGAACAGCAGACCAATTCAACAGACTGTGGAGTATTTGCCATAGCCTTTGCTACTGCATTATGTTACAAACAGGATCTGACAACACTGAAGTTCAACAGGCGAGCGATACGAACACACCTATGGAACTCTCTTCAAAATGGTTACATCGGAATATTCCCTTTTGAAGAGACAAAGCCCAATGATCCACAATATCATGTCACCTTCAAAGTGTACTGTGATTGTCGCCTTCCGTACACTCCAACTAAAGACCAAATGGCAGCATGTTCCTTGTGCAAGAAATGGTTTCATAAAGAGTGCCACAATATCCCTGAAAAAGTATTCAAGTTTAACCCTTTCACTCCCAAGGGGTCTCCATTTGACGAGTAAAATCGTCTGGCGTTAGACAGAGTAAAATCTATAAAGTCACTCTTGGGATTGAAAGGGTTAAAAGATTTCAGTGGAAGTGCAAAACCTGTGGTTTGAAAAATGTAAACCAATAAAAAATATTTATCCACAGCATCAACATTAGTTCAACAAAACATACAAACAACTGAGCTCTATTAATACGGCTTACAATAGTTAATCATACTCTTGCTAAATCATATTCTATTCGACACCAAATTAATCTTTTAGGGTTAATATATGTATCAAAGGCTGTATGGTGTATTGAACAGTCCGGTGACACAAAGAGGACATACAGCGACAACAACAAGCTTTATTGTATCATGACAGTTATAGTTTTCAGCAGCATATAATTCCACCTGCAAATAGAAATATCTTCTTGAGGCCAGGGAAGGTGAAGGAAAAGTAAGAGAATATACAAATATCTTTATAAAAAATAAAGAAAGAAGAAAAAATAAAATTTTCTAAGATTTCAGTATTAAAATAAATGTTAAGCAATACATAAATAGTTTGTGTTAAGCAATTTCAAATTAATAATATAATCTTAGATACAGTGGTGGATTTAGTATGTCACAAGATAGAAATATTTTAACTTACTCTTCAATTGTGATATTTCATTGTCAGAAGAATTCCAAACAGAGAGGACTTGAAATGAGAAGGCTGTTATTCCATGACTGCACTATCAATTTTTATGTAAATATGACTAGTATGACTATATTAGGGCCTGTTCATTATTTATGGCTAAGGGGGCCCCATGTTTGGAGTGGGAGGGAGGTAAAATTTTCAAAACTAAGGGAAATGGGGGTGTTTTTTTTTTAAATACAATAGAATTGAGGGGGGTACGCTTTTAGAATCTGTTGTTTCAACCCTTTTGTTGCCGTTTTGCTGATATATTAAATTGAGCTTGGTTTTGGGCCAAGGGTATAAACTGGGGTTAAAAATCACCCCCCCCCCCCCAGCTAAAAATAACGAACAGTCCCTTACGACATACTATCAGGGGTCAATAAATATATATGCACTATTTCTCATAGAAATTTAAAAATTACCTTGGAATAATAATTATTTTAGCCACAAAGTGTCAAGTGTCATTTTCTTATTAGACGTAAAGCAAGCACATCACTGGTCATCAGTACAGTGTACTAATATCTCAACAAACAAATGTTTCAGTAGTTTATTTATTTATTACAATTTAATGGCAAAATCACTACAATAAAATAAAGATGGTACTCTAAAAATAAGTTATAAGAATTAAGAGGAAGCAAGAGGAGATAAGAGGAAAGGAGAGAAAGACTGACATAAGAGATAAAAGAAAGTAAAACAGAGCCATTAGGATAGTCCACAAAAGAGTCGACGACCCCATACAAGGCGGACCACGCCTTGTATGGGGTATTGAACAACTGAACTGTAGTTGCTTCATAGGGATAACATTCTGGGCTCATGGATTGTGTACGAAGACCTGACTGTTCCTCTGTGCCCACCGTTCCTCTGTGCCCACTGTTCCTCTTTGACAACTATTCCTCTGTGCCCACTGTTCCTCTGTGCCCACCGTTCCTCTGTGCCCACCGTTCCTCTGTGCCCACCGTTCCTCTGTGCCCACCGTTCCTCTGTGCCCACTGTTCCTCTGTGCCCACCGTTCCTCTGTGCCCACTGTTCCTCTGTGCCCACCGTTCCTCTGTGCCTACTGTTCCTCTGTGCCCACCGTTCCTCTGTGCCCACTGTTCCTCTGTGCCCACTGTTCCTCTGTGCCCACTGTTCCTCTGTGCCCACTGTTCCTCTGTGCCCACCGTTCCTCTGTGCCCACCGTTCCTCTGTGCCTACTGTTCCTCTGTGCCCACCGTTCCTCTGTGCCTACTGTTCCTCTGTGCCTACTGTTCCTCTGTGCCTACTGTTCCTCTGTGCCCACCGTTCCTCTGTGCCCACTGTTCCTCTGTGCCCACCGTTCCTCTGTGCCCACCGTTCCTCTGTGCCCACCGTTCCTCTGTGCCCACTGTTCCTCTGTGCCCACTGTTCCTCTGTGCCCACTGTTCCTCTGTGCCCACCGTTCCTCTGTGCCCACCGTTCCTCTGTGCCCACCGTTCCTCTGTGCCCACCGTTCCTCTGTGCCCACTGTTCCTCTTTGACAACTATTCCTCTGTGCCTACTATCCTTCTGTGTTCACTGTGCTTTAACTGTTCCTTTGTGCTCACTGCATCTCTGTGCCCATCTTGCCTCTCTTCCCACTGTATCTCTGTTACAGTTCATCTACTGCAATGATGTCAGTACACGAACCATGAGCCTAATTCTGGGCAATTTTTAAATTTCAAACCTATAATAAAGCCGCTCAAGGCAACAAAGCATTCTCAAGCATTCCTCACAAAGACGGCGAGTACGAGCCCCTCTAAAAAGCTCACACAAGCCAAGAAGTGACATACAATTTAATAATCCATAAACTTACCTTTTTCTTCGTAACATTTCTTCTCTTATTTATTTCCCACAATCACTGAACTTTAGCCTCTAAGTTTGGCAGTTACTCATAAGATGGCCTCTGATCTCCTTCTCTCGTACAACGCAAATCGTTTCCCTGCTAGCAGAGGTCTCTCACGGTCCGTGAGAGACCTCTGCTAGCAGGGAAGCAAATCGTCCGCCATTTTGTCTGTTTGTCATAAATCAGTGTTTTGTGTACCCCCACCGGGGATACACATATCACTAGTGATATGTGTATGGGGATACACATATCACGGGGATACACATATCACTAGGGACTTTAAGCAGCGAGAACGGCAACGGCGACGGCGACGTGAGAGGCCTCCGGGAAAACCCAAATCTCATAATGCGCATGTCTGGCGGAAAATATCTTGCCGTTGCCGTTACGTCGGAACGTGAATAAAGGCAATCTCCGGTTGTATGAAAACGTGAGTACTAAAATCCTATTTTCTTTGCTATTTTGTCGTAAATAATGACATTTAAGCAATGAGTGACTACTGAAAAGTCTAAATATACTTTTTAATCATTTTTTATCAGAAAAGTTTGTCCCCTTGGTAAAGGGGAAAGCGCAACTGAAGACCAAAGCAAAGCAAATTAAGTTCTTTGTTTGAAAATGAAATTACCCGTGGAGAATTTTTCTCGTTTGTTTGGCCTAGCTACGTAACTGAAGTTATATGAAGTAAGCAGTCATGAATTGATTAAAATGATTTGACTTCAAAGCCAAAACCTTTCTGTCCCTGTCTAGACCAAGTTCCAAGGTGAATTAACAGCGTCGCTTGGCCCATTTTACTTTCAGTTAACTTGCAATCGTAGGAATTAAATAAACTGAAGCGTCTTTGAAAAATTTCTGATCAAACTTTATAATGTGTACTACGAGTACATGTTACATTTGACAACAGACCTGATCTAAAAATTGAACTTCGATAATTCACATATCAGAACTCTTGTGTTGTTGTTTGTAAACTTTATATTTCGCTGTCTTATTTATTTCGTGTATGTGTAGATGTGATTGAAATAACGACCGAAGGAACTCTCAGTTCTCTAATCCACGTTGTTTTGCTAAATTTCAACCCCTCTACTTGTCAGGCGAACTTAACTGATTAACTGGCGTGCCATGACTGCCGTCCCAGTTTCGCGGTATCGTGCTTAACTGCTTTAAAGCTCGCACCACGACCGCGTTCTCTCCCCAGTCTTTTCGCTGTTCCGACGTCACCGTTCCCGTTCCGGTTCTCGTTGCTTAAAGTCCCTACTGTGACACCCGGAACACGATTAGCGACGGCGTTACGCAGACGTCCCTTTTCCGCGTGCAACAAAGGAAATAGGAGACGTCTGCACGCAGGCAACACTTGTGAGGGTCACGCTCAGGAAGGAATTGCGGATGGCCCATTCGCCCGAAGACGTTTCGCCCGATCTCAGAGTCGATTCGCCCGAAAAAAAAGGCGATTCGCCCGGACCGAGTCGATTCGCCCGGACTAATAAAATCCTGGATAATCCTTATGTTTTGTTGGCTTAACTTATCAAACATAAAGCATTTAACGTTTCCTAATCTTTGGCGATGCCAGTTAACCATTGAGTTCAATTTGTCACGCGTTTATTGTAAACAAACGCTGCCCATGGATACATCTATTTATCACGCCGCCAATAGACACTTCGTTTCTTGCAAACAAACTCTTTCCATGGATACATCCGTTATTTGTTTTCCCTTTTTGGCGTCTGTAGTATACATAAGTTGAATCGTCTTAGTTGGGATATAAAAGAGCATTGTTGCGTTTAGCGCGTGCAGCACATTCTCATGTAAACACTCGATCGGGATGTCCGGAAACCTAAGACCTAACACCTAAGACCCTAAGACCCGGAAACCTAAGACCCGGAAAACTAAGACCCGGAAAACTAAGACCCGGAAACCTAAGACCCGGAAAACTAAGACCCTGCTTTTTAACTCGTGGATACGCGAAGCGTATTTGCGAGTTTTTGTGGGGACTCCGATATGCAAATTTCACTCACTCACTCACTCCAGTGTAGACACTGTTCGTAATTAGTCGGATAGAACTCGGGAACACCGATATGAAGACGACAATTGTTGTCACCGAAGTCTATTCATCAAAGTTCACGCTGAAAGTGTATCGTACCGTTGCCAGAGTTTGTAATGATTTTGTAGCTTAAGAGGACGATTAGCGAGGCCCTTTTAGGGGTAAATTCCGACAAGCGACATGGCCTTGAAACGGCACATGAAGGAGCTGAAATGGCGACGAACGACGAGCCACTCACGGGAAATTACGACAGCGACCTTCGACTCAGACCCACACTAAATTATGTCGAGCGTTGTTAGAATAGGTTGTCGATCCACGAATTCTGTAACTCAGAGTTCATGCTAGTTCTCACGAGATAACAAATGAGCCATATCTTAGTTGTCAAAACTGTGACAGCCGATTGAACAACAACAAACTATGATGGCGCTAACAACAGCGAATTGGATAAGGATAATGACAGAAGCAACTTGAATAGTAAGGTTAAATATCTAAGCTTAGCGCGGTAAGATTTCCGCACAGCTCCCTACTTCATTATGCATTCTGTAACTATATTATTTCGTTCTTCGAACACAAGAAATATTTGCACGTGCATTATACCAAACAAGACAGCTTCAGCATGCATAATGAAGTAGGGACCTGTGCGGAAATCATCCCTTAGCGCTTCCGTTAAATGTCCCGTTTCCGTGACTTGTTTTTATTGGGTTCAATACTTGTAAAGCACGATTTGGTATTGCGTACGTAATGTTGGTTTGCTCTTTGTACGGAGTCGCATGTGCTAGATAGAAGAAATACATGATGAATACTCATAATGACTGTGAGCTACTAGAAAAAGTTGTCAATATGACTAATGTACGTGAACTTAATGTTACAGTGTCAATAAAAGTACAACAATTCAGATCTCGTTATGCAAAGTATTGATATTATGACAGTACTCGTGATTTTATCAGCGGCTGTACACACGGCAATAATTTTTTTGTTTCACACGACTAATTAAACTGACTGTTGGGAAAATAACCGTTAAAATATGGGACTGGAGTGTCCGATAACGAAAATCCCCCACACCGATCCCACATGTAGTTTCGTATACATTTTACGCCTGGTAAATGCTTAAGTAAAACGCTTCATAAGTCTTATGAAGCGTTTTACTTCAAGCCCGAGTGAACATTCCTCAAGCGTCTTGTATGTAAATAATTTAGTTAATTTATTTAGTGAATCACATATGTGATTGGTGATGGACAAAACAATGACCCCCAGTCCATGGACTAATTATTCAAAATGGCGGCTAAAGGCCATGTGGAACGACGCACGCCATTTTGAATAATTATACTGGAACAATGAATTTAGGTAGTCCATTGGGGTAGTCCATGGACAGGGAGTCAGTAATTTATCCATCATCAATCACATATTTGCCATGCAGTATTCACAAGGTCACGACTTCAAATCCCAATTTAGCTAAATCACAATTGAGCCCAAGATCTTTAGAAGAACTTTCTTGGCCCTACTAGTTAGAAACCACCCTGAAGTGAACATTTCCATGCGTTTTGTGACACGAGCGATGTGTTACATCATAATCATTATGCCTTTCTCCAATCCCAATGCATTGGACATACCTTAACTTGAACATACTGAGGTTTAATGCTTTTTTCTACTCTTCAGGTGAGGGGTATAACCGTGAGACCATAGACTGTGATCCTACAGGTCATGGCGAAATGACAGCTATCAGGAACGCATGTCAGAATATCAAGTCCCGTGATCTTAGTGGCTGCGATATCTACTCAAGCTGTGAGCCCTGTGCCTTATGTACATCTGCAATTTGGTGCAGTAGGTAAGTTCTATTAATACAGAGCCCTTTAAAGGGAGTGTTCCTCTTGCCTATTATCTCCTCAACATAGTACCAAATGGTGTTATTCCTAACTCCTGTTTTGTGGTAAGGCAACAGAAGAAAATTATATGCAGTCCACGAGCTCCTGACAGACTAATTAAACTGTCTCACATGCCAGAAAATTTGTGTAACTCTACTGAGAGGTTTGGAGTATCCTACAGGTTTCCTTTGTCTCCATCTTGTCTAGAGGAGAACCTCTCAGAAAGTTATGAGTTATGAGTAGGGGAACTTTTTTCCATTGCACAAGTGGTAAATTTGTTCTGCTGTAGTCTGCTGATTAGGTCATTTATATGGTAGGTTATAACTATGTCGCGGTCTGTCTGCCTTATGCTAACTGCAGATGAACTTCAAATGAGCAGGTGATTCATAACCCAACAAGATGATCTAAGATCGTAAGTTGGGCAACAGGTAGACGTGCTGTTATGAGTCTTGACCACTTATGGTGTGGAGTGGTCCAAAAAAGAAATGCTAAGGGTACCAAGGTCCTGGTTTCCAACGTGGCATCTTTGTTGTTGTTTCCTCGAGTTTCAACGCAAGGCATCTTGTCTTTATCAGCAAATGCTCTTCTGTCACTCTGTCCACATTATCTGTTTACTGGTAACTAGTTTGATTTCTGCTTTGATTTTAGTGAGAAATTCGCTAAATCGTTTAATTTTTTGGCTATTTTCAGTTCGTGGAACGACCTGTTTCGAAATATACGCTCATTACACACACCATCTTTTAGAGGGGGTCTACCGCGAACGGTGTGTGGGTCTGTATGTTTGAGCGTAGAAAAGATAACACCAACGAAGGTTGCGCCTGTGTTACGTGTCTACGATATTCCCCATTGCATGTGACTGCGATTTGCGATGAGACTCGAGTGTAAAGCTATAGTTGGTTACCCGACTAATTATGTAGTTCGCTATTAATACGCATTTCCACATAGGCATTCGCCTTTTCGTTCTGCCTTGTTCAGTGTATATCCTGTTCTGAAATGGTCAGGCCAACCCAAAGTTAAGACACAATCTGTGATTATTGGTCAGTACTATGAAACTGCAATCATGTGACCGATAACCTAGTTAATCCTTATAAATAGCAGTTGTGTAGAGCAGTTGATCAACGTGTTGTACATTTCATACTCTGAAACCCTCAGCCCCAAAATACCAGGCCTTGTTTACCTGAATTTTGCAAGACAAAAATTCCCTGCCTATCCCAGACTCACCAGGACAGTCCAACCAGTACTAATCCATACTAAAGTCTTTAACCAATTGATTCCATTTTCCTGGAAAATGATAACCTATTCTAGGTCTACCCAAACTCTCTTGATCTGATCTTTATACCCCCTATTCAGCACAATATTGCCTTAAATAAACTGGTCAAAACCATGTCGATCTCCATTAAAAACCACTCCATTCACAGTGGCAGATGCCTTTGTAGCCCATATAAAATTCCACTGTTTTATCAGCGCCTGTCTTTGTATCTGGGAATTCTTCTGGGATGCTTATGGATATTCATTTGGAGCTCAAACACCCTTTTTTTTGTTGCCCTCCAGGATAGCACGTGTCTTTTATGGCACTACCTTTGATGAGACCAAAGACATCATGGACTTAGCTCCGCTTTTTCGAGATGTTGCCACACCCATTGACCAGCGCTCTTCCCCAGGAGAGCAAATCAAGAGCAAGAGTGAAGAGGCTCGTGACATCATCACCAAATGGGCCAATGATCCCAATCTTGACGAATCCCGTTACTTGATAGCAAAGCTGAAAGAAACGCAAAAGGCAAAATAAGGGTAATTTTCTTTTCTTAATTTTTTGAAAAAGGACTTGGAAATGCTGAAAGGAAACTACCAAAAAGATGTATTGATTGATTTTGTGAATCAGTGAGCAGTAACTTTTTGAACAGCAGGAATCATTTATTAATAAAGATACCAGACTACAATATTCTTGCTTGCACATTACAGTATTCTTGCTTGCTGCTTGGCGCTGGAGCTGGGGATTACATTCTAAAAGTGGTTGGGGTTTCTGATACCTCACTTACAGTTTATTTTTGGATTAGGTGCCATAATGGTCTCCTGCTTGGACCAAAAACAGGAGCATAAATCATTAACCTGTTCCAGGCGCTTAAATGCTAAGGGTAATCCTCATGCTGTTGAATACAATAAAACAAGAATCCATCAGGAAGTCCATCAATAACATTGATGGTCTCCTGAAGAAAGCCAGTTGTTTAGAGGAGTTCCTGGAAACAGATATTCCACTCTGCCAGTAAGGATGTAAGCAAACTGCAACCAGGCAGATGATCAGACATAGGTTTCACTACTTTAGTTGACCATCATGATGGGCTCCTGTTAACGGCCATCCTTAATTCTTAAGAAAGTGTTGTGTCTCTAAGCCGCTGGGAGTTGCTGAGACACGATTAAGAAAACCCAGAATAACACAAAAAACTGGAGAGAATTGTAATATAATAATAATAATAATAATAATAATAAAAAAACAAAGATGATTATCTCCTCAAAATAGCAAGAGATCTTGACCGTGGTAAGAAAACAATGTCAATACATCATGAAGCTGCAAAATACAGTCGAGAACTCAACCTACTGGAACCTGAATTGGTAGAGAATGAGCCAATCACGAGCTATGCTTGAAGGGTCAAGCTGAAAGCCAAATACCAAGCTTTAGAACAACTCAAAAGCAAATGGGAAGAAAAACCTTTGCATGGTCAGTACCCGAAAAGAACAAAGGAGAAGGATGTAGACCAAGAACAAACCCACCGTTGGGTGAGTACACCTGGCCTCAAATCAGAAACAGAAGGTTTCATTATTGCTGCCCAAGATCAGTGCATTAAGACCAATTACTACCGAAACAGGATTTTGAAAGATGGCACCGACCCAATATGCAGAATCTGTGGGCAATTTCGAAAGACGGTTGACCACCTCGTCTCCGGATGTCCTGAACTGGCCAAGACAGAGTACACACAAAGACACAACAAAGCTGCAGCATATCTCCACTGGACAATATGCAAGCACTATGACATCAAAGTACAAGATAAATATTACGAACATGAACCAGCTACAGTGACAGAAAACCAAACAGCGACTATACTCTGCGACATGCCAATTCAAACTGACAAAGAGATCAAAGCAAACAGACCAGACATAGTGGTGAAAGATAAGAAGGAGAGAACCTGCCTGCTCATTGATTTGTCTATCCCCACAAAAAGGAACACCTCCTTGAAAGCAGTAGAAAAGCTCTCGAAGTACAAAGATCTTGAGATAGAAATCGAAAAAGCATGGGGTATGAAAACAACAACTGTCCCGGTGATCATTGGAGCTCTTGGGCTCGTCAAGAAGGGAACAGAAAACTGCATCGGCAAGATCCCAGGCAACATCAGAATAACAGAGCTACAGAAGATCGTCCTCCTTGGAACTGCTCACATACTAAGGAGGACTCTATCCATCAAGTAATCCAGCAGACTCTTGACTGCCCTAAGCTCATGGATTGAGCTCGGCACCATAAGTGAAAAGAGCAAGACTTCAAGGACCTACATAATCATAATCATAATCATAATCATAATCATAATCACAATAAGAGTAATAGTAATAGTAATAGTAATAACAGTATAATAACCATAATAATAATCAACCAAATTTTGGTAAACTTGCGCATGCCGCTATTTTCATAAAAGCAATACCGAGATTACCCTGGGAGAAAGAGGCTTTTGTCACGTTTGCGTGACGAGCCATGCACCTCTAAAGGGACTAAGTAGGTCCCAATGCCCATCTCATAAACACAAATCGAAGTAATGTCGACCAATTTGCCAAACGAGGAAGAAAAGTTGCGGTTTATGACCAGGGCGATTGAGCTCAGCAATGAAGGTCCAAGTAGAGGCCATGGTGGTCCGTATGGAGCCGTGGTTGTTAAAGAAGGGCATATTATTGGTGAGTTAAATATCGGCTGAACAAGGTGTAAATCTATTAGTCAAGGTCACCGCAGCCGTTGGCTGTGACGAGCCAAACAGCGGCTGCAAAGGTGACAAAGTATGATGCACTGTTTCGCTCTTCACGAATATCCCCGCGTTTTGGGCATCCCCATTCCCATATCCCTAGCGTTTTGGGCATCCCCGGTGGGGGATACCCAAAACGCTGATCGCTTCGCATTTGCCTAAATTATTTCAGACTGGGGAAAAGTCGGGATTGTTAATCACGAATTAATTTATTTACGGCTAAATAGTGTAGATGCTTGTTAGAATTATATCGTCTGACACTTTTCGCCGGGTTAATTGCGCAGAAAAAAAAACCCATAGGCAGTAAAAGTTGGCTCAAAACATGACGAAACGGAAATTTACAACCGCATAACATCGCTTCGATGTACAACACTTCATTGTTTGCAAAGCTTTCAATTTTATTTAATAGAACTGTTTACAAGCGAGCAATGCCCCAATCGCCGGCAGCTGCTATTGTCTGATTCCAAACAGCCAAAAACAAGAATACTAAACAAAGCAATCAAAAGACAAACATGAATAGAACTGCGTTTTGCGGTGTTGAATTCATAGTATTCATGACATTTGAGGTCAATACAACTTGACCCCGCAGCGCTACTTGATACAGGAAAGGCTGTCACACAATTACAGAGGACTAAAATCATCAGCAATAACCGGAAGTGGGGTGACAATTCCCCACCAAAAAAAACCCTGCAGTGCATTAGGGAAAGGCATGTCTACAACAAAATCCTGCAAGCAGTGATAGCTAAAAAGGAAAAGTCATGCCCCCCCCCTCCCAAAAAAAAAAAAAAAACAGACAAGGAAGGCTTTTTAGAAAAATCCGGTATCCTGCCCCCTCGCCCGCTGTGTTCATTTCTAATGGTCCGTCCCTTATTTAATAGAAAATAATTTTCTATTGCCAGAACTGCCGGAAGTTCCGGCAGGGATATACTCACACATGAGGGATGCTTTCAGAAGTTTTCAAGAACTTTTTGCCGTTTCTTTGTTTTTCTTTATATATATATTATATAGACACAAGTGTTTTACTGGAAAATATACCACTCATAAAATTCATAAAAACTACATCCGGGACCCGAGTGGTTTATTTTCCATAATCTCACACGTGAGTTTATCGATGACGTAATTTCGGTAATTTCTTTTTTGTCTATATAATAAAAAGAACATTACACGGCGGCTTGAAGATATGAATTTTATTTTCTCGTGGTAAAAACAATCATGATATTTTACGAACGAGCGCAGCGAGTGAGTAAAATATTGTTTTGCCACTCGGGAAAATAAAATTCATATCTTCAAGCCGCCGTGTAATATATAGAGGATATTACACGGTGGCGCTTTGCAGTTTTTTGGTAAGACCGATATTCAGAGTATGGCAAAGATTAGGATGTTATCATACTCTTATTCATGAACTTCGGCTCGGAGATCGAGAATGGCACTTTAAATTTATAAGAATGTCTCCGGAGCGATTTGAACATTTACTTAGTCTGGTTGCTCCACGCATATCCAAACAAAGAACAAAGCTCCGCCGAGAACCTGTTGGAACGGCTGAGCATCTATACATCACTCTGCGATTCTCAACAATCACATTCGTTCCATTTTCGGGTTGGCAAGTCAACTATATCCAAAATAATTAGAGACTTGCACAGCGATATGGGACTGCTTGAATCAACAGTATCTACAGTCCCCTCGAACAAGCGACCAATGGAAAAGAATTGCTCGTGATTTCCAAGAACTCTGGTGGTTCCCACTCTGCCTTGGAGCTGGCGATGGCAAACATGTTTTCATTGACTGTCCTAAGAAAAGTGGATCGACGTACTCCAATTACAAAGGAACTTTCAGTATTCTTTTATTGGCCTATTGTGATGCCAAGTATCAATTCACTTTAGTTGACATTGGGCAGTGTGGTAGTCAAAACGACTCAGGTACTTAAATAAATAAAGAAATAAAGAAATAGTTTACTGAAACTTCTGGCAGTTAAAACTGAATAAACAGTGTAATTTACAGGAAACTTACAAGCCAACTAATAACTCTGCAAACTAAACCTTATAACTAAGATAACAACAATATATTAATATATCTATGCAAAACTAAATGTAAAAAAGTCATTCGCTCTTTTAGTCCTTTTCACTGTTCTCATAGCTATAGTATTTCCTGATCTTAGTTGAGCTAAGAAAGATATAGGGTGGCTCTCATTCCTCATATCACGAGCCATCAACTTTCTACATCAAAGTTCCCTATGATTTGCTAAAGATGTAAGATTAGCTTGGTCCAGTGCTTGCTGATAGCTAGAGTTAGGAAATATTATTTCCAAAGCTCTTCTTTGTATTGATTTAATAGCGTCAGACAAGTATGCAGGGATATCCTGCCACACTTGTGCAGCATATTCCAAGACTGACCTAACATTACAAAGGTATACTTTTAGTATGTCTTTTGGCATTACTCCTGCACGCTTCAATAATCTAAGTGCGTATAATCTCTTAGCTGCTTTGGCAATGACATATTTAACATGTGCATTCCATTTAAGGTCATCACTAATTATAACTCCTAAAAGCTTATACGTTCCTACACGCTCTACCTCTTTACTTCCAACAGATGTAGGTCGCAATGCGGTGATCGAATTCTTCATGAAATCTATATGCATTTCTTTGCATTTTTAGGGATTTAGTTTCATGTTGTGTTCTATACAATAATCATGAATTTCTCGAACAACTAAATCTAGCACACTAATTGATTACAATGATTCTCCAATCAGTGTTGCCCTTGAAAACAATGCTTTGAATCTTCCACCTGCTGAAAACCTGGATGGATGTAACCTTCGACCTCTTCCATACATTTTCGTTGTTGATGAAGGTTTGCCCCTAAAGTCTTTTCAAATGCGACCTTGGCCAGGAAGAAATCTTTCAGAGGAGCATGCGATATTCAATTATCCCTCAAGGGCAAGACTGGAGTGTCCGATAACGAAAATTCCCCACACTGATCCCACATGTAGTTTCGTATACATTTTAGGCGTGGTAAATGCTTAAGTAAAACGCTTCATAAGAAGCCTGATTGAACGCTCCTCAAGCGTCTTGTATGTAAATAATTTAGTTAATTTATTTAGGGAATCACATATGTGATTGGTGATGGACAAAACAATGACCCCCAGTCAATGGACGACCCAAATGAATTACCCAAATTCATTGTTCCAGTATAATTATTCAAAATGGCGGCTGAAGGCCATGTGGAACGACGCATGCCATTTGAATAATTATACTGGAACAATGAATTTGGGTAATTCATTTGGGTAGTCCATGGACAGGGAGTCAGTAATTTATCCATCATGGGCTCCTGTCTATCATCAATCACATATTTGCCATGCAGTATATTCACAAGGTCATGACTTCAAATCCCGATTTAGCTAAATCACAATTGAGCCCAAGATCTTTAGAAGAATCTTGGCTCTAGTAGTTAGAAACCACCCTGAAGTGAACATTTCCATGCGTTTTGTGACGCGATCGATGTGTTACATCATAATCATTATGCCTTTCTTCAATCCCAATGCATTGGACATACCTTAACTTGAACATACTGAGGTTTAATGCTTTTTTCTACTCTTCAGGTGAGGGGTATAACCATGAGACCATAGACTGTGACCCTACAGGTCATGGTGAAATGACAGCTATCAGGAACGCATGTCAGAAATTATATCAAGCCCTGTGATCTTAGTGGCTGCGATATCTACTCAAGCTGTGAGCCCTGTGCCTTATGTACATCTGCAATTTGGTGCAGTAGGTAAGTTCTATTAATACAGAGCCCTTTAAAGGGAGTGTTCCTCTTGCCTTTTATCTCCTCAACATAGTACCAGATGGTGTTATTCTTAACTCCTGTTTTGTGGTAAGGCAACAGAAGAAAATTGTATGCAGTACAGGAGCTCCTGACAGACCAATTAAACTGTCTCAAACGCCAGAAAATTAGTGTAACTCTAGTGAGAGTTTTGGAGTATCCTACAAGTTTCCTTGTTTCTATCATGTCTAGAGGAGAACCTCTCAGAAAGTTATGAGTTATGAGTAGGGGAACTTTTTTCCATTGCACAAGTGGTAAATTTATTCTGCTAGAGTCTGCTGATTAGGTCATTTATATGGCAGCTTATAACTATGTCGCGGTCTGTCTGCCTTATGCTAACTGCAGATGAACTTCAAATGAGCAGGTGATTCATAACCCAATTATGTAGTACCCTAATTAATAATTATGCATTTCCACATGGATGTTTGCCTTTTCCTTCTGCCTTGTGCAGTGTATATCCTGTTCTGAAATGGTCAGGCCAACACAAAGTTAAGACACAATCTGTGATTATTGGTCAGTACCTAAGGAAACTGCAATCATGTGACCGATAACCTAGTTAATCCTTATAAATAGCAGTTGTGTAGAGCAGTTGATCAACGTGTTGTACATTTCATACTCTGAAACCCTCAGCCCCAAAATACCAGGCCTTGTTTACCTGAATTTTGCAAGACAAAAATTCCCTGCCTATCCCAGACTCACCAGGACAGTCCAACCAGTACTAGTCTATACTAAAATCTTCAACCAATTGATTTCATTTTCCTGGAAAATGTTAACCTATTCAGGGGCGGATCCAGGATTTCAAAAGGGGGGGGTGGATGGATGGCGGGTCGACCCGCCATCTTGGAAATTACCCACAAGACCCTGGGAACGAGGTTGCCATCAAACCTGAGCATCGACTGAGCACATGGGTTGGTAAGCGCGAACGTTTCCTGGGAAATTTCGCAATAAACAACAACCAGACATGAGCGAGAGCTAATTTTTCTTTCTTTATTTATTTTCTATTTCAAATAAAGTGACATTTCGAATTATTTTTTTTACTGAAAAATGGGGGGTGGATATCCACCCTATCCACCCCCCCTGTATCCGCCCCTGCCTATTCTAGGTCTACCTAAACTCTCTTGATCTGATGTTTATAAGCCCTACAAAACCAGCACCACATTGCCTTAAATAAACTGGTTAAAAACCGTGATCTCCATTAAAAACCACACCATTCACAGTGGCAAATACCTGTGTAGCCCATATAAAATTCCACTGTTTTATCAGCGTCCATCTTTGCATCTGGGAATTCTTCTTGGATGCTTTTGTATATTCATTTATTGCCCAAATGCCCTCCTTTTTTTTGTTGCCCTCCAGAATAGCTTGTGTCTTTTATGGCACTACCATTGATGACACCAAAGACATCATTGACTTAGCTCAGCTTTTTCGAGACGTTGCCACGCCCATTGACCAGCACTCTTCCCCAGGAGAGCAAATCAAGAGCAAGAGTGAAGAGGCTCATGACATCATCACCAAATGGGCTAATGATCCCAATCTTATTAATGAACACTTGATAGCAAAGCTGAAAGAAATGCAAAAGGCAAAATGAGGGTAATTTTCTTTACTTTATTTTTTGAAAAAGGACTTGGAAATGCTGAAAGGAAACCACCAAAATATGTATTGATTGACTTTGTGAATCAGTGAGCAGTAAGTTAATTTAAACGATGGGAATCATTTATTAATAAAGATACCAGACCACTGTATTCTTTCTTGTACAGTATTCTTGCTTGCCACTTGACACTGCAGCTGGGCATTACATTCTAAAAGTGGTTGGGGTTTCCGGCATTTGACTTGGGTGTATTCTGATACCTCACTTACAGTTTATCTTTGGATTGGGTGCCATAATGGTCTCCTGCTTGGACCAAAAAAAAATAGAGGTGCACACGAGCCACAGGAGGCCCACACGGCCGGAGCTTATCTCGGTTTCAGTAGCATGAAGCACCTGGGAATATTATTACTCCTCCTGGATAGGATGCTATTCCATCGAAGGGTTACCCCCAGCAGTGTATCATTGGTACCCATTTATACACCTGGGTGGAGAGAGATAGTGTGGAGTAAAGTTTCTTGTCTAAGGAAACAACACAGTGCAGTACCAAGGCTCGAACTCCAAACCTTCTGCTCTGAATTCCAACACGCTAACCACTTCACTACTGCGCCTCCACCCTTGGACCAAAAACAGAAGCATAAATCATTAACCTGTTCCAGGCACTTAAATGGTAAGGGTAATCCTCATGCTGTTGAATACAATAAAACAAGAATCCATCAGGAAGTCTAAAACATTGATGGTCTCCTGAAGAAAGCCAGTTGTTTAGAGGTGTTCCTGGAAACAGATATTCCACTCTGCCAGTAAGGATGTAAGCAAACTGCAACGAGGCAGATGATCAGACATAGGTTTCACTACTTTGGTTGACCAGAAACCCGTAAGACTCGAAATGTGTATTCACGTTCACAGCTTGTCCAGATTCAATGTTTCCCAAGTACCATATTTAGAAACTGCTTGCCCCAGTCTTTGAGCTTGTTGGCACAACTGGTTCGTTTGGTTTCTCTTGCTTTCCAAATATGGTACTCGGTAGATTGAATGTGGACAAGCTGTGGTTGAAGGTATTCAAACGCAGTTACACGTTTCAAGTTTTATGTGTTTCTGGTTTGAAAAATAAGCTATATGTTCTCTGGTTTGAATGAACACTTCAAGTAGGTGAACAATGGTACGTCCCTACACCACCCCTGTTCCCTATCCCAGACCTTTGTAGCATTTTGCCAACCGGATATCAGCATATACATATCACGTGACCATACAGAAAAAATGGCGATCAACTTGACAAAGAATAAAGACTCGTTGCTAAAGACATGGCAAGAAGTCTTCGATGACAGTTCGGACACTGACTGGTAGGTTTGCATTGTAATAAGCAATTTTATCCATCTTTTTGCTCAGTTCTCTGTTTGTTCTAGGGCTGTTTTCGGTTACGATGGCAAGACGAACGATTTGAAAGTCGTGGAGTGTGGAGGTATGTCAACTTCACACGGAAGTTGTACCCTGTGATTTCCCATCACTTTACTAAGACATTTCTGTTTTGTTGGTGCCTAATAGTTATGGAAATACCACTCTTATTAAGGATGTATGTTCTTCTTTTTATATGTTGTATAGATCCACACATGATTTTGGCAATCTCTTTTTGACATTTTTGTAGTCAACTTTCAGGGGTGTGTGCATATTTTCGATTCAGTAAAACCAAAAGAAAACTGGTTTCAGCCAGCTACTTATGGTCTACTGCATCTCGGGTTTTCCGTCAAACGTCTTTTTTAGCTCATGATTGTTCCTCGCCGACCCACTTCGTAGATAGTTTTTCATGCGCGGAAATCGAAGACATAATTTACGTGTCTGACAAAATGTTTGCTTGATAAAGGAAGATGGAGAAAATCTATGGATCCAGCCTGAAATCTGGATTTATGTTCTGGCTATAGCGTTTGGCTGCAGAAATCTCTTTTTAGTTAAACAAAATTTAAGTGCTTTCGAGAATCAACAGTGATTCAGAAGTAATTTTCAAGCTCTCTTGAAGCAATTACAATATACAAGACTGGTCCCTATAGTTTTGGTAGGGAACATGCGTTTACAGTACTTATACGTACGGTATCACTCTACTTCGACCTAAAAACTCGGATATAATCATTGATTTTGTGGAAGCCCATTGTCCTTTTCCCAGAGCGGAACTACTGAGTCAGTTTATGTTCTGTGTTGAGCTGTAATGATAATTATTTAAAATTGTCTGTAGATGGTGGCCTGACAGAAATGGTGGATGACCTTAATGAGGGAAAGATGCTGTATGGTGTTGTAAAAGTCATGGACCCAAACACAAACCTGCCAAAGATTGTCTTCATCAATTGGGTACTGTATGTGCTGTTATTTGTGTGCTAAACTCATTATAGTTTATGTCTTGTAGGCTTTATATATAGTAATTTGTTGTACTTGTAGCCTTCCCAGGAATGATGTTTTTTTTTAAAAGTTCTCTCATCTATGTTATCCCAACATCAATTCCCAAGCTTATATCAGCACCAAAAGATACATGTATTTACCCTTCCTTGCAGTTAAATGAAATTGAAAAATCATACAATTACAGCTGTACTCTGTTAAATCAGTCATTCATTACAGGAATACATTTAGATAAGCAATAGTTGGAAACTATAAATTATTTGACTGGGAGTGCATTTTTCCATTAAACAGCAAGGTGAAGGTGTGCCTTCTTCAAGGAAAGGTGTTTGTGCAAACCATGCTGGGGATGTTGAAAAGTTTTTTAAGGTACAGTATACTGCTCATGTATAAACAAGTATGGATTATTAAGATTGTTTGCCTTGCATGAGGTCTGCACTTGTAAATGTAGCCAAGAGACAGGATTGTTCAAAGCTTCATTAAATCTCCTTTAAACATCTGACTTATTTTGCCTCTGTATTTAGGGTGCTCATGTAACTATCATTGCAAGATCTTATGATGATGTCGAAGAGACCGTTGTCCTGGAGAAAGTCAAGAAAGCATCAGGTTGCAACAATGCATTGCTCCTGTTCCTTAGTTTAAAAAAGACACGGTACTACAGTGTATGTTGATGTGCAGTGATGTTGATGTGCACTAATTGACAGAAGATTTAAGGTTGGGTGTGCATGTAGTCAAGACACTACAAGTGTAACTCTAAAGAGTTAATAAATTCAGGTTTCTCTTGATTCATTACAGTGTTTTTTTAGTTCTCACCAAAACATAAATTATCACTTTGTTGGGTCTGACCCTTGGGTGTGTCTTTTCTATACTGCAGGTGCAAACTACAGTTTTCATAAAGAGAAAGCCAGACCTGCAGTGCCTATTGGTCCTGTGGTAGGTACACATAGTCAGGTGCAGATTCAATCTGAATCAAAATGTTACTGTGTCGTAGTACATGTATGTACACTCAACAGACCAACCATTGTTGGGTACTTTTGTGGAGATGTGGTGCTGTAACTCTTAGAACATTGCACTTCAGATCACAAGATCAACGGTTTGAAGTCAGACATCCTGTTTCTTGTCTTTTTTGTAGGGCTCTGTTTATCAGAAAGTGAAAGTGCAGCAAGAAATTGATGTCCAGAAACGAGATGCTTTCTGGTCAAAAGCGGAGGTAAAAAATAATAATTGAAACTGACTTTCATTTCCCTTTCTCTCCAAGCTGGAGTACATGTAGATTCATTTTTGTTAGTAAAAGTTAATTGTTGTCACCAGTAGTCAGTCTGTGGTAATTTCTAGTAAAAGGTAAGAAACATCAGCTGAAATGAATTTTTCATTGAAACAGCAAGACGAAAAGAAGCGAATGGCAGAGCAGAGAAAACAAGCAGTTGCAGAAAGGAATGAAGCTGAAAGAAAGAGAAGAGAACGAGAGGTAATTAAAGTAAAAAGAAATTGTAAGTGACTAGATGCCCTGTTATTTACCACAAAGAGGGAAAGAGGAAGGATCTACTGTAGCAGGTTTGCCAGGGAGGAGAGAGTGTAGTCAGCTGATGGACAGTAGGGATCTTAAGCAAGGACAACGCCGACGTCAACTACTTGTGCTCACGTCCTCCACAGAACCTTAAATGTCATCATTTCACGTCATTGTTTTTGGGAGGACGGCAAGAAAATGTTCCACAATGCAAAAAGGGGCATACGGGGCATTCAGAGCCATTGTTTTTGCTTGTTATGCGTATTGTTTTTTTTGGCGTTCTCGTTCTTGTCGATGTTGTCCTTGCTTAAGGTCCCTAGTGGCAGGATTATGACAACGAGCTCCAGGCAGATTGTTAAACCCAAAAAGTCTTTTGCACCCTAAACAAAAGAAGTCTTGAAACTTCTGGTTTGCACTGTTTGATAATTGCTAAAAAAATGGTAACCACTTAGAAGGTATATAAATTCAGGTCCCAATTCAGACATTGAAAGCAGGCCACTCAACCCTTCCACTCCCAAGATCTGAGTAGCAATTCTCGCAAGAAGTGTCCATACATTCAGTTTTAAGGTAGTTTGGAGAATTTGGTGTCAGATCAATCCATGATGTCTGAGTTGATCATTAATTTTCTGCAATTCTCATTTACAGTTAGCCATACATTGCATTGTTCTTGTACAGAGAAATTCCATACTGATCACTTCTGGGAGCTTAAGGGTTTTTAACTCAGTAAAACAAATAAGTATAACTGCCTAAATGATTGAGTCTGATTCCGAAAATTCAGTACTAGAATTGCAGAAGATTTATCAGAGATATACACTGTAGTTGCAGTCCAATGCATAACCTGTTTCTGGGGAGTGCTAAATATATCATGCAAGATGTTTGGCTTGATCGCAAAAATCCATTGCTGTCAGAGGTGTAGCTGAAGCGGTTCTGGATAAGGTTGATCAAGTTTCCATTGTCCCTTAATTGGTAGGTTTAAGAACTATTGAGAGCATTTTACAGTGGCATCATAGCAATAAATTCTTTTTGTACTTACAGTAGATGTAGGCAGTGCAGAAAACATTACATTGGACTGATCACTTTTCACTACAGTAAGAGATTATTTCATTTAGACTTTTTGAATGGTAAATTAAAGGCTAAAGAAGCTGAGCAAAGGGATAAAACATACAGAGAAAGGTCCAGAAGTATTGAGGAACAAAGGTTAGGATTTATTTTGATAGTACTTATACATGTAAAATTACTCAGTTCCTGTACACTTCTTATTGCATTCACTACCAACACCTAAACTGTAAGTAGCAAGTTGATACAGTAAGTTTCATAATAATTATTTTCCTCATCAGTTTAACAATGAATTATTACTGTAATAATAATAATGAACTTTATTTAAAAGTGTCAACTGTATCTATCACTGACATACTAATTGGGAACCCTGGAAAGCACAATTGAAACCAAAACAAATCATGTCAAACTAAATGGAATCAATTGAAATAAAATGTTGGTTTTTGCAGAGAGGGGAAAACTGGAGTACCTGGAGAAAAACCTCTCTGAGCAGAATAGAGAACAAGCAAACATATAATGCAGGGCCCAGGAATCATACCTGGGCCACATTGGTGGAAGGCTAGTGCTCTCACCACTGGGCCGGCCCTGCTCCCTTGCATATATAAGGGTTACAATGTATTTCTTTTGTTACCTATTATTGTTTTCATGTACCATACATTTGAGTCAAAGCTAAGATCAATTCACTGCTTGTAGATTACTATTTTGTAATTAAGAAATTTAGAAACTTATGAATTACATGCATGTACTATAATTACAGGAAAAAGCAAAGAGAAATTGAAGATAAAAAGAAAGAAGAAGAAAGAATGAGATGGGTCAGTATCAAGTAACAATTATTTTTGTTCTGACCTACTGTAATATCAAGATACTAATTCTCTGTAGCTAGGTTGGCAAAACATTTTAAAGTACAGTAAGCGGCTAAATTTGAAAAGTAACCGTCTAGACAGTCCAGCACCAAAAGGGGATCTGATGGCATGCTAAGCAGGGTAACCGCTCAATATGACGCAGTAGGTGGGAATTTACGCCGGTTGCCGGCTACTTTTGACAACCTTGTGTATTTGTCACCATACATTTGGCGTACATGTAGTACCAGTAAGGGGCCAGTTTTTGCTAAAGCGTTAATTATGCTTAGACGTGTAAAAGTGGACTACCTACTTGTGGGGGTATGAATCTTAATTCACTGCAGGAAAAGCAGCTGGCAAAAGACGAAAGGGAAATGCAAGAGGAAAAACAAAGAGCAAACTCACTGCGGCAAGCCAGGTTGAAGGTACATTTTACATTACTTTGACGGAGACATATTTTTCTTTGTACAAATCATTAAAAGGTTTCCTGATAAAAAGAGAAATGCAGGAGAGAAAAAAAGAGCTAAATCACTTTGGCAAGCCAAGTTAAATAAAGGGACATTACAGTAATTGTACAGTATGCAAGCACATTTTGCAATATTTACAAATCAATGGCTTATAGGTTTCCTGTAAAAAGGACAGATGTGCCCTTTCAGCTTCTCCCCTTTTTTGCAGGGTTATTTTCAAGCCATTTTTGGCCAACTGACTTGTAATATGCTGGAATAAATGTTCCATATTTTGTAGTGTAATTGGTTTGCTGTGTATAAAGCCAAAAACAATACATGGACAGAGTTATGTTTGTCTTATTAAAAAAATTAACCCATTCACCCCTGAACCGCCCGTAACCGGTCATGCCAAACCACAACGCCTGTACCACTTGTGAGATCATCAGTTTTAACAGTCAAGGACAACTTTGACAGGTAACTTGTCCTGCAGGAAAAGATCTTTCAAACCATACCCAAATCAGAGTGATTCAGTCAAGCAGTCCAGGGAAACATCAGGGCGTAAAATTAACTTTTTTTCCAGTAGCCACTTGGCTCCTAAATATTTTAAAGTGGTACCCAATTCCAAAAAGTGTTGGTGGCCATTATGTTTAAATGAGCTCATGTGGTTGACAATTTGCACGTACTACAAAGACGACACTAGAATGGTTCATATACAACGTGAAAGGCTACGTAAATACAAGATGGCGTCCATTGGATTTACGTTTGTACATGCGCTGCGTTTTGGAAATGATTTCAATGAGGAACTTTGTTGTAGATTTATCTTTACAAAATCTTAAACAATCACTAGAACTCTAGGTAAGATGTGATTAAAAATTCTAGTCGCCAATTTGGCGACCAACTTTCAGGATCTGGTCGCCAAAGCGAAAAATGTAGTCGCATTGGCGCCTGTATTAGGTGCAATTTGACGCCCTGAACATGCAAAAAACCATGTGACCTCTACCCAAAAATTTCATTGTAGATTTTGCTCCACTACCCTCCCAGACCTTGTCCAAAATAATTTCACAATCCTCAGAGATTTTGTGAAAATGCTTCCCACCGAACCGAAGCTCACAAAATACCCACCAAACTCAAGAAAAAAGGAGTGAGAAAGACGAAAGAAACGGCAAAAAGAAGGAGTGAAAAGGAAAAGTCGAGGGGGTAGGGAAACTTTCCAACCCAAAAACTTTGCTTTCTGTACATGCCCGAACTTCAGACACTGTAATTTACCATCAGGGATGAAGGCTTGTTTACTGGTTGATTTTCAAGCAAAATTTGAGCAAGTTTCAGTACTTTTTGGGCAAACGGTGAGTAGAAAACTATCCGCATAACTTCAGAAGCCATTCTTCAGCAAAAGTTCCAGGAGCGAATGGGTTAAGCTTATAAAAAATAAGAGTTAAATATAACATTAAATGTGACCTTTTGTCTGAGCTTTTTGGGATACATAAACACTCAGCAATTACAATATTATTATAATAATAATTATTAGTTTAATCACAGTACATGTGGGAAACTCTACTTGAAAACTCCTATGGGTGATAACAATAATAATAATAGTTATTATTATTATCATCAACCCACCCAATCATGTTAAATTTTATTAAACCGATATCATGATGTTCATTATTAAAGTCAGATTTTTTTGAAAGTCATTTTCTAGTTGGGATTTAAACCAGGCCTGTCTGGCTATTGTTGCATTTCTTAAATACATTTGTTTTGCTTTTCCCTGATTCTTGGTGTCCCTCAATGTCTCCTAATTTTCAGGAAGCAGAGCAGCTCATTCATCAAGGAAAGGAAGAAAAACCTAAGTTCCAAGAAGTAACCAGCCCAGCTCCACCACCACTGAAAAAGAAGCCACCAGCTAGAAGACCACCCCCGCAAGGCCATAGACCACCACCTGAACCTGTGCGAGAACCAGAACCTGAACCAGAGCCAGAACCTGAGTTGGAGCCAGAGGTGGAGCCAGAGCCGGAACCCGAACCAGAACCCGAACCAGAGCCAGAACCGGAGCCAGAACCAATCGCTGAACCTGAGGTGCAGTATAATGACTTCATTGCTTCATTTAGTGTATTGTTTATTGTGTTACTATCTGGTCCAGGAACCATTTTCCTTTCCAATAATTCTGCAGTATTACTTAAAAATAATCAATTTTTTAATAATACTTCTCAAAGAAGCTACTGGTATTCTCATTTAGTGAGTCTTACGTATACCTATACACTTACTTGTATACATGTATGTTATGGTTCAGTGTCATCACTGGCTGAAATTTTATTGTACCTTTGGTTTTGACTACAGTAATGTATGATAATGAGTTTGAAGAATTTGTGGTTAGATCAATAATAAATTAAAACTCTGCAAGTTGATAAGTTGTTCAATTCTCCTCATTTTGTTGACTCACTCTGTATTCGCGTTACTTGATTAATTTGACAGCAGAAGTTGCATTTGAACCAACAATTTACACTTATAAAATTAATACAGCCTTAGAAATATTTTGTCCCCACCCCCCTAAACAATGTTGAAGTCCTTTAACTGTAGAATATTTGTGACACATACGTAACTTGTCCAAGGGGGGGGGGGGGGTACATTGGAATGCTCAGTTTGCAGAAATTAAAAGAAAGAGTGTCCCAAGCATTTTGGCCAGGATTGTAGCTGCTCATAATCTGATTGTTGTATGTCAAATTGTTTCCCATCTGGCCCTCCCATTCAGTCAATAAGTACATACTGTGCTATGGTAGGAGTTTCAGATCTGTAACACACTTCTTTTGGTATTGGTGGCGTATGAAATGAAAGTTACTGTATTTAGTGTCACTCAAGTACCATCTATTATTACCGTGATTGTATAATATTTACAGGCATAGGCAGTCCTCTACTGTGTTTGCAGTTCTTTTTTGTCTGATTGTCACTTTGTTCCTTCATTTGTTTTGTTGTTAGTTCATTACTCGATTGATTGGTTGGTTTTGCAATCAGTGTTTGTTTCTCTCTTTAACTCTACTTGGGATGATTATTTTACAGCCTGAACCCAAGCCAGAAGAACCAGAAGACTTTTATGAGAATGTGGACACTCAGCCCTCGTACCAGCCTGAACCTGTCCTGCCCAATGAACCAGAGCAGGAAACGTATGAACAGGTTGATGATTCTTACAACCAGGTTGATGATACTTATGAACAAGTTGACCATCACAAAGCAACAGGGCCTGCACCTCAGGAAGAAGGATTGTATGACAATGCTGGAGAACTAGAAGAAAACTCTCCAGTAGGTTTTGTGTACTTGTTTTTTCATGTTTGTAGGAATCTTGTATAGTAATAGCCTTTCCTGGCCAGTCAGATACACCTGAGGAGGGAGATGAGGGAGCAATGGGCCTATCAAGAAGGCAAGTCTAACAAGGTTAATGTCATGTTGTTTGTGTGTGTATTTCAGGTGCCTAGCAGCAGTGGAAAAACAGCAACGGCTTTGTATGACTACCAGGCAGGTACTGTATGAACTTTAGACTTTATAACAATGGGTTACTTCATTGTTTCCTCATATAGCTGACTATAATCCAAACATGGGTGGCTCTAACTCTGCTTAGTGTACATGTACTTCTCTTATTAACAACAATGGCCTGGGAAACTGTCTCAAATTCTCTTACTTATAAACCAGCAAAATCTCTTTTGAAAGCCTGCTGGAGTATCTCAAGAATGAGTTGGTTGATTGTTTTACTAGAAACCAACTAGCAGCTTATTACTTTCCATTCTATACTGATGTATATTGTATCAAGTACAGTGTACATTGCTTTGACCTGGTTGCAGTCATTTTCGTTACCAGCAGGGCCAGCCATCCATCACAGAATAATGCAAATTGGTCTCTACTAAAATAGTAGTCTTGGGGTGTGATGAAAATCCCAGATTCTAAGTACACTATTTTCACACAGCAGGAAATACTGTAGTTTAATCTTATTTTACAGACTTTGAGCCACTAACAGTCACTCTTTGTCGTTTCCTTTGCCAGAAAATGATTCAGAGATCACCTTTGATCCAGGTGACGTAATCACTGAAATAGATCCCTTTGATGAGGGATGGTGGAAGGGGCGTGGTCCAGATGGCCACTACGGCATGTTTCCAGCTAACTATGTAGAACTTATGGAAGATTCCAGGGAGACAGCACATGAAGCTCAACCCACAGCTACTGAGGTAAATAATTTGTTTGTTATTCAGTTAGCCCTTGCTGCATGTATCCATGCCATTGTATATACTCTGGTCTTCACATGTGTGAAATGGCTGCCCAGATTATTTCTTTATTGCAATTTTTATTGCATGTTAACATAAATACTGTAGAAATTCCAACGAATGAGTATGTTACACTTCCTTTCACATGTATGTCTGGAGAAGTTGATTTTCAACTGAACATCATCAAGTTGATAAACTGCTAACTTCTCCACATCTGTTTGTTTAATGACGTTTTGTTCCAAACTTTCTTCATTACAGTTAGTGTAAATGGTCCAGGAAGCCGTTGGCACTGTACAGCTACTTTGTTCAGATGGTTTTGCAGAGTACTTAAGTACTCTCATTCCTACTACTGATTAGCCTACATACACTGTACATGTAGCTGGCTGGATTCCAAATAGGAGAGCTACTGCCTATGGTGGCAGCAGAGATGCCATTCATTTGTGGAAAAATCTTGGAAAGGAGTTCTCTTTAGCAGCCTGTATAGTCCTTTTTGAAGTGCACACTGACAATAATAATTATTTCAGCCACTCATGATGGCTTAATGTATCCAGCCTTTAAAGTTCTATCAAAGGATTTGGTAGATCATTTTTGTTGTTCGTTTGCAGGAAGGCAGTGGGCTGAGAGCAAGAGCACTGTTTGACTATCAAGCCAGTACGTGAGACATTGGGTGATCTTCCATAGAATGTTATTTAAAAGCAGAAAATTAGCAGTAATAATAATTATTATTCAAAGTGCCCTTACTCTGAGGGAATTAGAAGTTTGTGAGATTTCATGTTGTATGTAGGGTAATAACAGTTGTAACATGTTGCATGACGATGCAAACAGTCCTTTGCAGTGATCACAGCTTCACTACAGATAGCAGTCTGGGGTCACAATAGTTATCTTACGGGATTACTCTTACCATATCACAGGTAAAGAATAATGCACTTTTTTGTCACTATTCTCTTTTAGACGATGATACAGAAATTACATTTGACCCTGAAGACATCATCACAGAAATTGAACAGATTGATGAGGGCTGGTGGCGTGGGCGTGGACCTGATGGTCACATGGGATTATTTCCTGCTAACTATGTGGAACTCATCGCTTGAGAATGGTATCAGAGGCCAGACATCTTACTTAGTGTGTAAATTGATAATTAATTCTCACACAAACAAGCCCATAAACAAAAAAAAAACTGCCAACTGGAAGAAAAGGCATAAATTTGATTTTGGCAAAATTTGTTGTCTTTTGCAGAATAGAAGTTTTGAGAATGGAGTTGTTTTCTCGTCAAAGTATGCCCTACAATCGACAGAAAAACGAACAAACTCAAAAATATTTCATCTCCTGCACATGTTGCTTAAGTGTTAATTGCCCTTTAAAACTACAATGAACAATGACATATACTGTAATGCAGCAGTGTTAGGCAGCTTATTGTTAGAGCCAGTTTTTCATTCATTAAAGAAACACAAAACATAGTGTTCTGTCACAGATCACAATGAAACAAGACCTGACAATTTTGAGGCAAAATTTGGTGTCTGATTATCAGACACCAAATTTTGCCTCAAAATTGTGATATGCGATGAAACACATATTCAGAGTGTTTGTCATAGCATCCTAAAAAGTTGATTTCAAGGGGGAAATTGAAGATGCAAAAACAAGTGGTGGTTCATCTGATATACATGTACAGGTGCTCAAGTTCCTTTGTCTTTCCCATTTGCATTGTAAATCCTTTTATCCTCAGTAATAGTAAAAAACAACCTTTGGGAATTGAGGAAATAAAGGTATTAGATTTCAACACCAAATTCTCCAAACTAGCAGATGCAAAAGTGTATGACACTGACTTAAGTCAAAAAACATTTCTATTCAGATCTTGGAATTAGTATTAAGGATTAATGAGTGGCAGGGAGAAGGGGATGGCTCAACCATAGCACCTTTCCATTCTTTGTTTTATAAAATGTTTGATAAAATAATAGCCGAGTATAGCTAGTTTTCTTTCAAATTCTACAGAAGGCAAGCCTTAATTAATGTACAGAATTCATAATAAAATGCTGTTGTTGTTCCTCTGCTGGTGTACAGTCTTTTGAAAGCTTGAGTATACTGAACAAGCCCTGAGTTTGTGACCACTTAAAGTTTCCTAGGCAATACTGCAGCAGTACTGAGTAAAGCAGCAATACAGTGAACAAGCACAGTACAAGAATTTAGGAAAGATCCCTGGAGCCAGCAACATTAACAAGCTGCAAAACATCATCCTTCTAGGAACAGCACACATACTGAGGTTTCTGTCTATCAAAATTAATAAGGAACTCCCCTGGTACCTCAGGACAAGGGTTTGTAATAATAATAATAATAATAATAATAATAATAATAGTAACAATAATAATAACAATAATAATTAGTAATTTACATTTAATGATGATAATTTTATAAATTTCATCGCTTTTATTACTGGGCCCCTTTATTAGTCTTTTTGTCTCCTTCACGGTAAAGCATTATTCCAAGTCCAACAGTTATAGCAATTATTGTTCCTCCTTGTGCAAGAACACGTGCTCTCATCATGTACTGCTGCATGCGCTTATCTCCTCGTACAAATGATATCAGACCGTAACTCAAGGCACCAAGTGTGCAGATGGACCCTGCCCAAATAGAGAACAGAACAGAAGAAAGATCATTAAGAGTGAAGTACAATAATATCATTGCTTTGCTGTAACAGGTAAATCCTTACAATAAAAGAGTGATTTTGGAAGGGTAAGGCAAAATGTACATGTTGTAAAGTTGCTCCATTATCACACATTACCGTACCAAAAACACAGGAAAATAAAATTAATTATGACCCAAGGCAAAAATTGAACTACAACATCAACTTTAGAATACCCCGCCACTTCATTTACATGTGTCGGTTTCTTTTAAAGAACGAGACATACTACAATGGACTCTATTGTTATTCATCAGTATGTTAATGAGTGGCGGGGTATTCTGAAGTTTAGCCGCCCCACCACTACCACCTAAGTCAATCAGATAAGTGATTATAACTTAATTGTCACAGTGATCGCGTTATGCAATACCCAAAGCTCTTTCGTTAACTCACCAATAGGAACAAATGGATTTTGTTTTACTTTCCTCGCAAACTTTTGTCCCATGGTTTCTGGTGGAGGTGGCGGTTGCCACTCAAAGAACTCTTCCATTCTGTTCGACATTGCGTCATTCTTTTCCGGAACCTTTTCCGTTCGTTGTGTCTTAAGCTTTACGATTTGCTCCTTAAGCTTTTTCGCCTTCTCTTCACGGTCTGCTTGTTTCTCTATTGAACGTTTCTCTTTCTGGATGGCCTGATCTTTGGGTTTTACCGTTTCTGTTTTTGTTTCGGTCTCTTTCGGCAGTAAGGGCGCCATGTTGAAATTTCGTACTTCTAAGAACTCTGGGATTCAATACGCCCTTAGTCAGTTTACAGCGGTATTGCTGTGCATTCGTACCCAGGTTTTGCTCTGAGAAAAACCATCGGACTTTTACCAACATGGCGGCTATTAGAGTGTTTTCCTCGTCGACACTGGTTTGGCCAAGACCGTTGTATGCTGTCTTGCGGTCTAGTGGTATGTAGAATTATTTCCTTATTTCATTCCAACTTAAGTTTCAAAATGCGTGGTCATTGAATTCCAGCAGTTAAACAAGCTGGCTTGCTTTTGCCTTTTGTCAGCTGCCAAGACAGAGGGAAAACTTTATTCTTAGTTTATATATATGTACAATGCCTTGTCCTTTCTGTGCATGCATGTATTTCAAGTCTAAGGCGAAGAAATTAGTCGTTCTCTTAGCCACTGCCTAGCCAAACGAGGTGTTCCCTGTTGTACCTAGTGAAATGGCTTCTTATTTTCAGTATTTTGTGTAAGTGTGCTCACTTTTAATGTCAAACTTGAAATATTGTTGTTGCGGTTAAAACGTTGTTCCTACTGTAGCAGTTGATTCATCAGTAGCAATGGTTCTGTCCTCGTATAAGGGTACACGAGGGACTGACCGTTGTGTTTTCTTTGTTTAGGAGTCATTGGTTTGCTGTAAGGTACTATTTGGTCTTTTGTATCAGCTCTTGTGTACGGGTACACGAGGACAGAACAGTAGCAATTCGTTTGTACATAGCATATGCTTCAATTTTAGACATGGTTCCATTTCTTTCTTAAATGAGAATAACAAGAGAGAAGTGCAATCAAACCAGATGTAAACTCAAGTAAACTCTCTCCATATTGTGGAGGTATGGGGAACTCATGAGTAGTAAGTTCCCAGAAAAAAAAAATTAGTTGAGAGGTAGTGACACCACCCTTAATATCCTTGTCATCAATTTTTTTATTTCCACCAAAACATGTGATGTGGTATTTTATTTCAGATCTAAATCAAAATCCCAAACCCTATTCCAGACCAGACTGATTAAATGCTTGACAATCATGTCTACATTTGAGACATGTGGGGAAAAAGCTGGAAAATAAATTGAAAAACATACTCAGTGCTGGTACATGGTCCAAGAGAATGTACATCACCTTCACAACCAGCCATGAACCAATAAAGTTGAAGCTCATTTTCACAGTTAAATGGGTCAAAACTCTTGCATTTTAAGGTGTGCATGCATACAGATTATACTTCGTGTAGCAACACATCAAAGCTGTTGAAGTCTTCTACAAAGAGGAACTGAACAAGCTTGGTTACTGCAGGGTATTGTATTAAACTGTATGTGCAGAATTCACACATTTTCGAAATTGGAAGCCGACAAGATAATCTTGTCTTGTCTATAATGAGTGGTGAGTGCTTTAACCCTTTAACCCCTGAGATCAAAATCTTAATTCTTCTAACTGATCTCAAAACATCTTTCATTACATCAATGTGGAGATTTTGATGTTATATCAAAAAAAACCTATGTGAGTTTTCAGATTGCATATTCTCATGAGCTCTACAGTTGCCTTTGTAGTAATATGTTTAAGAGAAGATGCATGTTGGTCACCCTCAGGGAGTAAAGGGTTAATTGACATAATTTGAGGCAAACCAGTTCTGAACAAACGTTCACTGCACTTTCAGCACAAAGATGTACAAGGAACATATTTGTGAAAGAGCCTTCTTTGGTGTCAAAAACCTCCTTCTCTACTCGTTGCATTAGACAAAAGACGTTGATAGCTTATTCACTAAAGGTCAATCATTTACAAGGAAGTACTGCCAAAACACGGAGTATGTATCAAAGCATCCAGCCATTAGCCGGTCATGTAAATAGGCCAGAACTGCTTCCAAGTTCCGTGGGTGTATTTGTGCCTGCAAGGTGTATTACTATGAAGAGCAAACTGGGCAAGAGAAAAACTTGCAAAGCTGTTGCCAAGAGGTTCTTGAGGACAGGAAAGGGGAAGCTTAAAAGATGGAAAAGTGGAAAGAATCATCGGATGATGTGCAAAAGCAAAACAAGGAGAAGACATCTGAGAAAACCAACATACGTGAATAAACAGCAGCTGAAGTTACTGAACAAAATGTTAAATGGTTGGTAGAAGTATTGATGTTGAGCTTGGTGTATATTACATTAAGTGGTGTCAATAAATCCTGAATGAGTTTTCATGGCCTGTACTTTTTTATTTTTTTCAATTTCGAGAAAGAATAATATTAATGAATGGATGGAGAGAGTAGTAATAATGGTATGCTACAGTACAAAGGAAAGATAAAGTATGGTCTATACTTAAAAAAAGCCCAATGTTTATAGTTATAATTTGTTGGCTGAAATGCTGCTGTCAGTTTTTTTAGCATCATGCTTATGATTTTGGTCTTTTTGTACACTTGCTTTGTTGTTTGCTAAGGGCAAGTGTGAAATATTCTGGAAAGGATTCCAACAAAAATTAAGTGCTAACTTACATGAATTGTGTTCTATGTCACGTTCTCTTGGATAATTCTTCGAACAGTTTTTCAGCCTTGGGCCATGTTACCTGATAGAACACATTTCAGTCAAGTTCTATATGGAAGGCAAAACGTTCTCCAGTTACACTTTTTTGTGGTGATGACCCCCAATTTTAGCCAGAGTATATTTATTCTCACGCATTTCTTTTTGACCAATTGCGTGTGCGCAAAAATAAAAATCGAAAAAGATATGACGTGATTGCTAATTTGGTGTTCGATACAGTGCACTAGTATTTTCGTCATCTAGTTATGACATATTGGAGAACACAAATGAGTGCAAAACAGCTGTTTCCGGCTGGAACACTGCTCTGTGGAGGTTTCCATCAGTGTCCTGTTGATGTCTTGCATAGTTAGTTTTTTCACCTACTTTCTTTTCCTGTATCCTCTCTTCTATTTAATGAGGCCCCATTAGGGGTTTTAGGGATACGGGATATTTCGGGGAAAAATTATAGGGATACGGGATATTTAGAAAAGAGATAGTGGGATATTGAAGGTCAAAGTTTGCTTTTTTGACAGAATAAAACAGGTTAATTGATCAATATGAAAGACGCGAAAAGTAAAAAAAAAGCACTTGAAAATGCGAATTAATGTATTTCCCTAAGAAAAAACATTGTAATCATCCTTCAAACCCTATTTGCACTCGATTTCTATTTTAAAGTATGAAACCGCACCGGAAAATGTGTTTTACATTATTTGGTAATCGGACTTATCACATGCAGTGACGTCATCAGTATTAACTTGAATTATAGGGATACAAACTACAGGTATTAATGGGATACGGGATATTCAGACCCCCCCTAATGGGGCCTCTTTAATGTGAGGCATTGCAAACAAGCCACCTTAATTATTTATTGTCTCAACGCTGCAACATCGTGATCTGGCAAAGACAGTGATTTCTGTCGGTTAAACAAGTTTCTAAGGGACCATGCCGTTTTGACTACGACTTCTCCCGAATGCTCTATATCAAAACCAACTTCAGTTCCATATGGTTCCTCTAAAACATCAGTTTCATTCACAGTAACAGCGGTTTTGTCAAAGAGTGTCGTCTCATGCAATGAACGCATATTCGTTTCCATGCCCTCTGGGTTTTGTCTGTCTTCTTTGGGTGACTCATAGAAGAGTCCGCCGTCAGTGGAATATGAGTCAGTATTAAATTTAACGTCCGCTACGTCATCATCGATCCTTATAAGGTTATAGGATGTTACCCAGTGTGTTGTGTTGTTCGTCGTTGATTGGCTGTTAACGATGTCTGACCTGTCAGTAAATAAGTAAAATCATGTCAGTTGAAGCTCAAAGGTGTTTAGTTAATGGTGACTCACTGCTATTAGATGCAGGCACTCACACCATTTCTGTATGTCATGTGAATGAATCAGTCTTCATTATTGTCAGTAGCGCGGGGCGATGTTAGGGGGAAAGACGCGATGTTATTGCTGCCTGTTAGTATGCCTCTCGAGCGAAAGAAATTATATTTTAACGTCATTACTCGTGTTTAACGTTGGAGGATGAAAAAAAAGAAACATTTGTTTACTCGTGTCTCTGAAATAACTGTATTTAATTTTAACTGACTGGACAACAAAGACGCAATTTGTTTTTTCCTCTGGAACTATTGTTTTTAATATAAACTGTTAAATACTTGTATTATTTACAAATGGTTATAACAGCTAATAATCGTGGGATTTACGGATCGTTTACGAATTTAAAGCATTCAGGTTTATAATTACAATAACTCGAGAACTTAAGAAAGGAAGTTTATTTGCTACAGTTTATAGTTACTGTCTTAAAAATATAATATGGTTACTTTAATAACTTCATCTTGCATAAATATTATTTCTTAACTGCGACAAAAACTTTAGATAATCTGACTGCATTTGTTGTTAGATCAATCAGAAGCCCTTGAATTTTATAGCTGTTTATTGAATTTAAAGACTAGTTAAAGCTCAGCAGCTTTCATTTCTAAAGAACAGCGACACGATACCTGCCAGCTTTTTCCGCGTCAAATGCGTCAGATTTTCATGTCGTCATGACCCAGATCACCGAGATCGTCCCAGCAACTTCCAAAGATTTCCGACCACTGCCGAAAACTTCCGAAGTTATTCCAAGAACCTTCGAACACTTCCGAAGCTATTTTGAGCTTTTTTCGATGGAACTGATACGCGACAGTTTTAGCGTGCTGATAAAGTTGGGACAGATATTTTCAGGAAAACTGATTAAATTTTAGTTATTATTGCGTTAGTCCGCAGGCGTGAGACACGCATAATGCCTGAGAGTTGGCAGGTATGTGACACTGCATGGCAAAACTGTTTTGGTTTGTACGCAGATGGTAAACTTATAACCGTATTGAGTTACAAGCGCTCATTGTTTACCTTGGAAACCCTTTACCCGCCTGTTTGTCTCTTGGCTCTGGAGGAAGACCTCCTAAAGGAAAGAAGCCACATTTTGTTCAAAGACCCGTCATAGTTTTTTGTTTCTATGCTATATTTTATTCAAACGTAACAAGCTTTCCCCATTATATTATTAAATTATATACCACTTATTAACCGAGAGTGAGGTCATTATAGGGAAATCTCGGACCGAGGCCTGATGTATTGACCGAGCGATAGCGAGGTCAATACAGTCAAGGCCGAGGTCTGGGATTTCCTTGTAATGACCGAACAGACGAGGTTAATAAGTTGTTTATTACATGTCCTTTTTAGCATTGGGAAAAGAAGAACGGAAGGGTTTTCAATATCCGCTTGTGCGCGCAAGAGGTCATTCGAGGTCATGTTCACTGAACCGAAACACACCTGACCACACGATCGAAACAAGAAGTGACAGAAAAACAGTTTCTTTGAAAATGAGACAACTTTTGTCTATAAAATTTTCGTAATGCCCGGTCATTACAAGAAAATCTTGCCCGCTCAGCAGCCAATCAGAGCGCGCGTACTATTGTAGCCATATAATAAATTTTACATATTGTTGCTTGCGCTCTAATTTAGAAGATTTAAAAATATGTAGACGTATATCTGCGGTAACTCAAGCTTCTTGCTTACGAGATCTTGTGGTTTCTATTTGAACACCGTCCCTCTGCATTTCGTCCCCGTGAACCCCTGACTTGACACGTGTACTTAAGAGCCATGTGGGCGCATTAGGAACGCAATGGGGATAGGTGGCTGAACCCAAAAAGAGAGAAGTCCAAATTTCAACTCAGGCGTCGCCTCTAATGATGCAGTTTTATCGCTCTATGATTGGTTTGCATATATAATAAATTTAAGGGTTGAACCTCGTGTTCTTACTGGAACGGTCACGAATTTATCGTATGAGACTGAAATGGCCGGATCGAAATGCACCAATCACAACAGACCAACGTGATATATAATGCTGCACCGGGAACAGTCGACCCCATCGCCTGAAGAAGACTCGCAGTGAGCAGTCGAAACGTCGCGACCACCACCCAAGTGACTCTGTCGTGAGACCATAGAACTAATTTATATTATCATTGAAGTTACCACGGTGAATAACAATCTTTTCCATATATAACATCAGACTGAAATAGGATTGAATGTGACTTACGTCTTCCCGAAGCCTTGGTTGTCGTCGCCTGGGAGCTTGCTGAATTTCTGGGCTTGAACAGCGGTGGTTTCTTCTCGGTCTAAAAAATAGGCATGCAGTGGGTACACATAGTTAATTAAGTCTTTGTTCGCGTTCACCATGATTAAAGACTCAATCATTGGAGGACACAAGGTCATGTGACCAATCAGTCATAGCTATTGTAATGTCCAAAGAAAGTAATGATGGAATGCACTTAAACAATAGTATTAAACAAATTCAGGAGCCCATTACCCGGAGCGTGCTACTGCGATAGGTTCATGCAACGGCGTTTTCACAAGTAAGGTTATTTTTAGAGCAGCTTCTCCCGCGAAAAAAAGTTGTTTCCGCTGTCTCAGTTATCTCATCGGAGCTACTATTCTCCGTGTAAATACCTTGACTATCGTTAGAAATGCTGTCCGAATACTCCGATGAAGACTCGTGTATGTCGACTATGTTCGTTGTCGCTACTGGCGGTTATCATGCTACCTATCAATCATGCACTAGCTTGTGATTGGCTCTCCCAAACCAATTCGCGGGAGAGACGATCTAAAAATAACCTTACTTGTGAAAACGCCGTTTCACAGACCCAGTATGGGAGTTGCACGCTCCGGGTAATGGGCTCCTGACAAATTACATTATACTTAAGTCTTTAACCATTTTGGAAAAAGAAACAGCTCTTAAAGGCCTTTTGTTGCTGCTATAGTGACTAATGTATGTTGGTTGATTCAGCTGAAACAAAAATACATGATTGAATGACGTTGCAGTCCAATTACAGCTGTCCGAATACTGGCAACTGTGCATGCCTGATTGCAACGTCTTATTACAAGTTTTTAGATTAATTGATAGAAAGTGAAGCAGTTTTCACGCCAATCACATTTCGGGAAGTTAAGCGGAAAACAATTGCTTGGTTTCCGTGCCTGTTTCTAGGAGGTCAAATGGTTTTGCATGTACCCTGTGTCACCCGAAATGTTGTCTTGTATGTTTAACTGCGTTTACGTTATTGAAGGGACTCGTTGCGGGAAAATTTCGTGGCCTGCGGAGAACTTAGAGCTGTAGTCGTTATTTCCTACAAGGTTCCTTTAGCACTGCGTATCAGTCGAAACCAGGTTCGAGTTTTTTTTCCTCTTTCTCGGATCTTTATTTGTGAAAATTCTACACAAACCTGTTTTGCTCCTGATGCTGAGTTCATTCGTGCACTCGCCCTATTGTCTTTCTTTGTGTTTCTAGTTACAGTTTTACCATTGGCATTACAATGGCCAGGCTTTCTACCGTTTCCCCCAACCGCCAACTCATCGGGTGATAGGGAAATGGACCTCGCTTTCTGAACGCTCTCATCTGTGCACCCGTCACCGTTACGGAACAAGAGATCATCTATGGACGTACTCGATCTGTCGCTCCTACACTCATCACTACATTGAGTGAGACTGGAGAGCGATCGATTCAAACTCGTATTTCTCAACGCAAGTAAATCAGCTTCCAACTCTTCTTTCATCATACTTGTAAGAGCCAGCTCTCTTTGAACTTTGGTGTATTTTGCTTTCATTTCCTCGAGTTCCTCTTCCATACTGTTTTTCTCGCTTAGTATCTCCTGTAGAGCTTTCTGTAGCTCGCTTCGTTCTTGCTTTACCGAAGCTAATACCGTTGCAAGAGCTTTCTTGTCTGACGCTGTGTCGCGCGCGGAATCTTCAATCGACATTTTGAATTCCAGTGCCATTAACGCATCCTCTAAGTCAATAACTTTCTCTTTTAAATGTTCCGCTTCTTCTTGTAGCGCACAGTTCTCGGTGGACAAATCCTCAATCTGAGCGAGAAGATCACTCTTGAATGTCTTCTTTGCAGGTTTTTTCAAAGAGATGTTATTTCGCAGTTGTTTGCGGTTTTCTGGTTTTTCTCTCGCTGCAGAAGTAGTGCCTTTATCTTCGGTCTTGTTGTGGGCCCACTGCTTTAATCGTCGTTGTAGACGCAGCTTTTCGTCCTCTAATGACACCAGCTGTTGAATGCAGGACTCAAGCCCTTCTAGCCTGCATGTATCGGCATTCCTGTGTTCAAGTTCTTTCTTCAAATTTTCCTTTTCCTCTTCTAGCAAATTCACTCGCTTTTCCAGCATCTTTCTTTGCTCAGAATCAAAATCTTGCCGTGGCTCGTGTGCGGGATTCTCTTTGATTTCACATAGTTTATCTGTCTTGCAGTCTCCAGGACATTCCATTGTGGCGCCTCCGTCCTTTATCGCTATCTCCTTCTCTTCGCCTTTGCTTGTTTCCGTTAATCGCGCCGTCTCTTTCTTCGTCTGTGTCTCAAAGTTCGTCAACTTTTCTTCCAAAACAAATTTTTCTTTATATGTAATAAGTAGCTTTTCTTGTAATTCGATTATCTTTCCTCTCGCCTCACCGAGCTCCATTTCAAGCTGCACAGTTTCGTCGTAGCAGGTGAAAGAATTTCGTCGAGGTCGCAACCTCGTCGGAGACACTCTTACCGTCGACAATTCCACCTCAAGCTTCGTGCTGTCTTCGCGAAGGGACGACAGCTGTGAGCCTAGATTTCTTGTTTGCATGTTTGAAAGAGTCAACTCAGCCTTAAGGCGCAAAAGTTGTTCCTTTGCACGTGTTAACTCACAATTTAGTTTGTTGTCTTGTCTGTTTTCCTGCCGCTGTTGGTCCTCTCTCGCTCTTGTTTGCTTTTTCGGTCCCACCGTGGCAGACGACTTCACCTTTACAGTAGGTAAACCTTGCAAGCAACGCAAACTGTTGATTTCTTTAATCATATTGTCCTGTTCTTCCTCGAATTTCTTTAAACTCTCTTGCAGTAATTCGGAATTTTTCTTAGCATCATTCAGCTCGCTTTCAGCCTTATTCAACCGGTTCTCGCTCAGTCTGATCATAGTTTTTTCTTCCTCTAATTCCTTTGTTTTTTCTTGCAAGGCGTTTTCAAGAGCGCTTCTTTTTTCCCTCTCCAAGGCAAGCGTTCGCTCAGCTCGTCTTACGTCCTCAACCAAAATTCCCTCCAAAACCGTTTTTTCATCTTTAATCGCCTCCATATCTTGCTCAATTTCGCGCACTTTTTGCCCCATTCCTTGAAGTTCCTCTTTCAAGTCTCTGTTCTCCTTCGACTTTCGAACCAGTTTCTCCTCTAAATTCTCATTACTGTCTGCCATTTTCACAATTTTCAAGGACAGCTGCCTCTCGCCTTCAACAAGTTTTTTAAGCTTTTGCTCTAAACTTTCTGTGGATTTGTTAGAGTCGTTATAGTCCCTTTCAAGACTATTGTATTTACTTCTTAGCGTCGACAGTTCTTCCTGTAAGCTTTGATTTTCTTGTTGGAACCTTACAAACTTTTGCAGCTTTTCTTTCAAAATGTTACCCAGACTGAGATCTTCTTGCGAGAATTCTTCTGCTCTTTGTACATCAAAAGCTTTATTGCTTTCGTTTTCCCCTTTGGAACTTGCTTGGCGTTTACTACCAGCATCTTGTCTAAACCTCTGAAGTCCTTTTACTAGTTCAACTTTATCCATCTCAAGCTTTGCAATGACTCTATTCTGATCGTAAATCTTGATCTCCAAAGTTTGCGTGTCACTAACATCGCTTGACTTCTCAAACTCGAGAGACGAATTGCCCATTTCTTCTTTCTTGTTGTTTCTCTCGATTCCGTTCGTTTTACCTTCTTTGAACTCTTCAATTTCTACATTGGTCAAATTACCTTCAAAGCTCTCTCTTTCCTCCACTATTCGACTTCTTATGTTCTCGAGCTCCGACTTCATTTTAGCGTTTTCAAGAACCAGAACAGACCATTCCTCCCCAAGACGCTTGTTAATAACAGTTCGTAGAGAATAAAGATCCCCGATGTCGTTCGTCTGTGCAGCGGATGCCGCTTTTTCTAAAGCGGAATAATCGTCATGTAATACGGTTAAAAGTCTCTCCAGCAAATCCTCATCTCGCGAAGCAGTTGACTCCGGTGCTCTCTCTGTTTCCTCTGTTTGAGTACTTCGGCAATGGAAGCTGATAGCGAACTCTTTTGACTTTGCCTTTTCTCTTTCAAATTCCTTCTGAAAAAAAAAATAGTGACATTAAGTTGGTTACGCAGACTTGTTTTCGTGTGTTGATTTGGAGGCTTATTGAAAAAGAAAGAAAGAAGCGGTGCAAACAACTGTACACATTAACAAACTTGAAACAGGAACCCAGCTTCCTCTTCAGACTAGTTTGTGAGGCAAACCCTTCCCGAGTAAGAAGGTGGTGTAGAGAAAGGAGAGGGAGATACGCACTCTCTCCACCGCTTATATAGAGGTTGCCATGTTTGTATGATCTCATTTTACACGGCCATTGCTTGTCTATGTTGTGAGCAAATTACGTCACCCAAAATAAGGAAAGATCAAATAAGGAAACAGAGACTATTAGCAGCACGCCAAGACCCAAACCAATAATAATGATAATGACAGTATCAATGACATTGCTAATGGTTATGCTAATGCTGATGCTAGTGCTGATGCCAATGCTAATGCCAATGCTGTGCTAATAATAATTCTGATGCTGATGCTGATACTAATACTAATGTCAATGTTAATGCAAATGCTAATAATGATACTAATAATAATAATAATACATAATGTTAGTGCCTATGCTAATGCTGATAATCATGCCAGTGCTAATAATGATGTTGCTATAGGTATTGCTGTTGCTAATGCTGATGCCAATTCTAATAATAATACTGATGCTATTGCCAGTGCTAATACTGATGCTGATGCTATTGCTAATGCTGATGCTAATGTGAATGCTGATACGTTTGCTAATGCTAATACTAATGATAAGCTTAATTCCCAGGGGCTTTGCACAACTGACCTACCCAAGGGATAGAAAAGGAGATAGTAGGGAGGTGACTTTCATACAAATTTCGAGTCAGAGAAAAAGGTTCTTCCTTTTAGCCCTTTATCACTAAGTCAAACCTTGACTCATACAATGCGGTCCTTACTTTAGACTTTTTTACTTAGACTTTTTTCTTGAATTAGACAGGGCGAAATTCAAGTCAAGCTTAAAAATCATACACCAAAGAAATACTACCGAAGCAAATAAATATGGGATGAAATTATTCGACGGTAAGTGAGCAAATTATATTGCGAAATTGTTTATTACGAACGAAAGTAACACTCTTACAAGCAGCCGCCATTTTGAAAGATCTGTGAAGCCCGTAAACTGAGTTTTTATTTTATTTCTGCCTACTTTTTTCACTTTAAAATTCTTAAACTAATTTGCTAACTCGAAAAAAAATTGACAAGTACATTAAAGAGATGTTTAAAGACGAGCCGGACTCGTGTTTGAAACTTTTTTACACATCGGCTCTACAATATGTCGGCTCGACAACAACATGGTTCTGTTCAAAAACAATAACAAAGTCAATTCTCGTCGTACAAACTAATTCCAGTGTCTCATAAGCGAGGGTTTAGAGATATAATAAAACAATTATTCCACTCAATCTCGTCGTATATGAGCTATAGCCAACTCGGCGCTACGCGCCTCGTTGGCTATTAGCTCATATACGACTCGATTTCGTGGAATTATTGCTAAATATTGTTCATGGCCTGACGAGACAGTTTAGTGGGGTTGTGAGGGTTAGGAAGGGGGATGAAGGAAGGTCGGCGAGGAGGGGCTGGCAGGGAGGAGTTGGCAGGGAGGGGTTGGCAAGGAGGAGTTGGCATGGAGGGGTTGGTATGGAGGGGTTGGCAGGGAGGGGTTGGCAGGGAGGGGAAGGTGAAACATTGATGGTGACTGTGGCTGACGTTATCACAACATGAGGTGAAGTCAAGGCCAGAAAGGTTTCAATCGGACTTCTCCACTAGTTGTTGAAACTTCAGTCATTGTCAAAGCGTATGTTTTTCATAACTTCCCACATCCCACCGACTGAACTCAACAGACAGAGGTTGCTTGTATTTTATCATTTAACATTCCCTTTATTCCACTTTCCGACTCTTGCGAATTGAAAACGAAAAAAAATTGAAGGCAGAGAAGTCGCGGTACCCATGCTCTAATAAGTTGTGCGTCTAATCGTAAGGCGTTTCATTCACTAGAATCATTTGACTACTCTGACGAAAAAAAAACGTGAAGAACTAAGTTATCAAGCTGCACAAAATGTATTCAACTGAAAACGATATGCTTGTCCTCTTTATCTCAATTCGGGCTGGTGGTTTCAATGAGAATTAGTTAGAAATCCTTCCTCTTTAGAACTCGTTCCAAAACAGATGGTGTTTAAAACGCATTATATAAAAAAAAAAAAACAGAAATTAGAAATAATAAATGAATAAGGCGCGGATTTACGTTATTGCATGTGCAATATAAGACGCTAAGGAAGCGAAGGTTATGTGGTTCCACAGCTGACATTAGTGAAACCTCTTGCAGGCGTAGTTCCATTTGGATCGTAGTTTTTTTTTTTCATTTCCATCTCTTGTTTTCTAGAAGCTGTACAATTATTTGTTTAATACTAGTAAAAACTATCCAATCATTTGCCAAATACTAGCATATACTACCCAATCATTAGGTCCGATACAAAAATAAACTACCCAATTATTTGTCCGATAACAGCAGGAACTAACCAATCATTCGCCCTATAACAGTAGAAACTATCCAATCATTTGCCCGATGTCAGCAGAAACAATCCAATAATTCGTTGACAATGCGGGTAAATTATGACAATCGGAGCATCGCTTTAAGTAAACTCGGTTCCAGCCGTTCCGCTTTCGGGGAAAGGACGTACCTCGAGCGCACCGACAACCACCTAGCTCGAAACCGATTCTGCGTCATCACTACAGTATTTGATCTTGCGTTAGTCCTAACATTGCTGAAAGGTGAACTGCTAACTGATAAAATCCTCGTCAGGTTCTATGCGCAAAATTCTCAAGACCTCTGCAAAGTCTGGCACCAAAAAGGCAAAGTTCTGAAACCGAACACTGAACATGACATTTGCACCCAAACAGCGTCTTTTGCAGTCAGCGGTCAGCCGGGATTTTTATCTTGTGTCTGCAAAGCAAATCCGTCACGCTTTGTGAGTTCTTAGAGACATCATATTCCACAATGTCCTTGTATAGCCCTGGTAAATCAATAACAGGCCGGTTGGTCTTCAACTTCTCTATCAAAAGTCAATGTCCGTGTTGTTCTTGCGTCGCGTCGTTTTTTGTAGCAATGTAACGCATAAAAAATACCTGCATCTCATCATTATCACCATCAACGTCGTTGCCTCAGTCGGTCATTGTAGTCAACATCACCACAGTCTTCAAGATCATCATCATGTTAGTAGTCTTTGTCACCTCTTTTTGCAGCGTTACACACGAGAATCCGTCACTCTCTTTCGCTTATTAAGAAGTAGATTCCCATTCAGCATCGAATTTCACGACCAACAATAATTATTCTTAGGCTGGGTCGATTCGGGCGTGTTTTTGACTACAGGGCTGTCACTAATTTCTCAAGTAGGCGGGGAAATGGAAAAAGTAGCCAGGGGACAAACATTTACTGGTGTGACTAATGTTTTGGTTTTGTATCAAAGTAGCCAGGGGACAAACATTTACTGGTGTGACTAATGTTTTGGTTTTGTATCAAAGTAGCCAGGGGACAAACATTTACTGGGGTGACTAATGTTTTGGTTTTGTATCAAAGTAGCTGGGGGACAAACATTTACTGGTGTGACTAATGTTTTGGTTTTGTATCAAAGTAGGCAGAGGACAAACATTTACTGGTGTGACTAATGTATTGTTTTTGTATCAAAGTAGCCAGGGGACAAACATTTACTGGTGTGACTAATGTATTGTTTTTGTATCAAAGTAGCCAGAGGACAAACATTTACTGGTGTGACTAATGTTTTGGTTTTGTATCAAAGTAGCCAGGGGACAAACATTTACTGGTGTGACTAATGTTTTGGTTTTGTCAGAAAGTAGCCGGGGCTCAGACTTGCAGAAGCCGGGGAAAATCCCCGGCCCCCGGCCCTTAGTGACAGCCCTGTGACTAACAGCGCAAAAATGTTGTTCGGCAAGTTAAAAAGAATGAATTAACGTAAGGATCAATAAGAGTTCGTCAAAGAGTTGGAAACGTCTTGTTACGCCTACCTTCGTTTGTGGAGTGTAGTGTAGTCCGTCTTTTAAAATATGTCAATCGTGGTATACCTATCTACAGTGTGATTGGCAATAAGATTAGCTAACGCTGACATACTATGCAAAAAAAATAATTCATGAGACTCGAGGGGAGTTAGAGAGAATTTCTGTCTTCGTTTCTTAGAAACTACCTCCTGTGTACTTGTACTGATGTCGTTGAATTCATATCGTGCTTGCAGGTAACGATACCAGAAAGAAAAAACGAACTGACCTTGGTTGTAGCGAGTTGACATTCCAGATTCTCTTTTTCTTTCTCCGTCGCTGCTAGCTCCTTCTTCAACTTCACGTTGTTTTCTACCAACGTGGAAATTTCAGCTTGAAGTTTCTGTGGGATATTGACGCCATCCATGTCGTACTCTGTGCTGTCGTTTTCTCTGTCTTCTAGTTTTGCATTGTCTTTCATGTTGTAAAGTTGAAAAACGGACGACAGATCGTCCTCTAACTGCTCTTTGCTTTTCTTAACATCGCATAACTTGCTCGAAGTCTCAGTCAGTTTTCCATGCAAGTTTTCGGCTTCCGTCTTCAAACATTGCACTTGAGTTTTCAATTCTTGATTTTCTTTCTCCACAACACGTTTCTGCGACCAGACGTCACGTGATTGCTTTGAGATGCTGGCATTCTCGAGAAGCAACAATGCACACTGCAGTGCCTTGTCTACAATCACGTGACTGTGGCAGTGATCCAGAAGAGAGAGTGAATCAGCAAGGGACGACAATTCTGTATTCGCCGTTGTAGCTGGGAGGCATAAGAAAAAACGTGCTTTTGTTGTTTTAAACATACTAGCAATACGACCATCAATTAGATATTGAGTCAGGCTATGTGTTTTGTGACTTTTTCACCAAAACAAAGGGGAATTTTTTAAATAGGCCAAATAGGGAAGCTGCTCGACCGTACCACATCGTGGTACTACGTTGTTGCAATAGATGTGGCTCTCACGTTTTCACCTGTGGATACAACCACACAGTGGAGCGTCACCATTTTTTTTGAACAGTACTGTACTATGATACTGTTTGTTTTACTATACAGTGTGATTCTAACTTTATTTATGGCAGATCAAACCAAGTAGAAACGCAACTGAGTATTGTGGTATTGTTTGTGGCAGGCTATCACCTATAGATAAAGCAGTACTTATCTATACTCTTTTACTCAGTGCTGTACTGTGCTCTTGTTTGTTTCACTAAATACATTTGGCACAAAACCACCTATGCATAAAACCATGCCATGCAGAATAGCTTTTTCCTGGAATAGTACTGAACTTTGATGCACTTTACATGTTGTCAATCACGTTGTTAAGCAATGTGGTGTGAACTTTGAACACTGAATTTATTACTTACCTGAGAGAGACTTTTTCCTTTCAATTAGATCCATTATTCTGATGTAAATATTTTCTCTACGCTCTAAGGTGTCATTCATGTGTTCTTCTTCAAGCTCAAACGCTTTACTCAGGAATTCCAAAGCTTCACCATCGATGCTGTTCTTAAGTGACACAAGCTTCTCTTTCAATTCCCAAAACTCTTTGTTTCCGTCTGATACTTCACCGTTACATGGCACACAGTCGTTGCGTGACTCATTTGGCGTGTCGTGACAACAAGACGATGCCACTACCTTATCGTCGTCGGTTTTGTTGCTCAAATAAATGGACATATCTTTAGCGTCACACAGCGCTGTGGGTTCCTCATACAGGTCTTTTAGATCAGTCACGCAGCGGAGGGTTACGCCATTTTCCAACAACTCGTGACCCTTTGAGTTCATCAAACGTAGATAGCTCTTAAACAACTTCAAGAGGAAATCTGTGTTTTCCAGAATCTTGATTCTTGTGGATTTGTAATGCGCACCACTGTTGTAGGACGTTGAAGCGCCATCTTTGACAAATAGTGTCTTCATGACGTATAATAGTTGCATTGAGATAATGTCCACCAATAAAACACTCTTACTCCTGTACATGTCTCTCTGTAGTTTGCATCTTACTTCCATTATTTCGTGCCGCTGGGTTTCTGCGCGTGATTTCTCTTCCTCTAGTCTTGTCTGAAGGTTCTGAATCTGATTCTGGAGATCCGTTTGCTGTGAGTAAACAAAGTAACACTAGTATAACACCTTCCAACCAGCCAATCGTGTAAACAAGCCAGGTAACAGTAAAACATGTTTTATACTTATTTTCATATTTTCACCCTTATTTTTCCTGGACAATTCTGTCCAAGGGGGAAAGGCGCAAGAAGATTATCCCTATGTGAAGCGCCATCCCAAAGGCCAGACCACAACACCAGGAACTACATTTCCGACTCTTTACGATGAGTGTGTGGATTCTTTAACGTCCCACTAAGTTATCATGAACAAGGGTTGTGAGACGGGACCTACGGTTTATCGTCCTTATCCGGGAAGACTAGAAAGTGTAACCATTTGCAGATGTCATTACAAAGACAGCACTTTCTCCTCAATTATTTAAAGACCCTGAGTGTTGGTCCAGCCGGGATTTGAACCCGCGACCTACCGCACGGTAGTCCGGTGCTCTACCAATTGAGCTAACCGGTCGGCGGTTTGATATCACATGAAAACTAGAAGAGAGAGGGGAAGGCCACTGTCAAACACACATAATAAACATAAATACATGTATAGCAAAGGGGCGGATCGAGGGGAGGGGTGCAGGGGGGTGCACACCCTCCCCCACAGAGATGACCTTCTTCGTTGTTCGCTTTCAAAATTTGTTTACGTCACCCGTCAGTTAAGTCACTCCTTATAGGTGCACCCACGCCTAAGAAAAAATCCTGGATCCGTCCCCGCAGCACATACACAAAACCGGTGACAACCTGTTCCTTGATATTTGATGATCGCTATCTATTTTCTTCCAAAATACCCTCCGTATGGGGATCTGTAAATTTCGAGATATGGCAGCGTGTTTGCTGTACTAACAGGGACAGGGTCCAACCTTCTCAAAGCGCAAACGTTGCCAGTAAAGACGACCCTGTAGCTTTTGCAAGAGAAGTTACAATAGGGCGTACCATCGTGATCTGTCTACAAGCTTCAAGTTTTCTGGTCAAAAACAAATTGTTTAACGTACCTGGTTTTCATAAAGGTTTTTCACTGACGCTATGACTTTTTCGGCTTCAGTCACTGCGTTTGTCACTGTGGTCTCTGCTTCGTTTCTCATTCTCTCAATCCTGGTTTCGTAGCTCTGCTTCAACTCGATCAAATCTCTTTCTGTTGATATAATAAACCAACGCCATTCAAGGTAGTTAGAGGAGAAGGAGTCTTGCATCTACACCTTACACTTTACATTTATAGACAGAACACTAAGGTTGCCCGTTTCACCTGTGACTGTTTGACTCAGTTCACGCCCCCTTCCCTCCCCCCACAAACGCCTCACTTTTAGCCGCAAGCCTTCTCCAGTCCACAAATTAGGCAAAAGACAGAAAAGGCCTTTGCATCAGGTTTCTGCATTATTGACTACTTGGAGCTTGCGCCGGAGAATGGGTTCAAAGTTTGAGTGAGGTGAATTCTGGGACTGTTTTGCGGGATACCACTTCTTGTTTGCAATTGCTTCCGTTAAATTTCGTTTCGCTTCAATCGATATATGGTTTTAAAAACATAACTGCTACGTATTAAGATGGGAACGCTTGTCCTTCCAAGTTCTTCCAAAATGCATCGTTCAAAACTCCCGCCCAATTTTCTGCGCTATTTTGGAATGGGAAATAATTTCCTATCCTTGTTGTTATCGAACCAATCAACCATTAAGCGTTATTTAGCTTTTATGAACAATAGGGTTATGTGTTAAGTGTTGTTATTACCCTTCATATCCACAATCTTGGACAGGTCCTCACTGAGCCTTTGATAATCAACCTTTAATACCAAAAACACTTGCTGCATTTGTTACTTTTTCTTGTTAAAACTTAATAGCACTACACGAGTTTACTGGGTTGAAAAAGCTCAAGTCCCTACTTAACAAAGCCAAACATATATTCTTCTGTAGAATGGTGTAAAAGTTTCATTTCGGAATCTGATTGCTATTGAATGATTTCCTACAAAATCGCTGAGGCGCAGATTTGTCTTGGTCGTTAGATATAAAGAAAGATGGGTACGTCCCGACAACTAAAACTACCTTTTCAAACTTAACTTTTTCTACTGCATAAATCATAAAACTTTAAAGTTAGTGCAAATATTGTACAGCTTTTGCATAGCTGAGGTAACATACAGAAGAATAAAATGAAGCATCAAGCGACCGCCTCCGACAGTTCTCACCTCAACATTTACATATGCAGTATTGGTAATCTTCATGGCTCGAGATCCGAAAAACAAGGCACATTTTGTCTCACTTACGTCACTTGCAGTGGGCGACACACAAACCTGGAGAAGATGCAACGTGAAATAGGTACGCAAAGGGTACATGTGTGGGATACAACGTTTTTCACATTGTTTTGGATAGCATACAAGAAAGATTGGATTAACTAGTCCAATGCTTAAGACGATTAAAGATAAGAGGTTAGCCGAGCATTTGCTACTGCACTGGGGATACATAGGAATGCTGCTGGTAGTCGGTTGTGGGCTCCCAGATAAACAGATGAAAACGTACCACTAGACTGGTCTTGCAGTTTCCGCCCAAGCTTTCCTGCAGTAGTCGTGTTAAGGTCGAATTCCGAAACGGCACGTGAGTTTTCTTTCCTTCAGCCAAAGCTTGAATCACATTTCTACAAAAAGACGTTCACACTGCATCAGATTCGGATACAAAGATAGTTTTATCGCGTACAATTAAAAAATCAATTATACTTTTCCGCAGTCTACTGTCTGATGGCTGGTAAAGTATAGAATGGAAATGAACAAAAGACGTTTAAAACCACATGCAGAAAGTGAGTGGTTTAACTGCAGATTTCTTAGCATCTAATGGCGTCATTCTTTAGGAGTGTCCCTAGCTCTATGATTAACGTAATTACGTAATTACTATTTGAGACTCATCAAAACAAGATGCTTGCAAGAGCTGTAATCCTATAGTTTGCTGAATCACCATCAACACCAAGTTATAATTTGATTCACCGATGCTATATTGCAAACATTGACAACAAAACTGGAAACTATGGCAAAAATTTAACTCATAACTAACAATAAAGTACAGTACGTTGATTACCGCACTAATAATATACCTACAAAAATTTCAACGCGTTTATTGGCTGAGTGCGCGTCAGTTAATCCAAAACAGTGCAGAAAGATGAAATTGAGTGCAGAAATTTGAAATTAAATGTTTGCACCTATATTATTAACAAGTAATCAAATGGTTTCGAATACAATTTTGTACAAATAAGCACTCGTAAATTTTTCAAAGACAACAAATTGCACTCGCCTTACAGGCTCTTGCATTTATCCTTTTAATCTTAACTTTTGCTCCTTTATTCCAAATTGCAGTCGAAACGTTTTCATTTGCTACGCAAAGTAGATAATAAGTACCCCAGTTCCAACAGAGATGAATTGATGTGTTGAGCTTCACTCAGTCTTTCTCCCTCTGCATGAGTTTTCTTCAGCCGCTCGCTGCCAGCCAGGTCACATCTGAAATACAGCCAAATATCAATGGTGGGTCGGGAGGCACGGTATTGTAATGGTTAGCGTGTCAGGTACGACCCCCCTCCCCTTCCGTAGACAGGAAGCTTAACCTCAAGCTGTTTCAGTCAACCAGATGAATAAATGACTATTCGGTAGCTTTGGTTTGATCCACCAACGAAAAGTTAAAGTAGATGTCTGAAGAAACACATAATACAGTATTGTTCAGTAGTTATCTAAAGAATGGTCACATTTCATGGTTTGATGTACAGATGAAAACGTTAGAACCACACTGTATAGTGGAACAAACAGTACGACAGTACAGTACTATTCAGTACTTTTCTGAAGAATGGTCACACAAAAATTGTTTGATGTACAGATGAAAACGTCAGAATCACACTGTATGGTAGAACTAACAGTACCATAGTACAGTACTGTACAGTTCTTTCCAAAGAATGGTCACACTGCATGGTTCAATCAAAGGATAAAAAGCTAGAGACACTGTAAAGTAAAACAAATAGTACCACAGGACAGTACTGTTCAGCGGCTTTCTAAAGAATGGTCACACTGCATGGTTTTCGAATGAAAGAAGAAACAGGTCGGGTTAAGATAACTATACTTAAGGGCTACCATGTTCGCATAAGGGCAATGTAGATTTTCTACAGCATACGTTTCAAAGTGGAATGAACTCTCTGAAGAGAAAAGTTATATTGTGAATACGTACAAGTATATTCGCCCTCGGATTAGAACATCATCGTCAAACGCCACCATCTTGGTGGCTAAAGGAACATCGTCTTCACCCTGCAAGAATACACATTGCAGATTCTTAGGAGCCTAGCAGCCAATCATGTTAGCGAATGGATTTTTGGCAGCCGTCTCCACCTTTTTGCGCATTTTGATTGCCTCTCGCGACTCAAAATATCCTCGGTTACATACCTTGGAACGGTAGTCAAAAAAGCGTCTCGATTCGCTACAGTTTTCAAAGAGGAAACATTGTTCATGAATAAAACAGTATTCCCTTATCAAAGTAATGTAGAAATAGTGCTAAAAATAATAATAATTAAAATTATAATAATAATAAAAATAATAATAATAATAACAACAGCATACCACGTCAGTGACCTCACTTGTGTCTTTTGCGGACACAACCTGATAAATAGAAAAAAAGACAGGCAGTTTAATTCTCAAGCATAAAATGAGTGCGATCTAAGAGCTATATTGATAAAATTATTTGGCATTAAAACTCTTTCCCCTGACTGAAAGCGAGAATCTATGAGTATTCAGGTAAAACGGATCAAATAGGAGCTGAAGTGTTTCATCACTTATCAAACACCGAAAAGAGAGTTGGAAAAACGACAACGCAGACGGGCATTTTGGGCAGAAATGTAAAGTGTTTGAATTTGTCAAGATTTATTTAACAATTATTCTCAGAAATCGAGGTGAATAATGGCAGATAAATATCCCTAAAGCAACTATTCACCGAGATTGAAGAGAATAATTGTTTTAGTATATACCAATGAAGCAACCTCAGTAGGGAGCTTAAGCAAACATGGCAACGACGCCGAGGATAGTAAAACCGGTGAAAAGACTTGTTGAAGCGTAATTCGTACGACAAAGAGACTTGCCGGACTTTATTTTGCACATGCAGTTTTATTGTATTGTTTGACCCTGCCCTGGTCAACGTTTCATCGTGGTAGTTGTTTGTTTAATTTCCCAGGTAAAACCTCTTCGGAAAAGCTGAAAAGTGAGAATCGACGGCTGCCATATTTCGGTAGCTTGGATGCCGTTTTGTTTTTTTCTCCAAACAAAAACTCACTGGCACAAGGATTACCCAGACGCCCCGGCTATATTCACCTCCTGGGAGGTGGATAGTATACACTTAATGTATGGTCCCGAGGGAAACATGTAGTTTTGTTTTCCCGAGAGTACTGCTGTTTCCCAAGACGAAGTCGAGGGAAACATCAGGACTCGAGGGGAAACAAAACTGAGTAGTTTCCCGAGGGACCATACCTTAAGTGCTTTGTTATATATTTAGACTTTCCCTCAAAAATCAGTATATAGCAAAAACAAAGACGGCACAACTGGCGCGCGGGCAACAACTGCACAATTGTATCCCGGTCGGGATACATTTGAATTTGATCAGGCACGTGACCAATCACAGTGCTCGTTTTGTTGAGTGAAATTCTTGGTATATAACAGTTGAATATCCCGAGGTGGAGAGCCCGTCAGATTGCTCAAAATACCAAAGTTGCTGAGTTGGTATATAGTTGGTATTACTTTTGATATTTCACAGTGCTTGATTTAGTTTTTTGTTTGATTGAAAGCCCTGAAAAACTTATGAACGGTGATGTAAGATTGAGAAATCCTTTATGAGAAGGGTAAATAGTGCAATGACCGGGCAGTCTCAAATATTATAAGAGCTGGCTTCCCCAGCTTAATAGGTAGCGTGTACTGAATTCAGTACGGACTTGAAGTTGGTTTTAATCTATTCAAAGTAAGTATAAAAATGTATAAACAACGGCTACTTCAAACAGGTTTCAAAACTATTTTTACTTTGTAATGTTTTTCTTGGACAACACTGTTAAATAAACAAACCTGACTTTTCTTAGTGCACGCCGTGCGGCCTTCTTTGGAATCTCTTGCGTTTGCAGCACCTGTAAAACAACATTACATTTATTTTAAGAAAAGTACATTGTGTTTTGGCGTACAGTGTTCTCCTGAATAGATTTACCATCTGTAAATGCAAATAACAGGTTTTCCGATATATTGCTTGGGACAAATAGAATACTTCATCGAAGGTGCGAGCGTGTGATATTGACGCATCAGTTGGTCAAGTATCTGAAATTGAAGCACTGAGCGCAGCAGACGAGAGGAATTTCTCTCAGTAATAATATTTCACATGCAAAACGTTTAACACGATGATTGGCTGGAAACACGACAATGAATCCCAAAAAGTTGAAAATGAGTGCAGAAATTTGAACTTAAATTTTTGCATGGATATTAATGAAAAGTAATCAAATGATTTCGAGTGCAGTCTCGAATAAAAAGACACTCGTTAATTTTTCAGAGATAACAAAATTACTTGCGCCTATTAATTCGAAATTCTACTCGAAGTTATTTGATGATCTATACAAATGTTAGTGTTCCCACCTTGTTTTGTCACGCCGTCTTTTCCACTCCCTTCACCCTGCACTTTACTTTTGTTTAGAGTTCGTTCAATCCTCAACTGACAAACCGAGTGAGACCTGGACACCAATAAAGTTGATTACATCAACACTCACCAATCACCACGTTATCTTGTCACGTGATTGCTTTAAACCAATCAGCGATAGCACATACCTACTAGAGGTTCTATTCATTTTCGTTTCCGCAAAAATGAGTCGTTTCTTTCCTACTGCCAGAAGACTTAAAACTTCAGTCGGACTTCGAACCACGTATTCTGACAGGTTTTCCACGTAAACACCTGTGAATAAGAAAATTTCCCAGAGCTATAACCTGTTTATGGCATGATTGAGTAATTTCAGAAACCCATAAGACTTGAAATGTATAACTACCTTTGAACACCTTCAACCACAGTTTGTCCACATTCAATCTACCAAGTACCATATTTGGAAAGCAAGAGAAACCAAATGAACCAATCAGTGCCAACAAGCTCAAAGACTGGGGCAAGCAGTTTCTAAATATGGTACTTGGGAAACATTGAATCTGGACAAGCATTGAACGCGCGTTACACGTTTTAAGTCTTGTGGGTTTCTAGTAATTTCTAACGGTACATACCTTTTGTGGGATGCTCTCTCAGACTGAGTTCGACCTTGTTGGTGGAGTTTAAAAGGTCATAGATTTTTTCCTGGTAAATTTGTAAGTATGACATTGTAACCTGAGAAAACAAACCAGGTAAGGGTCACTAACTAATCTTAGGTTTCAGCAGATCCCATAGAGTGCATTTTTATATGACAGAAAAAGGATATTTTATAGTCATTCTCTGAAAATATGGTGAATACTGGGACAGAGTTCACCGAGAAATGATGCAGTAAGTTTAACACTTCAAAAGCCACTATTCACCAACACTGAAGAGAATAATTGTTTTTGTATAAACCAAGGAACCAAACTACAGTGTGAGTCACATATATCTAAGAAACAGCTATAAAGTGAGAAATGATGACAGCTGCCTTTTCTTAAAGCTTATTCTTCAACCAAAACTCACTTGCGCAATGCTTTCCTAAAATCCTTGGCACTATTTATCTGATGGTGAACCAATCAGATTACTCAAAATTCCAAGTTTGCTGGGTTGGTATTAACTAAACATATCTAATGCCATTTCCTCAGACACATGGTGTAGACAAAGACAAATGACAAAGATTCTCATAAGTAGACAGGGCATAAAGAGGGAGAGAGCACTTAAAACACTCAAAGGTCATGCGGAAAAAATCAAAACCCTATTTTACTGCTTAGACATGCACAACACCTTATAATCATGATAGTCATCTTGTGATATTCTCTTGAAACATCTTTCAATCACACCAGCTGTGATGCCATCAGGAGCCATTAGAGTGTGTGTCTTACCTGCAATGATTGACAGATGTCATTTCAAAGGGATTACAGTTATTTAAGTACAGCTGTGACTGCATTAAATTCCTTAAAATTGGGGTGCCTCCACAATTTCGGAGTATTGAGAAGGATATGAAATAAAAGCGGAAGGCTTGCATCTCTTGCCAGCCCCTTATTTGACTAGATCTCTACAGACTATGATTATGTAATTAGCTCAATTATTTTCAGGAGTTCTTGTAAACCAATAACATGAGATCTTAAAACAGTTGTAAGATTCCCAATACAACAAATGCAATGTGAATATTCTGAGGAGAATGTATGTTGATATATTTCAAAATTATAATAAAGTGGTAATATTATTTCAAAACTCAAACACTACAACATTTAAACTTGTATGCATCTTAACCAGCCTTAGAATAGAAAACCTTATTGTACGTTAATTAACTATTTACCAGTTCTTGTATAACCTTTGATTTTCCTTTAATTTGATAATTTTCCCTCAGAATTCTTTAGTGTTGTAAGTATGTTGTAGATTGATGCGCAGCAAATAGCAAATGAGCTATACGTGAGTCAACTTATTTATAAATTTGTAAGATGGAAATAAATGAAAAATGTGTAAGAATTTACATCTTGATCACTTGTGAAGTAAAGAACATGAAAATAATAGCATATAATGCCATACCTGACCCTGTCTGTCCATACGCCATCAAAGTCCCATTGAACCCATTAAGTGCGGCATTCACCAGAGGTCTGCTAATAGTGTTACAAATCTGAGGGGTGAGACAAAAAAGGGGTGAGATGAACAGGGTGTGGAAATCCAGGCTCTAGTTCTACCAGATATATCACTGAATCTTTCTCACCTCTGGATTGGTGGATTCCTGAGGGAATACATGATCAAAGCTAAACGTCTTTTCCCAACTGTATTTTGGGTCGGAAATGTGAATCTTAAATAAAAGAATTGGAGAGATCATTTTTTTAAGAGACCATCTGGAAGTGACTTGGGTTTAAAACAAATGCACAGGTCAAATGCCAATACCAAGCACAATATTTGTCATGAGTGTATACAGGAGCAGTTTTTACATTGTGTGCTCAGTCATGTAAAAGAAACAATTAAGGCATCTAAGCCAGAACCTAATATTTACAGTACACTACAATTTAAATCTTCGAATTTAATGGTGCTTTTTATATAATAAAATCTCAGTAGATCCTCATCCTGATGGACTGTGTAAATGCTTAACACTCCAAGAAATATGGTTACAGATATTATGCAACTTATTTCAGTTTTAAGTGTTTGCTGGCTAATATCCAGTCTCTAATTATAGGTATTGATTGCTGTCCGTTAAACCTGTTTCTTTCAAACTAAATTATTTTCTACACAACTCTCTTATTTATAGGATTTTAACAGAAGTCATCTGTGGTTAAAGTCAGATTTTCTTACATGCTCATTTAATAAAGTGAATTACTTTCATTGGTTTTACATAACACTCAAAATTTGAGATTTCCTTGATTTCTTATTTTAGGAAAAAAGAAATCATAAAATAAGATTTTATTTTCTTTAATTCAAACTCTCTGTTTAAATTAAGGAAAAAAGACTTATTATTCTATGACTTGTTTTGCATTTTACTAGTAAAATACGAAAACATTTCCTTAAATTGAGAGATTATGAGCAATCTTGAATTTAGAGTGTAACTTAATAAAGCAAACCATGTTTGATTGCCTGATACTGTAAGGACAAGTGACTTATTGATTGCTTCTGGGGGTGTAAAAAAACTACATGAAACATCCAAAAATACAACCTGCAGCTGTTATTTAGGAATATGAAAAGGAATGGCCTTTTGCAGTCCTTCTCCATATGTTACAAGTCAAAAGTCCATCATTCTCTGCTTTATTCAGTTTACAAGTTTAATGTTTGATTTAACCATTACAGTTCTGCACTTAAAATGCACTCAATTTTTTTTGTTTCGTTGGTTTCACTGATATCAAATGATTAACTATCATTCAAACCAGACACTCCATACCCAATATACATAAAACCTTCAATGTTCATAAATTATTCTTAAAACTCATGAAATCATATACCGTGACTTTAATCTTTCTTTTTCATTTCTTCAAATGCACGTGACTTTCTCTTCGCTGGTGACACTGATATTTTAAAATTGGCTACGATAATTAACACCAAAGACATTTCATACATAACCACTATAAATAAACCTCTCAATGTTGGTAAACTCACGCAATCGCGTATACGGTATGATTTAAGCATTTTGGTCTCGTATTTTTCCTCTTAGAATCGCGAAAATCGTCGCTTCCTGTTTTATCCCCTGTAGTAAGCACAGTTCTTCCTCGTTTCGTTGACTTTCACCTCCTACAAACAGTCCTGGGGCATAAGTACCGCTAGTTCATTCCAAATGTAAACAGCAACATTTTCTTTCATTTTCTCATTCAAACCAAAGACACTCCATACTCAATATACATAAAACCTTCAATGTTCATAAATTATTCTTAAAACTCATGAAATCATATACCGTGACTTTAATCTCTTTTTTTTTTCATTTCTTCAAATGCACGTGACTTTCTCTTCGCTGGTGACACTGATATTTTAAAATTGGCTACGATAATTAACACCAAAGACATTTCATACATAACCACTATAAATAAACCTCTCAATGTTGGTAAAAGTTATTCTTAAATCTCATGCAATCGCGTATACGGTATGATTTAAGCATTTTGGTCTCGTATTTTTCCTCTTAGAATCGCGAAAATCATCGCTTCCTGTTTTCTCCCCTGTAGTAAGCACAGTTCTTCCTCGTTTCGTTGACTTTCACCTCATACAAACAGTCCTGGGGCATAAGTACCGCTAGTTCATTCCAAATGTAAACAGCAACATTTTCTACCGTGCTACAAGTATCTTTGAAATACGGCACATCCATGTCTAAGTTTTTGTGATCCAGCGGTTCAAGAACGCTTGCCATGTGTTGTTTCAACTCCACAAGGTTTAGTACCATTCCAGTATAACGATCAACAGTACCACAGACAGTAACTTTCACCGTGTAATTATGACCATGACCATTTTTGTTATTGCATTTACCAAACACTCGAGCGTTCTCCTCGTCGCTTAGTTTGGGGTTGTGTAATCGATGGCTTGCACTGAACGTCTCTTTCCTTGTGATGTAGACTAAAGGTCCTGCGCCTTTTCCATCCTCCATTCCCATCTCTTTATAAAGAACAGCGAACACGTTTGAATGCTCGAAATCAAGCCACTCACTTCATCAACGTGGAAGGGAACATATATGGTACCTTACACAGAAGAATATTAATCTTCTGTTAACCGCTGACTAACTAGATTATGAATGAATTTTAAACTCAGGCGAAGACCGCTGCCACCGAAAATTCAGTTGTAAGGATTTCATAAAAATAACGACATTCAAAGAAGCTTGGAAAAAAAAATGAATAGAGACTCAGTGTGTAGTTTCACCAGAACTCTTGAATAAGAGTCATGCCAACAGACATCACATGAATTTTATTATTACTTTTAGTATATTCTAAAACAGTACGTGGATAGCGTTGAAGGTGCGCTCTGATTGGCTAGTCAAACTCCGAATATCCTGTGCTGTTTACCTGCGAGCAACTTGAGAATTTTTCGCTCCGCAGCGTGAATATGGCGTCCCGGTTTTCATCCGTGACAAGCGAAGAAACCATCCAAATTAACAACGAAACAGTCCCTGAAAACTCCAAGAAAGCGACTAAATTTGGCTTGGCCGTTTTCAGAGGTAATGGCTTATGTTTTTTACCCGGAGTTTAGCAGTAAAAACCAACAAGAAAGGTTTTGTTTACAAATGCAAATTAATCTTACGTAACCAAATTTTATGTCACTTGTTTAACTGAGAACCAAAGTTGAATTGTATATTTATGGAATGGTTTCAAATACAGAAAGAGTTTGCCACTCCATTTGAAAAAAATTCGATAAGATTTCCGCACAGGCCCATACTTAATTATGCATGCTGTAGCCGTACGGTTTCGTTCTCAGAAATGTTTGCACGCGCACTTCCCAAGACAATTGAACTACAGCATGCATAATGAAGTAGGGACCTGTGCGGAAATCTTACCGCACTTTTATTCAAATCAGTTCTTAAACGTGTTTAAACCTAAAAACGGTTGGACTCTTGGCTAACGTAAGAAAGCTTCCGTCTCTGGATGTTGATTCAAACACAAATCTCTCTGAATTATGTAGCTAGCCAAAATTCTAGTTTTTATCAAGTTAGCCGTTCAACTATGAATTGCGGCTACAAATTTTGGCTAGTTTATAAATAGTTGACTTGAAAGTGTCTTCATTTGATGGAGGTTTCACTCGTGACTAGACATAATTGACACGTAAACAATTTTCAGTGATTTCGGTCATTGGATGATATAACTTATTGCAAATCCATACCTGTGATGAAAGCTCAAATGTGCTTACTGCTGTCGGTTCATTTCGGCTGTTTTCTTGAGGTCGTGGAGGGCGAACTCTTACAAAGACTCTTACTCTCCCTGAATCTGTAAATACAGGAAAAAAATCCCGGTCATTTTTAGTCATTTTCCCGTTCAACCTCTAGCTGTTGCAATTTTTTTTAGTGAAAAGGGTTGTGACAAAAAGTGAAGAAAAAAATGGAGGGCTTTTCTCGCGAGAGGTGTCTAATGCACAGGACATGACTCCAGCAGAGTCATGCACAGCTTTCCTACTCGTTAGATACTTAAATTACATGTTTGGCGTCCTTGTCTCGGTTCATGGCTTTTCGGGACGAGGTATTTGAAGGCCGTAGACCTCTCGTAAGAATATTCAGTGGGCTCCAATAGACTCCATGGGAATCTAATATGTATTGGACATGGAGTGGTCATTACAACCAAGACCCTAATGGTAGTTTAATAGCTCTCGTAATCCCCTTTTTGTCTAAAACTGTATGCGTAGAATCTGTATTGGTTTCAAGGATCAGGAAATTGAGTTGTTCGCTATATTGTTCCTTTCTTGGGTTGTGAGCAGATAGTCAGGGCGAGGTATAATTTCACCACTTTAACCAGTCCTAAAAAGCTGGTCCAAGTTAAGGAGTCTTAAAAGCTGGCTCCTTAAGCAGTCTGAAAAAGCTGGCCTTTTAAGGAGTATTAAAGCTTGTCTGTTAAGTGGTCTTAAAAAGCCTGCTTTTTAATCCTAATTCTTACAACCAGCGGTCATCAGCAATACTGAAGTTATATAAATGAACTGAATGACATAAGGGTGTCTTTCCTATTTGTCAATGCTATTTTTATATAACACTCATTCCCAGCTTCTGATAATGATCCGTTGTTTAACTTCACTACATTTTCTCTGTCCAGATCGTTTTCCGTTAAGGTCAGTAAAAATGTTTTTGGAATTTATGTCAAATCAACAGGAGTACATGAAAATACTTTGTTAATGCTGTCTAAGTTATCGGCTGCTCGTCAATAACATCTTGAGATATATATTTAACAATTATTCGCCGAAGGCGAAGTGATTATCGAGGAATATTCACCGAGACGAAGTCGAGGTGAATATTCACCGATAATCACTGAGCCTGAGGCGAATAACTGTTTTAGTATAAATACGTAGGTGATTATTTCAAAAAAGAAAAGAAAAACCATTCTACAACACGAACAAATTTTATTTCATCAAAGGCGCGCGAACGACTGGCAGCCATTTTGTTCGTCGAGGTGATTATCGGCTGATAATCCGAGATAGCGAACCAATGAGAGCGCGCGGTTTTGTATAATCACCTGAGTATTTCTACTAAATATATATAATTACCTCTTCCGACTTTGATGGTTGAGGTTTTTTCAGCTGCCTTCGCTCCCTTCAGCGGTTTCATGGTGTACTCAGTTGAAGCAAGACACTCTGTCCATTCTACCTCAGTCTATGACCACGCCTCTAGCTACATGCAGAAAAACTAAGTCCTGTTAAAGAGAACATGGTTCAAATCTAGAACAACTGTGGAATTTGAAAGCGACCTGTACACTCGACTGAGTTACATTTTATGGATACTTTGTTCAATATCTTTGAGTACCAAATTAGTGTTCATTCTAATTCAGTATATAGCAGCACGACTACAAGCGATTTGATTGGTTTAGAAAATATTGGATGTGAGAGAATATTCAAATCTGAAATCATGAGTTGATATTGCTAACAAAACTATTCCTTGTTAGAGTGAGATATAGCAAATACATAACTACGAGATTAAATTCTTCCCACGGCTCTTGTATTTAAACTAATTGTAAACAAATGTATAATTGCCTTTACCTTCTACAATCAACAGGTATCCCATAGATCTACAGGCTAATTCGCTTTTTAACACGATCCTACCAAGGTATACGTAACAAATAGAATTACAGCTGACAGATTTTAGGGTGCTGACGTTTCGAGAGCTAATTTAATTATAACTCTTCGTTACTTCAGAGATTTGACAATTAAGGGTCCTTGAAGTTTCAACTGTCAGTTCTTTACCTTCGTTAATTAATCCAAACTTTTTAGTCTTTTTATAAAAGAGCACGTCGCCAAATAATGCAATAAGTAAGGACGACAATAGACAATTTGAGATACACTTTTTCGTGCAATCCTCTGCACCAAAAAGTGCTCTCTGAGAAAAAAACAAATTTCAAATTTCTGTGCAAGAAATCCGCCCAAATTATGTCAGAATAGGAAAATTCTAGTAGAATATTTGGCTATCTAGGTGATGTAACGTAAAGTAAGATAATTCTGTAGAGAAAACGATGTTTACCTTTTGTCAAACGCCGTGTAGTGCGTGTGACCTGTCTTTACACGCCGCTTTTCTTTGTTCATATTTCCGAACCGTGCCCAAATCAGAGAACGCTTGTAGCACTTAACGAGAATTAAATAACATGGTGTTTAAGTCGTGTTAGAAGAAAAACAGCGGCGCTTAACGCTTGCTGGCGTCATCCTTGACAATCCAATGAGACGACAATCTTAAGAGTAAGGTGGCGTCAGATGCAAATATATAAACGCGGCTCAGAACTGCACAGAAAAAAATTGCATATATTGCTACCACCTGAATAATTGGCATTTGTTGCCCAAAACGGTTCTTTCACAAACTGTGTTCTATTTGGTAGAATTAAAATGTTTTATTGCTTTTTTTTGAGAAATCAATTCTTTCTTTTTTTAGGTCAATTTGCATACAACCGCACAAGAACCCCAACAAACCAAAAAGTACAATGAATGAAGCTCAGTGATTGGTCGTGGGATTGAACGGACGCCGTGTGCTATTGGCGGGAAAGTAAATTACTTTAAACATTGCAGATGTAAATTTTTGGTAATTCTCAAATTAGAACAGACGTCATTTATGCCCCGTGTCTTTTTTGGCTAAAATAAGAGATTGGCTTATTTTTGTAGCAGGTATTTTCATGGAAATCCCAGTAACTGCTTTCGTTTGAAGAAATTTGGTTAGTTTTTTAGAAGCTTTGCTCGTTTACTTCACTTCACTAAGTAAGTCATAATTATTAAAGCGGAACTAAATTACGGTATTTACTAACTGCTGTTGTCCTAAGCAGACAACAAACGAGGCATGTAAAACTGTTCGCACTTAAATACGTCAATGGCATTCGTTTGAAGAGGGTCGTTTTCCCATCGGATTGTTAGCTTCTCAGTGGCAGTCCACAGAATTGGAAAGGAAATTCAGAACTCTTCAAGCAATTGACGTACAAAGCTAAGGGTTTTGTCACTGACTTTTACTGACTGTTTATTAATTAATTAAAATTACATGAACTTTGGAACGACGCTGTGCCATACCGTATCTGCCTTCATGTACTTTTGCTACCCCTTTTCGGGAATCAGCGTTATGAACAGTAAGATTTTTAAAAGTTGTGCGTGTTGGTGGATTTTCTTAAAACCCAATTATGGTCAAGCGCAAGCAGAAGAGTCCATGACAAACGCTAAGTAAAATTAAAGCGTAAAAAGAGTAGTCCACAAAAGTGCAAGAGTAAATTGAAACACTAAGAGACCCCAAGCCATATAAAATCACAGCCTGGCTACCGTAATTACAGCACTGATCGGGAGAGACAAAGGGTCCATGTACAACACTTAGAAATCCAAGGACAAAAGTTCCTACAAACAGTTATAACATAAACACAAGAGCTCATAAAAATACTGGAAAGCACCAGAGTCTAAACAAAAACACGACTGAATACTTACACATACTGAGAAAAGGAATTAAGAGAAAACACAAAGGTTCATTTGACGGCTAAAAAACACCAGCGAAACAGAGAAAAAAATCTTACATTTCTTTCAATTGTGTTTCACTTAGCTGTAAATTTTCTGGGACTGTTAGAGTATTCGCGCAAGAGCTGATGGTAAAGTTACTTGATAAATCTTACGCACCACAACCTTGACATTCGACCAATATAAATTCCCTGTTTATTGCAAATCAACCCTAGGGAATTACTATGAATTACTTCAAGTCTTTCCAATTTATCTGTTAACCCGTACATTGATGTCTAATGTGTTGTCTCTCTTCAGCAGTGAATGTAAGTCCAGCTAGCGTAGTAATGTTCCCACCCATTTTGACAGGATTTAATTACTTCAACGAAATTCGAGTGTTTTTATTCACCTGTTAACGAAGTGGTTTCGTTTTTCGTAGAAGTTGGCTTCGTAGGTTTGAGACTCGATCGCTTGCCAATCTGCTGAATATATGGATATAGCTGGATTAATAAAGAAGGCGTCAATCAGTGTAAAATCCTTGACGGCCAGAACGGTGATAGCATCTGCAACATAGGTCGAAAAAGGATTTATAGGGGCGGGAATTCTGTTTAGTCATATTTAGCGATTTTCCTCTTTAGAAAGAACAGGTTTTTTTAATTAGTAAAAAGTGGTTCATGTCAAAAGAAGCCGGTGCTGCGTCGTCGGCAAATTAAAACAAGAAAATGAGTTTGTCAAACGAGCTGATAAGCGTACGTTGTACCAACGTAAGAAAGAAGAAAAGTTGACGTATTGAGGGTTAGCCCATGGCTCTGATGAATAAAATGTCTCACATTAAATTAAGTAGCTTTTGGTCCGTCGCATTATGAACGGGTCGAACATGTCGAAATTGATGGGAAATATAGTGAAGTTTGTCCATCATAGTTACGCGACTGTTAACGAACTCACAAACAGCACGGTACTACTGTTTGTTTTCGACTAAATAGTATTTTTTTCTCCTTTTAGCAAAATTAACATGAGACTGTCCTGGGGAAAGCCACTGAACTGTACTGTGGGTGCCGCTTGTTGCACTGCACAGTACCCTCATGGGTTTTTGTTTATCACACACTGCATACATGTCATATATCGTTCTTACTTTTTTAAAAAAATAGTACTTATCATAATTATTATTTTGATGTGTAAAATAATAATAATTAAAATGATAATAACAATAATGATGATAAAAATGATCAGTCTGTAAACAAACACATCTGTAAGCAACGAGTAGAAATTGAATTAATATGACCAAGGTATCCGTGTTTGGAAATCTCAAAATTACCAAATTTAATTGGAAATTGGAGGATCGATCGGTTTCGAAATTTGTGTGCTTGAAAATTCAGTCTTGTATTTATTTTGTATAATAAAGGTACTTCAGTCTCGCAAAATCGCGTGTCAAACGTCCTACACCTCTGGAAGGATGTATGTATCCAGAAAATAAGATAACAATACCCAGTCTTTGAACGACTGAGATTTTATAAATTCCCACCCACTTAATAAAATTTCAAGTTATTTTTTTGGCCTATGTACATGATCCAGTGGATGGCTATTTACACAGCGAATAACTCTATCCACCCTCTAATCACCTGGACCTGCTACTAGGCTTGTAGTTAACTGTTGAAAATTAAGACAAAGGTATTTGCAAATCAACGGACGCTCAGTAGCGTGTTACTGTGATCATTTTTCGACAACATAATGTCAAGTTTCAATGGTTTAGTTGACGTAATTTTACCGTGATTTTGAAATGTTCTTTTTTTTTTGTCGATGCATTTGGTTTCCAATAATTTTTACTGGAAAATAAAGGGCAGGGGATCTAGCTGGAATAAGAACCTAAAGTATGCACTTAAACAGTTTCCATTACAAGAAGGTTCAAGAAATGTGTAATCACAGCCAAGCTTCGTCCGTTCCATACTGTGAGATTGCCAGTTTGTAGCTGTGTTAGGGTAGCTTTGTCAAACTTCATCTATTTTCCCCATTTATTTATTCATGTTCGATGCTTTTGAGTTTGTTTTCAAAGTAAGCGTCGTTTTTGCTGAAAATATACGCTTAATCCGCTTCGTACATGAATACAGAGAAGCCATACGACATCAAACCAATCCTATACTGCACTGAATCATGTAAACAGTGTCTGGTCCAGTTACAACCAAAGATACACCGAGTCTTATACCGAGTTTTAATTTGATGATTCGATTTGTGTTTTACCATCTTCTCAGGGCGTAACCTTGAAAAACCTGCGAATAGACCATTGCTGGTGATTTTTCTATATGTCATCTAAGTTGGCGGGTTAAACGGACGCTCTACCATGACAAGCATTCTTATTCTGCAACAAACGACTTTCAGTTGAAAATATGAGACGCTTTTGGGATTGGTTTTACTCAGGTAAACGTAAACATTAGTCCCTATCAAGGTTATTAGCATCTCAAATACATTTCCCGTGGCAAGGAATTTAACATAGGGTATTTAGTAATGAACTCATTAACTCGCCTTTGCGACTGCTCGATCAAGAAGAAGCAAACCCGAATTACCTTTAAAGCTGTTCACCAATGAAAAGACACGATGCAGGTTGAAGTTCAAATCGGTTCGTTTGTACTCATGTTTCATGGAGTAAATTTCTCGGCTTTGTTTTAGGTTCAAATTCATTTTCTGTTGGTGGTCACCCGTAACAGCAGGTGACAAGAACCGTCAACTTTCAACAAGTGGCAGTTCAGCCCCAGACCGCCGCGCCTTCGTGGAACCCAGTGGTGACGTCAAAACGTTTGAGCGATTTACCTGAACACATCAAGCTGCAGAAGATTGGAACAGCCTTCATGTTGACTTGAAACAGTTGAATGTATTATCGATTCTTACGGCAAAATCGTAAACGGTTCCAAAAAATGTTTAACTAATTTCAAGGCCGGACATAATTTTTATTTCTCTACCCGATGAAACTAACATTCTACTTTCTTGCTTTTCAGTTTTCGTGTTTAATTAGGCCGCTAATTAATTAGTCAATTAATTAGAGGGAGTTTACTTCGTATTCAAGCAAGATGTGAATGACAGGGGCATTTGGACCATTGGCCTTTCTACAGAGAGTGGGTCGTGTTCTTCTTTGTTATCCAATTCAATAGCTTGTATACACAAAAGATTCATTTTCAAGTGCTATTATTTTTTCTTTCTTTTTTTTGTCAAAATGGCAACGCTTAATCTCCGAGAAAAATTGTAGCTCAAGTGGACGATTCAAGGAAGAGTCCTACCTGCCCATTCTTCTCAACTCAAAACGGTGAACGTCGAAGTTTACGCAAGGCTATTTCCAAGCATTTAAAACTTAACTCACCGCCTACCGTCAGGAACTATTTTAATATTTTTATATTTATAGAAAAATTACAATAACAGTGCTTTTACAGTACTCACACTATTTCCACTACCACACTAACACTACTTACAATCTAATGCCTCTTCTAGATACAGCCCGTCCTCTGCATACAATATGACATACACACAGCCTACACATATTTACAGTACTTACAACCACGTTTGCTACTTATAGAGGTGCATTACATCAATATATATAAACATGCTTGTATAATTGTATCTTCTAACAAGTAACATTTACATGCTTGGGCAAGATAACTATTAGCAATAGTACCCCTCAGTGCCAGAATCTAAACGTGAAAATGTCGCAAGGGCGAAAAACTGTTTTTTGGATCGGCCTCGCGCAGCAAAAGGCAAAGTCGATGACATCACAATGGTACATGACGTCACGAACTGCAATAGAATTAACAAGTTCAATCACCTAAAGTGTGCAGTTTTGGAGCAAATGAATGTAAAGGAAACCAATTGATTTCAGCCTATCCCAAAAAAATCCGATCTGATGATTTGAGTAGAAATTCGCAAGAATACCTTGGATCCTAAAATTGGCGGATCTACTTAATTCCTGGAAAGGAAACGTTCTTGAAACAGAACAAAACAAGCGCAAACTAAGATTGAAGAAGAGGCTACGATGAAGAAGAGGAAAAGATCACAGTTTTCTAGTGCAAGAAAAAACGTAAGTTCTTGGTAAGAAATTATCGGTAAAGCATAAACGTTAACAATTGGGCCTTATTATATGCATACGAGCAAACTCGCTAATACAGTGGGCTGGGGTAAATTTTGACTTGTATTCCGCACCAACCAGGCAAGACATGGTTATGTGATCACCATGGCGTAAAACTAGACTTATTGGTGTTGCACAGGGTTGATTGGTCATGCACTTAAACTGGTTTAGTTCAGTCGCGTGGTTCAATAGCGAGGGATATGAGTGATAAATCATATAATAAGTCAATATAATAAAGTTTGTTCTGTTTTATTTCAAACTTGATCACTCATAGAAAAGGACAAGGAAGCTCAGGGAACAGAAGGATGTCATTCAAGAAGATGCTGATACTCCAGCGGGCACTTCTCAAAAACGTTATGGTAAATGCAAAGTGCATATTCGACTTTGTCACTGTTTAGTCTAAAAATAACAAACGATGTTTGATATCGAGTTGAACTTACACGATTATGTGTTTTGAGATGAAAGAACAGAAATGAAAGATATAGAACAAGACGAGTTTTACGAGACTAAAGCACCGCCTTGAACTTTGCTTTTAAGTACAATTCGTTCAGGTTCAATACTTAAGGCCGAGTAATATGTTTGGAATACTTTGAAATCGAAATTTAATGGGTGATGCTTAGTGTTAAGAACGTATTAACATACCAACATATAGGTAGCGAAAATGGCTTACAACCGAAAAGCGTGAATATTTTCAAAATCATATGACTAACAAACCTGTCAATAAAAAGAGCAAAATAAAAGGATGACGGGTAAAAATGTCCTTTTGAAAACTCATGAAAAGCGTTTGAGTGATTGTACTGTAGTGAGCCCATGAAATTCTTTTTTTCATGTAGTTCACGGAGACATGCTTGATGCGTACGAAGTTGGAAAATGTATTGGATCTGGGGGATACGGAACAGTGTATTCTGCCAAGAGAAAACGAGATAAAGTCCCTGTATGTAACTGGTTTGTTTATTGTATTCGCTAGTTTCATTACAACTCGTTTCCTTTCATATCAAATTCATTTCGTTACAATGAAGGACTGCTTCAAGAAAATCAACGTGAGTCACGGTTCACGATTTTAAATTTAACAAAAGATTAGATTGCGAATCAGATTAAGATAAACAGAAATGGATTTCTGCGTTCCTTTATCAACTGCCGAGAAAAACAAACCGGTTTGTATATATTAGCGTTGTATTCTGTAGTTGCAGCTATTTTGACGACTCAGCGGTGAAATTCTATAGAGGGTCATTGATGATAACTGTCCTTTTCGGCGCTTTTCGAAAGGACTATAACAATAATATTTGTATCAAAACAACTTTTCAGAGCTGCAACGAAATCAGCCGTTTAAACACGATTTTGTATCAAAATGAAAGCAGATCGTTAGTCAGTGATAAACGAAGTGGTTCAGAACTCCATGTACTTGAACGCTCAGACATACAGGAAACGGCTTTGGTACTATCTTGCCAAGGCGATATATCGGCAAAATGTAACGGTGAAACCCCCACTAACTCTTTTGAGTTTATTGTCTATGTATATGATATAATTATCATCGCTAGCGCTGATAAATCGCCGATACATCAACAATATAATGTCAGAATATATAAAATACAATGCTCAACGATTTTCCTACAAAACGTTTCCATAATTCTATATTTACAATCGATAGTAATGGCATTAACTGTTCATCAGGGATTTAATTGACGAAGAGGCAGATGAGCGACAGCAAACGCCAGCACAGAGCCGATGAGAGTGTTGCGTAAGCAGAGAGCAAATCTCTAATGATCCAGTGACAGGGAGCTTTCAGTCCAATCAAAGACTGGCTTCAAAATTTTCCGTTGGAAACTTTGTTTAGAATGTTTGTGTTCCGTTTGAAAGCTTTCCGGAAGAACTGCCGAGGCGTTATTTAAATTGTTTTCGTTTAGGTTACTTGCGAAACGGTAAAGGGAGGAGGAGCTTCCATTCGGAAATTACCAACGGTAAAAAGGGACTACATACTCCAATTCAGTCTTAATACTCCTGAATTTTTGTGGTGGACACACCTAACGGTGAAACCGATTTGTAAACTGACGGCTATTTTATGGTGGCGCATGGCGACTTTAAGAAACTCCATCACCCGCGGTTGGTATGAAACTCAAATTCAGTGGCTTATCTTGTCAATAGCTGGGCTAATCAAAAACCTCAAGTCCTATGTAGTGTAACAATATTATAGAAATGGAAACACCAGCTCTGAGAAACAAATTTGCTGCACGCAGATTTACAACAACGACAAATACTTTATTAATGTGTCAAAGTAGTTAGCCGAGGGAAAATAACCCTCTACAAATTGAAGACACTTAACAAAATAATTAATTAATCTATTAACTACTAACTAATAAACGCTTAAAAGCTTAATAGCTATAAACTGAGTTACAAAGAATGCAGTCCGAGCAATTATCATCTTCTATCGCACTTAGATCATATTTACGAATGCGATGTTTAAAACTTCCCAACGATAGCAGGGTCCTAATTTTACCTGATAGCCTATTCCACAACTTAGGTCCCAGATAGGTGAGCGAGTGCTTGCCATAATTCTTTGTCTTAAATCTTGCAATGGCGACACTGAAAAGTTATGAAGTATTACAGACACATCATGATTCTGTACTACATTGTATGGTGAAAGTTTCCATCAATGTTCTGTTTTACAGGTGGCCCTGAAATTTGTAAAAAAGACTAAAGTAACGTCGTTTCATGAGGTAAAAACGATGGGTAGGTATAAGGGACGGACCATTAGAAAAGTGATGGGGGGGTGGGGAATTTTCAGCTTGCACGAATTTTTTTTTTCGCTCACTGCTTGTGCAGGATTTTTTTTTTCAGGTGAACCCCTCTGCACGAATTTTTTTTACTACGTGTGAAAAAGTCACAATTGGACCTTCCTTCTGCATGAATTTTTTTTTACCTTCTTCTTTGCATGAATTTTTTTTCTTGGCATTTGCTCTTGCATGAATTTTTTTTTGTTTTTTTCCCCACCCCCACCCCCAATACTTTTCTAATGGTCCGTCCCTAAATACGCTTTACTCATCCCATTTTAAGAGATGGGATGTGTAAAACGGGTATTCAATTTTGTTATTCCTACGATATATTTTTAATTCTCTCTTCGTGTTTAGCCATGGAAGTTTCAAAATAACACGAGTACTGAGTGAACTGGACTGAGTTCATTATTGTAAGCGAATACATATCTGAGAACAAGAGAGCACGAGAGACAGAGAGGGACACTTGGAGCGTCGGTTGGGATATTTAAACTTTCTAAAAGTTATTATTGGACACGGAAGTCTGTTTTGTGAGAGGTCCGCATGCCTCATTGTGATGATTATGAATGCTCATGGCGTAAGTGGTAGGTGAATAATTCATAATTAGAGAAACTCATACATATTCAAGAGCCTCGAGCGGCCATTAAATACAGATGACCAGAAAGACTGGGTTACAGTGGAGTCATGCGGACCTCCTTGAAAACGCACTTACGTTTCCATAAATAACTTTATTGAAGTGTTCGTATTATGCCAAGCGACACCTCAAGTGTCCTTCTCTGTCCCTTATGTTCTCTTACTGAGAACCATAACCATAACCGTAAACAGAAAGCCGATTAGTGCTAAGAGAAATTGAAATTTAATCCTTGATTTCCCGGCTCTGGAGTGTGAATCTAGCGCGCATGTGCAGCCTGCTACTGAGGTTGGTCACGGTAATTCTAGTGCGGGGAGTTCGAGTGTGAACAGCATGGCGAGAAGGTTGAGGGTAAGAGAAAATAAACTTTCCTACAGCCGAGTCTCGCGGATGAACTACCCGCACTCGAAGTCCTCTCCACCAAAACGTCTTTCGACGCCGGCTACGCAGCGTATGTGAGCTGCTACGCCACTGCAAGAACAGTCTCTTTACAGTACCTCTCTTCCCTTGGTACAGATAGATGGGCAGCTGCTCCCAAGAGAGTGTGACCACCAGCTCCGAGTGCGTCATCCTTACGTCATTCAGTTGCTTGATGTCCTCGTGACTGATTGTGAATTCGTGTTCGTGCTTGAGCGTCCCACGGATTCCGCTGACCTGCATGATTTTATCAAGAATGGTGGTGCCTTGTCCGAGAAAGAGGCCCGTCTTTTTTTCACACAAATTCTCCAGGCGACTATGAACTGTGAAGACCAAGGAATTCTTCATCGTGATATCAAACCAGCAAACATCATAATAGACAAAATAAATAAGTTGGCGAAGCTGACGGACTTTGGACTGTCATGTGAATTGAAGGAGGAACCTTTTACGGGTTTCGCCGGTAAGGCAGACAACTAAATAAACAGAAGTAAATTCTACCATTTTTCACCCGAAGAAGCTTTCACACGTTTCGTCGGGAAGGCAGAGAACAACACAAACTGTTGTGAAAGATACATTTTCATACAGAGCTGTCACAGACAAACTCGTAAAATGCAAAGCCGAGTTCTCCCAGCAGGAGTAGAACCTTGGACATTCCAGGTTGTGTTAAAACAAGACAGCGAGCAGTCTCTCTTTTGCTCTGAATCTGTGGAACGAACGCAATATGAGAGCTCTAAAATCTGCGAGAGGCGAGTCCGCGAGACGGTAGTTTCGTGGGCGCCAGTTACGAGCGAATCTCTTTTCGCTCGTAACTGGCGCCCACGAAACTACCGGCTCGCGGACTCGCCCCTCGCATTTAGCGTTCGTTCCACAGAGTTTAAAGCTCTCATATAGCGTTCGTTCCACAGATTTTAGAGCTCTCGTATAGCGTTCGTTCCACAAATTTTGGAGCTCTCATATAGCGTTCGTTCCACAGATTTTAGAGCTCTCATACAGCGTTCGTTCCACAGATTTTAGAAAAAAAGAGAGACTTCTCGCAGTCTATGTTAAAACACGTTTGACATAGTTTGTTTATGGAGTGAGTACTCTTGTCCACCCAAGGAACCTTTTACGTACCTTTCTACTCTGATTGAAGTAAGAATATAGAATTAAAAACAATATCCAAATTTTAATGAAACATTACCATGAAGAGTCTGTTCAAAAATGTGATTTGTGATGGTTTATTTAGGGACCGAGTGCTTTCGTCCGCCTGAGTACCATTCTAACAAGACTTACCACGGGCGGCACGCGACAGTGTGGCAACTGGGTTTTCTATTGGTCGAAATGCTGTCAGGGAAGCTACCATACACCAGCTCTCATTTATCTCTTACTAAACCTCCATACATCCCTGGAAGAATCTCTTCTGGTAAGTGCTGATGTTTCACACAGTCTCAATGTCAAAGAGAACGATTCAAACTCACCCATTCAGTGACTAATTTTATCCTTTTATTCAAGAGTTAGCAATTTTTAGAGGACTCTCTCCGTATTTAATCCAGTGTCAATGCCATGGCATGGTTTCGTTCCTCCAGTATTTCTCTGTTTGAATTTCACTACAGCCTAATTTTAAATCTGCAAGACGGACCGTTTCCATGGCAATGATCGGTACACTGAGTGAAATTGACTCGAAAATTAAAGAACCTATCAGTGCCAGTGTGATGGCTGCAAACACCACCCACCTATCAACATTTAATACTGATCTTCCAACGTTGATACCTTGAATTCCAATAACTAATCTTTCTTACCAGAAGTTCAACACCTGATTTTGTGGACTCTACAAAGAGACCCGTCCCGTCGACCCACCTTGGAGCAAATTTTTTGTCACCCCTGGATAAGCCAACCCTGGTGAACATCGGTCAGCGGTTCATTGTTCCTGTGCATGTGTGAGGATCGGCAACGTGGCTCAATCCCTGCGCGTATTGCACAGATGAGACTGATTGGGTCGTTACACGTGGTTACAAGTCTTATATACAGATTAGAAAAAAAGTCCTATCAAAAAACAACAAAAACTAGAACCTCAGCAACAAAAAAACAAACCAAAACAAAACAGTCTACTCAAAAGAAGTAACTACCTAAAGAAACTTCGAAATTAAATCAAAATACTACAATGGAATAATCCAGTGGATTGCAAATATTTATTGTTTTGTAGTCCATCAAACTGACCGATACATTCGTAAAAAAAAAAACAGATTTCTTGCTCACAAAATGTCTGTCACAATCGTCTGTCTGTGGTTGTAGTGATCATCTTCCTAGTTCATTAAAAACGCTTCAGCCTAGTTCATCATATTCATATAGACTGTTCCCTTCAGCCTGTATAAATATTATTGTAAAATGGTAGTAAAAATACTACAAAATGTCTGAAACAAGCAGTGTGTTTACTTAAATGGCACTAGTGCATATTCTGCCTTGCGACTGAAAGAAGTACGAAGATAAACAATAACATTAATTGCTTATTCGACTTCATAACTGTGTCCCTGGAGACGCTGGGTCGCAATACAGAACGTACAATAACATGCATATTGAAGAAACATCACACAATTCACTCTTACTAAAGACCACATTACAGTAAACAATAAATATTATTCCGCCTGTTTCTCAGTGCGCTACATTACAGAATTTATTTCGTCACAGGGTAACGATGTATTGTGCAATTTCCAACGAAGCGCATTGCAAGTGAAAGAGTGGGGCGTAAGGGGGGTCCGAAAACCGCAAAACCGCACAGAAATACGCGAAAAAACCGCTAACCGCATCGGATTTTTTCCCGAATACCGAAACCGCACGTACATGGAGGCCACAATATGAAAGTTGACGTCAGCAAGACTTGTGATGCATCCTGATAACATTGTACGTTAATATTAAACATACCATCATAGCGCTAACGGTCTGCAGCAGGCGTTTCCCAGTTGTCATGTGGCAGGCCAACTGCAATCATGTCTCCAATCTAATATCGCATTAGTGTTACGTAAGAGATCATCTTTACGTTGATCAATTCAAAACTTAAAAATAACCTAAAATAAAGAATCTTGAAGGAACGACGTGCCGGTAGAAAAAGAATAACATTTTTCTAAAGGATGGTCGCTTTCCTCTTTCCAGCAACCTAGCTCAGTTTAGTCTCTGATTGGTACCAGTTGCTTTTTGCGGTCATTCTTAATTTGCTAGAATTGCTTAAATTGTTTGGTTTACGAGACCATAACACGAGCTAAAACGTTTACTTGGCACCAAGTGTCGGGGATTAGCTTTAATTTAGATATTTCTCATTTTACGGCCGCGAACGCAACGTGGTCGGCAAATTATTCGCTACTACAACTTTACGGGTCTATAAAAAGATAACCAGTAAGAATTACGAAAAAGCCTGACACCCTTTTAGAGATTGATGCTTGCTGATTTACATTGTGCAGTTCTTTTGCAGTAGTGGCTGCGTTTGATACCCGATTAATTCGGCGGAATGACACTCGGTCGTTTTCGGTTTATTGGCTTCTTTCTTCTCAATAATGGCTCTGCCAAACAACGGATATTTTTTTTCGAATTCTACAGTTCTTTACCCTTCTATTGATATATAGTTTGTGGTAGTTTACTTTAAAACAACGCGCGTACGAATTTTTTTTCCGAAGGACTACTATGTAAGCGTGTTTTGAAGTACGTTTTTAGGTTAAATGGGGGGTCCCCCAGTCATTTTTAGGTTACTGGATATTTCAAGAATTGATTTAAGGATGGGTGATGTAAATGAATATTTCAAGAATTGTTTTAAGGATAGGTGAGGGGGTAAAGATTTCAAAAAAAAGATTGATTTTTTGAAAAAAAAAAATATACTAAAGGATTAGAAAGAAATGGAAGGTCTAACAATTCAAGAATTTATTGAAAATGGTATACTTAAATTTAAGTATTTTAATGAAAAAGAATTGGAAATTGGTGATTTAATTGATTCAATGAATAAGGATTTGTTAAAAGTAATATCAAAAAATTATGGTTTTTTAGATAAAGATAGTCTGGTCGATATTAAAATTATATATTTTGGTAAGAACGACGGCGAAATGTTTATCTACTATTTGGAAGATGAAGAAATAGATTTTGATAAGGGTTTTATAATATTTGATGAAATTTCTGAGTTATTAATAGATAATGCAAATGCTAGTTATGAAAGGTATCAAAAACAAAAATATTTTATGGACATTTATAATGATGAAGATGATGATGATTATTATTATGCAAATAGTATGAATGATTTTATTATTGATTCAATTAAAATCACATTATACAAAGATGCACATAAGGTATTACACAAAAAGAAATTTTATAATGATTTGCATAATGATTTAATGGAAGTAGCATGGAATCCCATTAGAGTTTTAGATTGGTGTATTGATTTTGAAGAGTTGAGAGATTTGAAAAAAAGATGGGGTTTTGATTTATAAGAATAGGTAATATACATAAAAGATTAGTTATGGATCAGTTAAGAGATTTATATACCTATGAACTAAAAATAATAGCGAAAGATTTGGAAATTAAAGGAAGAGCAAAAATGAGTAAAAAAGAGCTAATTGATGAAATTACAAATTTTAAAGATGAGGAAATTACCCATTTAATTGAAAAAGTTATCCCCATTAGCAGAATTATTTGTGATCATGAAAAAAATAAAAAATTTTGTAGTGAATGTAATGGACATAATTGTATGCATAATAAATATAAATATCGATGTAAGGAATGTGGGGGATCACAAATATGCGAACACAATAAACAAAAACAACATTGTAAAGAATGTGGAGGATCACAAATATGCGAACACAATAAACAAAAACAACAATGTAAGGAATGCCGTATGAATAAGAAATTGATTTAAAGTAAAATATAAAAATAATAAGAGAAAATGGTAAGAATAGTAAAAAAAATACGTAAATATAACATAGGTTTTACCTTGGAATATTTTAATGATAAAAAAATAGAAAATATGGATTTTTTGAGATTAATAAAAAAAGATTGCTTATATAATTTATCAAAAGCCCTTTCTATTAAATATGAAGATATTGGCAAAAACGAATTGGTTGAATTTCAAATTGATTATACACAAGATAATGGCCATACTCATTATTATGGTTTTTCTTTTACTCCAAAATGTGATATGAGTGGAATATTTCCGTCTGATGAAAATTCTAATGATTTTTTAAATGATCGCCCAGAGGCTACAAAATTTCGAAATGCATTGATTAATAAAAAAGTTCTCATTGATACATTTTGGGTAAGCGTATATACAAATCCATATAAAGTATTACGTAAAAACAAATTCTACAAAAGTCTGCATGATGAAATAGTTGCTGCGGTCTGGCAGCCAAGCAGATATTTAGATTTTCAAGAATTGAGAGATTTGGAAGAAAGATGGACATAATTATGTTATATAACCCCAATAAATGGTTACATAACAAAAAATTTATCTAAATCTTAAACTAAAAGTTATTGGCAATCCCCTTAAATTAAGTTTTTTCCATTCATTGTCTAAGATAGTTAAATCGAAGTGGTTTATGAGGCTCTCATATTTTTGAATCGGAATTGCCGGATAATCCTTTGAGGGTATGTTTGCAAGTAGGTGTGATGGTGAGAGTTTTACAAGTTCGCCATTTTTGGTTTTGTTCAAATACGAAGACTTGGTATCAACTATACTACACATAAGTCTCAGTGGTTCCTTAATCTGGATATTTATGGGGTATAATTTACCTGGATTTATAACTTCAGGCACACCTAAACCAAACGCCAACCCTCTAGTAAGTTTTATTTTGAAGTTCTTATTGGAATAAAGATAGACAAAAGTGTCTGTCTCAATGATTGTAACCTTTTCCCTATCAGTATCATTAAGAAAGATCGATTGAATATCACGAAACGAATATGTGCCGGGTTGTATTATTATTAAGGGGTTATTATTATCATTGAATAATATCTGTTGATCCTTGAAATTAATCAATCTTTTGGTTTGTATATTACAATCCAGGAGCTGTATCTCCCGAAGATTTTTCAGCGGCGGATCTAAATAAATTCTAGTTTCTGAATCACACATTGTAATACTTAACATTTTTGTTTTGATTACATTAAACTCATCTTTAAATTAATCATGGTTTGAATAATCAAAACATTAACGAAATAAAAACCAAGATAATAATCCCCCAGCAAACATTAAAACAATAAGATTATTTTGATGAGAAGCTGTTTCTATATTACTAAATTCATCTGTTTTGTCTGATTTATCGTTATTGCTTAATTTAGGTTTCTTTGGTTGCGGATTGGTATTTAATAAAACCTTTGATGTACCTAAACTATGTGTTATTCCAACATTTTTTGTTTCGACATTTATTGAATTATTTACCCCAAATTTCATATCTTCTGTTGCTATTTTCAGATTATTATTGTATCCAATAACGGTTTCTGTATTTATAATTAAATTACTTGGCATCAACCAAACCCTCGGAGCAACAGCCAAATCAAGCCGTAATTTAGTTTCCTGTACAGATTGTTGGTAATTTTGAATAGATTTAGAAATATCATTTACTTTAACAGAACTTTCAAATAAGGCTTTGAATTCATTTTGTGTTTCTATTGCCCCACCACCATTACCCACAATAGAATTCCTAGTATTAACTTGGGCACCCAATATGCAATAAACAAAAGCCTCAACTGATCTATTTATTCTTCCCAATCCGGCTTTTGTTAATCCATATCCAGATTCTGGTATAAACCACGCATATTGAAAATCTACAAAATGATCATTTCGCAACATAGATATTAAATTCCCATCTATTTTTTTACCGCCATAATCAGCAAATTTATTTGTTTCACTTGGCCAAATATTTGCATCAGGATCATAACCTCTTATAATTCTTACGTTTTGATTTCCTCCTCCTATTGCTTGCGCACTACCACCTCCCGGGGGTATGTATCCTTTTCCATAATCAATGAATACATCTCCAACCCCATGGTTTGCACCTCCCTTAAATCTAAAATCAGCTAAAGGTTTATTCCATCCTTTAAAATCTTGGTTATTACTTAATCCAAATTCTGCGCACAATCTATTATAAACATTTTTGTTGTATGGATTATTTTTTGAAGAAAAAGTTTGTTCGCCGGGTAATGGCACATTTAATTCATGTAATATTCTTCTTATTGTAAAGTATACGTGAAATATAAAAAAACTTTTAATAACCCTTGGGTAACTTAAAATTTCAATTAAACTTACACCGCATCCAGATGTTGCACACCAAACCGCCATGTTTAATTGTTGTGGCCAGTGATTAATATTTGGTTTATTTAACCAAGCTCTAGCTTCTTTCCCACTAGTAAGTTCTACAGTCTGATTTTTAAATACATTTGTCATTGCCGCAGTGAAATGATCTTTTTCTGTAACATATATATCTAAATTAGTTAACATTATTGTTACATCATTAGCAAATTCATTAAATTTAACTCCGGGTATTGTATATGTTTGTTTTGTAAATGTTAAACTTTTTGGAAAGGAACTTACCCTTAATTTATTTTCTAATCCTAAATCTTCCCATAATAATGTTTTCAAATTATTGGAAAGATTCAAAGTCCATGTTTTTCCAGAAGGATCATCATCAGACATAATTGTTGTTCCATAAACTTTCCATTTAATATATCCGCCAAATGAATCATTCACAAATGTAAATTTATTGAAATTCGCTTTTGGGTAACGATTTTTGAAATCATCTAATAACATCTTATTCTTTGTGTTACAAATAATGTGATCTTTAGATCTTTTAAGAATAAGATGTAAATTCAATTAATGCCCGCAAAACAATTACAACCAACATCTGTTTTCTCATATACCAGTTTTAATGTCCTTTCCCTCCGGTAAGTTCTTTTAATAGATCTTCGCGGACTTCCCTCCTTATTATACTCATGTCTAAGTTTTTTTCTGTATCTTTTCTGAATTTTTGGCGAACTTCTTGTTTTAGTTTTTGAAACTTTTCCAACTCTGATAAAATTATGGAAAATTCTTGATCGGATATAACATTATCTTTTAAAGCTTTTGAAACTAAATCGTTAATTGTGTTTAATTTTGATTTTGCAATTGCAGCGGTTTGTTCGTGTTTACTAACTTTACCAGAAAGTCTTTTAGAAGCAAAACCAAATCCAATCGATAACCCACCAAAAACACCGCCGACAACACCTAAAGGCACGCCAACAATAGCACCAAAACCCGTGAGAGAAGTTCCTAAACCGCTTGCTGATAGAATAACTGAAATCAAACCACCAGAAACACTAATTTTTGTACATATTCCTCTCGCCCTATTATATTTTTTTCTTACTTCTTCGTAATGTTTGATTTCTTTCTCAAGATTTTGTAATACTTCGCTTGATTTTTGAAGTCTGAAATTACCCGGATCAACATTATTAAGGTTCCTCCCTTCGGTCGGTAATTGAGGATAAATTTTATTGTAGTCATCCATATTGTATTTTACTGATCACCATGATATCTTTAAATTTGTTACTTTCTCTTCTTTTTTATACTTTCCACAAAATATAGAACTACAGCCATTATCAATAACCAAGCATTTTCACCTAAAAATCCAATAACCTGTCCAGCTGTTTTGAAAAGAAAGCTAACTATTGCGCCAACCATTCCCGGCAATATTTCACCCAGTTTTTTACCAAGAGTTTTCAAACCATTACCAACTCTTTTACCCAAAGCAGATAAACCCTTTGAAAGATTAGAAACTATAACCCCAATGATGGCACCTACCGCACTTAGAACAGCAAAAACTGTAAAACCATACTTTTTGAATATATACTTTAATCTCTCCCTAAGTGGTAAATTTTTAAGTATTTCATCTTTTTTACCATCAATATCTGATAATTGTTCTACTTTTGAAATTGTAATCTTTCTAATTCGTTCATTTAATTTATCAACCTCAGATTTTAATCGTTCATTGCTTTGTTCTAACTTTGATAAATTGGATTTACCCTTCTTATATTTGTCTATTTCTTCTTTGTATAATTTTACCTCTTCCAAAAGTTTTTCTGCTTGTATTTTTAATTCTATATTCTGTTTAACGGTTTGATCGAAAAGGCTTTTATTTTGGGCTTTTTGTACCTGTTGTCTCTCAATGAATTCCCTAAGTTCTTTTTCTCTTTCCACATATCGTTCAATCTCCAGCGGATATACTTCTGCTGTTGCTTTCAATCCTTGCAATGCATTATCTAATTCATTATTTACTTCAATAGATTTCCTCAATTCTAACTGGGTATTATTATATTTTTCCAACATTGTTTCATAATCAGCGCCCAGTTCTTTTCTAAATGTTTTTGGTAAATTTTCTGTATTACGAATCCCATTTTCATCAACTAATGTATGCCAAACATTATTACCAGCAACACTTAATTTTCCTTCTATACTTCCATTTTCTCCAAATCGAACATTAAATGAGCCTTCATCGGGATCGTAATTTGGATAATAACGTTTGAGTTCTTGCCTCGCTTCTCTCATTCTATCATATTCTTCATCTCTTTCTCCCAGGTTCATTCGTTCTGGTGGTTTATCCCATTGGGCCCTGCCTATTGATTGGTTATAATCATCATAACCGGGATAATCTCTATCAATAGATGTGGATGTTTTTCTGCTTTGATAAAATGTATCTTCCCAATCCCAATCATTATTATCACCAGCATCATCAGTTTCTTTTGGTAAATCTTCCATTGGTATATATTCTGCCATGATTTTTTTACTCATCAGTAATAAATCTTTAGATTGCCTAGAGTTGAAAATAAAAGCAAAATTGATTTAAAAAATAAGAAAATAAAATACAGAAATTAAAATGATGAACGAAACTACACAATTAATAGATGTTAATAGTTATACCCCAAAAGAAAGTATGATTTTTTCTAAACCAATTGTTGGTCAAATTCCTGGAAGTAAACCAAAGGTTGAATTTAAGAGAATTAAAATTTTTACAAAAAATGAAGATGGAACAGAAGGAGAACTTGTTATTCCAACCGGAAATTTATATTCTTTTGGTGTTTCTACAAACACAAACCAAACAACAGGCGCAATTTCAGGATATGTATTTCCATTATGTTTATGGGGCGGAAGCTGTCCAACTCCCGAAGAAGAAAAATGGATTGATTTATTCAATGAAATTGTTGACAATTGCATTGATCATTTGCTTATGAATAGAGACAAAATTGGAAAATTTGAGTTGGAAAGAAATGAGCTTGAAAAACAAAAAGGAGGTTTAAATCCTCTATATTGGAAGTTGGAAAAATATTCGATGGATAGAGTTCCAGATAGAGGACCAACCTTGTATGCAAAATTAATTTGGGATAAGAAACAAGACCAAATTTTAACCAAGTTTTATAACTCTAAAAATGATAAGGAAATTGATCCATTGAAATTATTAAATAAAGGTTGCAGAGTAGAAGAAGGAGTCATAAAAATTGAATCAATATTCATTGGTTCTTGTATTGCACTTCAAGTAAAACTTTATGAAGCAGTTATAGAACCAAACAGAGAAATGAAAAGATTAACTAAACTTAGATGTTCAGATAGTAAATCTGCAGCCGAAGAAATGGAAAAATCTGAAGAAGAATATTCTGATGTTGAGAGTCTAATGTAAATACACTTGTGTTATATAACCAAATTACTGGCTACATAACAACATAATAATTTATAATATTTTACTTACAGCGTAACCTAAACCCAACATTCCGGCTCCAACATATACCATTTCCCCAGTCTTTTGGTCATCGCTTGGTTTGTAATAATCAGAAAATTTTGGTTCTTGCATTTTCCCATACAATTCAAAAGCCTGATTTGTAGCTGAAATATTTTTTGATGCTTGATATTTTTCATCTTTTTTCTTCATTTTCCAATCAAGCATTTCTTGTCTTTTTTTCTGATATTCTGCGTAATCTCTTTGATATTTTTCCATTGCTTTATCGTGCCGTATTTTTTCTGTATCCGCTTTATTTCCTGAAAGACTTTTTGCAAGATAATTTCCACCAACAAATGCCGTTGCATTCAATATAGCCCCACCAATCATCATCGCTATTGTTGCCATAATTTTATTTTGGTAAAATCTTTTGATCCTCTAAATATGTTTTTAGATACATACTTCCGGATAATACAGCAACCCATTTTGCATAATTTGTAATACTTGACGATGGGTCGCTCAAAAATGATTCTTTCATTACCTTTTTAGCCACATAACCAACCCCAGCCCCTAATCCGATAAGTACCGCTGAATCAGTTACAGTTTTCACAAGTTTGTTTTCGGTTGACATGATTTTTTACTACATCAGTAAGAAACTTTTAAATAACTTTATGTAGTAAAAAATAATTTATAATTATTCCATTCCTAAAGATTTTGAGGTTAAATGCAATGGAATTTTTGAAGGTTGGGGTATTTGTGGAACTTGCGATAAATCAGCTATCCTATTGGAATATTCAACCCTAGCTTTTTCCCGATATCTCATAAAAAGATCAAATGCTGTAAAACCCAATCCAACAACAGATAAAACAGTAGTAAAAGATAACTCTGGTAGCCATGATTTATATTCATTATTTGTCTTTTCTTGATTATATCCTATTTCTGTATTTTCGTTTCGTTTCATTTCCCTAGCTAATGCTTCTTTTGCTTTTTTATTATATTCGGCTAATTTCTTACCAGCTGCGACTTTTTTAGGATCTTTCTCCCTCTTTTTAGTATCTTTATTTTCAGGTGCTGGGTCAGCTGTAATTTGTTCAGTATTTTTTACTTCTACTTCAGATTGTTCAGACATTGTTATTTAGATGCTACAAATAAGTTTTTAGATCTGTTTAATATACTGTATCAGCACCTTCAGAAGATTTCTTAGTTTCCTGATCATTTGTGTTAGAATTTACTGGTTCTTCTCTTGAAAAATGTTGGTTTTTGTTGAATTTAACGTGTTTAGCTACTTGAAATAGTCCGCTGGCAAGTGCTGCCAATCTTCCTGCTTTCAACGCCAAGAGCCCAACAATGTTTGTTAATTCACGATTTACCAAATCATCATTCTTCAAATCATTGCAAAGAGATTCTATATCATCAACCGGAACTAAATATGAAATAAGTTTTGAAACTAATTGAAGGGATGAATCTACTAATCCTCCATTAATTTTCTTACCCATTACCGTCTGATATCGATTAAAATATTTTTCTACATCTTTTTCCGATAATTTTTTTATATCGCCCAAACTCATTTCAACCCCCAAATATTCTTTTGTTGTTCCTAAGGCTGCGAGAATGGCAAGTGATTCTTGTTTGATTTCAAGATCCTCACTTTTTCCCGGTACTACCTTTGGTTGGTCTTCTTCAATGTAATCTTCAATATTAGCCATCTTTTGTTAAATCACTTCGGGAATCTCTAAATAGCAATTAAATGGATATCGCAAACTCAAACATAACCTAGAATATTTTTCTGTTTTCAGGAGATGCATAAACTTTTTACCTAATTCATAATCCAAATCTCCACCATAATCCTCGAAAAACATTTTCATACCTTTCTGCGATGGATTATGAAAAGTAACAACGCAGGCTACATTTTCTCGGAATGGTTTTGCTATCGATGTTAATTGTTGAGTTAGAACCCAAACCGATAAACCATGATGCCTTCCGGAAAATGCCAAATCTATAAATTTATTCGATCTTTTCTTCAGATCATTCGAAACGGCGCAATCATCTAAAATTATTAATGTATTTGTTCCAGAGAATAAAGTTTGGCAATCAGTTAATAACTCATTAATCTCATCAATGTTACTTGCGTCAGGTGACAATTTATAAAAATGTTTATCTCCTAGAGCAAAGTTATGATAGGTTTTATTTTTAGCATAAGTTGGACAAATTAATACAATATATTCAAAAACTTTTCGGAAAGGGCCTCGGAGCTGTTCAATTAAGTACTTTGTTTTTCCACAATTTGTTGGTCCTGTTATAATACAATGGAATGGTATTTTATCTCGTAAATCTTCCATGATTTTTGTATCATAACATTATGTTTTTAGATTTCTCGGTCAGTACTTAATTGATCTCAAACTTGAATTCATAATCTCCATCATTGCATCTGCTACAACAAACATATGACAAGTTACGGTTCCAGATCCGCTTTGTTTCCTTTTAATTTCTATTTTTACGCCATCATGCGTATTATTTAGAGCAAGTCCACCACCATGAATTTTATTATCCGGATGAGATCTAGTATCAACCCAAAGAGCAAACTTATCTGCGTAAAATTCTTTTTCTTTCAATGAAATTTGTAAACCATCATCCCTATGAAATCTTTTTTTCGCGGATTCCCAAAGATCGGACGGAATCATTCCCCTAGAGTATATTCTATTTGGCACGCCATCAACATCAATTTCAACTGAAGATATACCGGGATTATAAAAATTTTCAGAATCCCTTGCTCCTGCAGCTTGTGGTAATAAAAACAAAAACAATATTCCTGTCATTGATCTTCTCGGTAAATTAATATGCTGATTAATAACACCATCACCACCAATTGAAAATGTAAAAGTTTTGTGTAAGGTAATATTTTCATAAAAGAATCCTTTACCAACTTGATAAGCTGCTTGTGCCTCGCGGGCTAAGTATTCACTAGAAATTGAAGAATATTCTAACTCTAAGTTTTTGATTGAATATGATGGTGCTTTAGTTGTATCAGAATAAATAAGAATATTAGTGATTGGGGCAAGTGTAAGCTCAAATATAAGATGATTTTCCAACGCTTTCGGATAAAAAACACCATGATCGTTTAGAATAGGATGATTTATTGGTATTCTATACTTTGAACCATGAACATTAGCGAGAGCAACTTCTTTTACATCTTGTGTTTTTGCGTCTCCAGCTTTTGTTCTAAGTTTTCTAATATTTAACGAAGAAATACCTTGTTTTAATCTATCTTCGCGCTCTTCTTCAGTTAAGAATAAATCATGATATGTTTGAAATAAATCATATCTTTGAGTATCTTGCAATGTTTCTCCTCCAAAAAGAACTTTTAGTCTGGTTACAAGATTACGGCCCACATTATTTACAAGTGTATTATTTGCATGACCCTCAACATCTAAATCAAATAGAAGAGATACACTTCCGGGTACAATCACTAAATTCTCGGCGAGTTTTGGAATATTTATGTATAATGTTTCTCCTGGACTGGCTGAGGATGGATTGAGAGTAATTCGATTCAATGTTGATTCTGCTTTCAAACCAAAAGGTTCTTTTGGAATTCTGTTTGGATTAATTTTTTCAGACGTCATTGTAATTTATAAGATACTTTGGTTAACCTTTAAACCCCTTTGCACTTTAATTTTTCAATGTGTTTTAATAAATCTTCTCTAGCCTCGGGAATTAAAATTAAAACATTAAAAATTTTATCGCCATCTTCCATATATAGAATTTTTTTCCTAATAATTTTTTTCATAAGATTAATTTGATATTCGCTAAAATTTATAAGTTTTTCTTCCTCCACCATTTTAATTTATAAGATACTTTGTTAATTTTTAAATGATGTCAAAAATATATTATTCGGCTGAAGGGTATTGGAAAGGATATTCCGCAATTCCTAAATTATCTGAAAAAGCGAAAGTAGGTGAAAATGAGGCAAAACAATGGTTGCAGAAACAAGCAATATGGCAAATCTATCTACCTTCGCCTAAATATATACCTAGACCGCACTGGTCTGTGGATAAACCTAATCAGATTCACCAAGCGGATTTATTATTTTTACCGCATGATAGAGTTGGAAGAAAAACATATAAATATGCGTTAGTTGTGGTTGATATCGCCTCGAGATATAAAGATGCGGAGCCATTAACCTCAAAAGAAAGTCGAGAGATATCAGAAGCTTTTACAAAAATATATTCTAGAAGGTTAAAATACCCAAAAACATTAATGGTTGATCCTGGGAAAGAATTTATGGGAGAAGTTAGTAAACTCATGAATTACCATAATGTGAGAATACAAAGAAGTGAAGCTGGTAATCATAGAGCCCAAGCATTTGTGGAAAACGCAAACAAAATATTGGGGGAAAGATTATTTAGTCATCAATATGCGCAAGAAATGATTAGTGATGGGAGATCAAGGGTATGGGTGAAAAGATTACCAGCTATTCTAAAAACTTTGAATAATACAAAAAAGAGAATAACCGGTAAAGAGCCTTATGAGGCTATAAAAATGAAAGAGGTTGATATTAAACCTAAAAATTACAAACGGGTTGTGGGGCTTGATGAGGTTAGACTACCAATTGAAGTTAGGGTTAGATATTTATTAACCCCTGGAGAACTTGAGGGCGGAGAAAGAAGAAGAGCCACGGATCCCATTTGGAGTATTAAAATTTATTATATTTCTGGAAGTAGAATTTCTCCTAATCAGCCTGTTTTATACTTTTTACAAGATGGCCCAAGACGGGGTTTTGTTCGTGAGGAATTACAGGTTATTCCGTATGATACAGAGTTACCCCCTAATTCTGTTTTAAAATGATCTAATATAATGGTTTTGTGTGAATTCCATCCTCATAAACCCATCTTTTATCATAATATGCATTCAATCCCTTTTTATTTTGTGAATATGTCACAATTTGATTATCATTAACTCTAAATCCTGTATTTTGTGCCATATCATTTGCCCCTTTTAAAGCCGCCCAGTAACCATTCCAATTTAGTTCGTTTTGGTGATGAATTATGCCTTTAGCACTATACTTTGCTTTTCCTTTCTCATCCTCCGCGTAATAACATTTTGAAGAAATTGCAATCATTCGTATACCATCAAACTCTTTTTTGAACAAGCCCGGGGTCTTGTCATGATATTTAGATGTTGAAAGGAATTTTTCTTTTCCCCCATTAAAGTATTCTTTTCTCATTTCAGGTTTTACAATATCATCCAAATTTTCAGCTGAAATTCCCGCGTAAACAGAATCTGTATCCATTTGTATCAACTCAAAATCCTTTCTATCTACATATTTATCTAGAAAATCGTAATAGAATTCCAACATTCTTAATTTTGCTAGCTGATAAACCGCGATGCCGCATTGATAGGGTCTATCTATTTTTATTAATCTTTTTCGTTTTATTATTTCATATGTGTCATTTATTTCATTAAGATCCTCAAAGAAAGCAGATCTTAAGGCCTTTTCAACCTCTTCCTCATCCTGAGTATACCTTGTAATATTATGTTTTTCTTTATCTTCTATCATTTTACCATAAAAAGAATTTCCCCTAAGTTTATTCGTGTCGGCTAATTCTTTACAACCTTTGTACTTTGGTTTTAATTTTTCAATCAATACTTTGATATCTTTATTTTCTTCAATAACTTTAAATATTTCAGGAAATTGGTTTAATTCATTGGTAATTTTCACTACATCATCAATTTTGTTTTCTTCAAAAGCTTTACTTAATTTTTCCAACAAAATCTCAATATCTCCAGCTCTTCTTGCATCTGCCACCTCTTTTGCAAAAAATTCAAAGGGCCTCCCCGATTCATACTTTGTAATATTATGAATGGCTGTAATCTCCAAACCATGATTAAGATACCATTTTATCAAAGGTGTATATAAATATATCTTTTTTGCCTTGGTAACACCAAGCAATTTTTTATTGTCTTTTAGATGTTTTCTGCCTGTCACTCTTTGATATTCTTTCATGTGATCTGGTACTAAATATTCAGGAACTTCATCTACAATAAATATAGGTGAAAACTCTTCAAACTTTTCTTTTAGGTAGTTAGGTGGATGGATATCAACTTGACAAAACCCGAAAAGATTACCATCAAGAATCTCTTTGCAAATCTTCTTAATAAATTTAGGATCTGTTGGATTTTCAACCTCAATATATTCTTCTTTTCCGCATGGCATTTCTTGTCCAGAACAATATACATATAAACCATTTGCGTCAAACCCCTTAATTCGCACACATTTTTTCGGGTTTTTATATTTATGAGGGCGAATTGTTGTTTTTTCTGCCTCCGCATATCTCATAAATACAATACTAGGGCCTCCAACCATACCCTTTTTCAATTGTTTATAAATCTTGTTTTTATCGCATGTTTTACAATCTTTTATTATCTTTTGGCATTTTTTGCAAAACTCGTTATTACAACAACCATGAATACAGTATTGCCCTGGGGCGTACAAATCAGGATCACCTTTCTTCTTCATTTTTTGATATTTATTTAGAACAGCCCTCATTGATACACCCGGAATCGAAACAGCATCTTTTAATATATCAATTTCGTCTGGATAATATAAACGCCTTGTTTTTTCAAGGGCTTCTAGAAAGGGAATAACATCATTCAAATTATACTCTTTCAACCAGTCTAACATTGTAACACAGCCCCTCTTTTCGAATTCGAGCAAATATTCTTCATATTCTTCTTCTGAAATGTTTTTCTTTTTCAAACTAGAGTAAAAATCTTCATGTTTCACAGGCCCAACTAAAGAAAGCTTATCATAACCGTCCAATTTTTCATAAGGAAGTTTAAGTTTTTGGGCTTCACAATTGTTTGCTTTACACCAATCATCAAAAGAAACTCCAGGCGCAAGGTAGGACATTATATCCAAGAATTTGAAATTCGGTGTTGATAAAAACATATACCTATTTTGTTTCTTTGCAATAAAAATATCCTTTGTTCTATCGGTCATGTGTTTTATAAAATGCCTTTTAATCAAATTGATATCATATTTTCCACTATTAAATCCCAAAACAGGTACTTGATTACACCATTCTTCATATTTTTGTAAAACATGTTTTTGCAAAGAATCTTGATCAGGTAGAGGATATTCTTCTTTGACCTTTTTGACTATGATTTTTCTTATTTCCTCCAATTTTTCAACGAATTCTTTTATAAGCTCATCAGGATTTTGGTTGTAAAGAAAAACGGGTTTTTTTGTTAAATTATCGATTATTGCAACACTAACTGGAATGTGGGTATGGGTGAAAATTAAATCATCGGTAATCTTTTTATCTTCTTTTTGTAATATTCCCTCAAAATCGTAATCAATAAAATAGGGGTATGGATTAAATTTCTTTTTGAACCATATATTGGGTAATTCAGGATTTTCACACTCCCAAACCGATACTACATTATAACCTAAGCTTTTTATCCTATTTTCTCTTTCAATAGTTTCATTATATTTAATTTTGTCGGTTGTTGAACACGGGCACCCATGCCATTTACAACCATAAAACTCAAAAACAGTTTTTGTCTCTGGTTCGTATCCATCAAACAAAATCTCATTTCCTTTTTCATCCCTATAACACCTTTCACCACCATGACCACAAAGCCCATGATGAATATGTTTACCCATAATTTTAGATTGGTTTTCTATCCACCTACACGCTTTATAACTAAAATTGATTTTACCCCCATAAAAAACATTGTCAGATTCATTCCTAATGTATTTTATCTTTTCTCCAGTGCATAATATTTTTGTCTTTCCTCCTGTGCATGTTTCATTGGTAAAATGCCTTTTTAAATCTTCGTGCCTGGTAAATTTTTGTTTACATCCTTGGCATACCCAATTTTGAGCAAGAAGATCTAGATTTTTAATGAAAAAACCATGATTATTATAAAGACCTAAATTTAAAGTTGGTAAATTGTCTTTGAAATTGTTTTTTCCAAACACCAGTTTCCAAACTTTAAAATTTAATATATCTTTCTGCTCATAAACCCGGATATTTATGGAAAAAACCTTTGAAATTTTCTCAAAATCAACCAATTTTGTTGATCTAACATCTTCTCTTTTTAATTTTTTGTTGCCATAAAAAGTTCTAGCTAGATCTAATGATTTTTTCTCTATTCGTTTTTCAGGATTTTGTTTACCAACAATAATATTCATGAGAATAGCTAAACACCTCCATACACAGAGATTATCATCTTTATCATCTACAGAATAAATACATCTTTTCTTTCGTAATTCATCGGGTAATCTTCCGCACCCAACTAAAGGTTGTCTGGTATTAATAACTTTTATTTGTACTTCTCTAAACTCAACTCCGCCCTCATTAACACCTGGTTTATTAATTTTCTTTTCTGGGGGTAAATATGCTCTCATCCAAGCATCTCCTTCTAAACTCAATCTCTCACCCTCACACCTCTCTATATATTTTTTTATTTCTGAAAGGGAGTTAAAAGTTCCTCCGCTTCTAAATGTATGTACGTGAAAAGCTATTTCTCCATTTCCTCTTTGAATCAAAGCAGTAAAACTAAAAACAATTCTTACCCCCATTTCTATTTGGGGTTCCAATTCAATATAAATTGTTTCTGACAAATCATTATTTAGATTTCTCCTAATCCGAAAAATATTTCTATTTATCTCTTCTATATTACGAATTGGAGGTGGATTTGTTGAAAATATTTTGAGGATTATTGTTCTTCTCCTTTTAATTTTCTCCTTCAATTCATCTCTCACACTATCAGATATGGATACTTTTCTTTTAGTGGTGGTATTGTTAATTTTTATGATATTTTCATTTGTTAATTCTTCAAGCATTTTGAGAAACTTATCTTTATCCATTACCTCAAATGAATAATTCCCCCAATCGAAATTTTGTCTTGATCTTTTATTGGGTTTTATAAAAGTAGGTGCTAATTTTCTTTTCCTTTTAGGTTTTGCGCCTTCTTTTTCATAATTTCTTTCATTGGGAGTTTCAAAAACAAGTTCTGGTCTATTACCTAAAGCGAAAATGAGTTGATTTCTGGTCATGCTTTTATAATCTTTAATACCAAAATCTCTTGCTACATTTTTTAATTGTCTATCAGTAAGTATTTCCGTCACGTTAATTCTTAAACCCGGAATATTATTCAAGGCCTCGATAATTTGAGACCTAACCATTAAGTAGGGTTTTATAACGCCATTTTCCTTGGCTATTTTTTTTAGTTGATCAACATTTAATTTATCCATAGTTGCTCTATATGATTATTTCTTTCTAATCCTTTAGTATATTTTTTTTCAAAAAATCAATCTTTTTTTTGAAATCTTTACCCCCTCACCTATCCTTAAAACAATTCTTGAAATATTCATTTACATCACCCATCCTTAAATCAATTCTTGAAATATCCAGTAACCTAAAAATGACTGGGGGACCCCCCATTTAACCTAAAACGTACTTCAAAACACGCTTACATAGTAGTGAAGGACACCCGCGAAGGTATTGTGTAACCTTAACAAACAGTTAGTATCAGAATTGGTTCGACTGATTTTCATTTTTCATAGGGATAGTATCTTTGTAGTAAAGTAGAACTATGCAAGAGTACTACACTATGACAACGTCCAGTTGAGCTTACAGCTGAAAGACAATATCAATTTTTTCAAATGGGACCTCGATAGAATTGATTTGAAAAACAGTCATATAGCAAGCAATCAAATTTCGCGTGACTTAAATTTCGCGATTTTTTGGAAATCGCGAAAATCGTGAAACGTAAGTCTCACGAAAATAAATAACTATAAAGTGGCTTCGGGAAGCTTGTGTTATACAAACCACTTCTCGTTCACTGTAAAAAAGGTTTGAACTAAGGAGTCTTGGAAACTTTCTCCCTTTTATTATCATTTTATTTTAAGTCCCAGACATCCGTACCCATCAAGATCAATTTTGAACTTACATTACAATAACTAAAATGCAAATATAATGCAAATTTAATTTATTCATTTTTTGTTTGTCACCTTCGTTGTGGCCACGTTGGAAGGGAAGGAAAGTTTCGAACGATGAATGTCTGCTTTTACCGTATTCGTAGCGGTCAACTAAAGCAACGTTTTAGAGTGAAAATAGCTGCTTTGAAGGAAGTTGCGCGGAGACCGTTTCATGGAGTTTGTTTCTGTATTTGGACGGACGTTTCATTTGATGGAGGTGGTGAACATGTAACCGTTGAAGCCGCACTGAAGCGAGCGGAACTTATGATGAATTCAAGTCCATCGTAACTGCTTTACAGGTAACTTTATTGCATTTATCATTTATGTTTTCGTTGTTGTACAACTGAAGTATATTTCTTACAGAAATATTTATCGTTATTCCAAATTCTTTGCTGCCATACATTTTTCTTCCATGTCAATGTGTACAGTGTTTCAAAAATAGAACTCTCTTAACTTGGAAGATATCCCAGACAGTGAAAGTTTGTTCAGTTCAATGAGTATTGATCATCCCTTGCGGAGAACTGTTAATTACTTTTAAGCCAAGCATCTCCAACTGATCAAACATCTTCACAATTTTAAAATCTTGTATGGCCAATTAATGTTATGTAATGCTCAACTCAAATCTAGAATTTGTTCCCAACGATGTTTTTTTACATTGGATGAGATTAATCTCTAATAAGTATCTATATCATATTCTAGGAGTAAGGAATTTTGTTACTCAACCGAACTTCACATGCTGGTCTAGGATCCAAGGTAAGATCTGACTCCAAGTACTTTTACTGTAGATTGTCCGTTTGTGTTGGCTACTGTGTGTTTATCTGGGCCTGGAGGAATTAAAGTTAAATTCAAGAAAGCAAAGAGTTTCCGTTCTGATTGCTCAATGTTTTGATCCACTTCAATTGAAATATTATAACATAAATTCCAAAGCAAAGCTACACTTGTAACATCATGATTAATTCTAGAGAAATTTTCATCTTTAAACAGCAGTTTCGCGTTCTAATGTGCTTCAATGTTTTTTTTTTCTTTAAATTCAGCAGTTTGGAATTTTTAAGCCTTCTTGAAGTCCATTTTGTGGTTGTATATTTTGTTTAAAGTTTCTTTATGCAATCGTAATAGTTCTTAAGTGGTGTTCAATTGACTGTCGCATATAATTTTGCCCTTGTCCTTGCCACGATAGGTGGTTTATCGGCTAAAAAATTGCGCGTTAGTTTATACATCAGAAGTAAAACTATGACCAATGGTGATAAGCTTGCACGCACTTTCCCGCACTTCGGGATGGCGACAGTTCTGATTAGTTCACAAGATAAACTGCGTAGTGATCAGCCAGAGTAATTGCTTTGAATTTGGCTTTGGTTTTGGTTTTGCGACAGTCAGTTGAAAACCTCTCTGCTTTGAAAAAGTTGACACAGTTAATTTCTCTGTAAACTTTTCAGCTGCCCTCAAGCTTAGATTGCAAAGAATTGAAGTTGCGTGATTCAGATGTCAGTTACAGGTACGATTCTATCTACCAGTAATAGCCGTGCGCACATGAAAACACCTAAAAATCCTTTAGAGAACTCAACTGTCAACTTTGCTGCTTGTTTGTATTTTCAGATGTCAAAGCAAGAAACGCAAGACAAAGAACAGAAAAACCTAATCTGACTGTACACTGTTGAAGCAAATAAAGATTGTTGAACCAGAACAGAGTTTGTAAACGTTAAACCAGTGCGTTAGCGCTGCATTTTAGGTGAGAAAGGCAAATCAAGAATAATTTACCTTAGTACGCATGCGCAAGAACTTTTCTTCAAAAAATGTCTATTTTGGGTCACTGCGCATGCGCAAACAATTTTGCTCGAAAAATACTAAGTCTCTATTTTGCCTTTCTACACATGCGCGAATATTTAAACATGCACTGGTTTAATATTTGCACCCTCTATTTGCATAATGAGTCTTTCCATCAGTTCCCTATTCAAATTGGCTAAATTTTCCCGCCAAAAGACTCAGAAAAATACCAGGGCGCTAAATACGCATGCGCCAATTTTTTTTTAATTTTCTAGGGTGACCCCTGTTCAAATGTTGGCAATTTTCCCGCCAAAAGACTTACGGCGTGTATACGTATATAAAATACGGTGTGCCAGATACGCATGCGCCGTTTTTTTTTTAAAAATATGAACGTCATATTCATTATAACACAACTCGTTTTCTTCTCTTTCATTTCTTTATTGCCATCTCAAGTATTCCTAACTACTTGCTTACAAGATTGATGTGCGTTACATAATAAATCATCTAATTTAAGTGACAAGCGTTGCTCCAGCATGAATAAAGGTTTGATTTGACTCGCAAACAAACCAAAGCTTGTACTTTACATTTCTAAGTCTACAATGCGATTACAAGCTCCACTTCGTCTGGCCGCCAAGATAAATTCTTAATTTACATCGGAATATTTTGACTTCAAGCACTCCGACAGAAATTGAGGTTTAACTTCGTTTGCAACTCACAATTCTACGCCATGAGAGGCCTTACTTCGTCTCCTTGCCAAGTAAATTCCAATTTACACCGAAGTTTCAACTCTATTTTGTTTTCGAGCTTTGAAATATGCTTTCCAAAACACTCCGGCATAAATTGAGGTTTGACTTGGCTCGTAAGCAAAGTTCAGCTTTCATTTTCATTACGTTACTTTCTTAGATTACGAATCCGTGGGATTCTTCCACGCTGCGCGAGTTTTTAGCTGCGACATTGAATGTTGCAAGATAAAAATTGCCAATTCTACTAAATGGAACGCCATCAAACTAAAGCATTGCACACTATACAAGGCGACAGTGTTTTCAAAATAAAAGACTTAATCCTTAAAAGTAGGTTTCAGTAATTTTAGCGTGAATTGTGCTGCTGAAACGCGGGAAAGATTCGCTGGATGTCGCAAATAAATATCAAAGCTCAACAAATCACAAGCGGTAACCTCATTGGAATTAGAAAGGCAGCTAAAACTAAGCTATATGTGTGCATTTTATGCATGGGGTTTGTCAGCGAGAAACGTTTTCAGATCATTTTGGCATGAAGATTCATGTACCAATCCAGCTAAAAAAAGTGATAAAATCTTTAGGCGAAATAGTGTGAGGTTTCCGTCTTGATTTCTTTGAAGCTCTGTACAAGAAGTTTAAGCTACAGTGTAAAGGTGCGCCACGTAAAAATCGCTGTTTACATTATTCGGCTTTCTAGCAGAAATCAACCAAACAAACCATTCACTTATTGAGTTCTACATTGAAGGTGTAAGCCTTAAGAGATTGTGTTTACGACTATAGTGAAGAAAGTGCAAGATTGCCAAAAGGCGTTGTCACCGATTATTGGAAAGCTACTTAACAGCACTGTACTGTGATACTGCCCATTCAACTATACAGTGTGATTCTAGCATTTTTTTTTTTTGTGGATCAAACTAAGCAGTGTAATTATTCTATTGAAAGCTACTAAACAGTACTGTAAGGTGGCACTGTTTGTTTTACTATACAGTGTGGTTCTAACTTTTCATCTGTGGATCAAACTAAGCAGTGTAACTTGTGGTTAAAAAGCTACTCGACAGTACTGTACTGTGGTACTGTTTGTTTTACTATACAGTGTGGCTCTAGCTTTTTATCTGTGGATCAAACTAAGCAGTGTAAGTATTCTATGGAAAGCTACTAAACAGTACTGTAAGGTGGCACTGTTTGTTTTACTACACAGTTTGGTTCTAGCGTTTTATCTGTGGATCAAACCATGCAGTGCAACTTGTGGTTGAAAAGCTACTCAACAGTACTGTGGTTCTGTTTGGTTTACCATACGGCGTGGTTCTAGCTTTTTATCTGTGGATCAAACTAAGCCGTGAAACTATTCTTCGTACAGCTACTGAACAGTACTGTGCTGTGGTACTGTTTGTTTTCCTATACAGTGTGGTTCTAACTTTTTCATCTGTGGATCAAACCATGCAGTGTAACCATTCTTTGTAAAGCAAGTGAATAGTACTGTACTGTGATACTGTTTGTTTTGCTATACAATGTGGATTAAACTATGCAGTGTAATTATTTTTGGGGTAAGCTACTTAAGGGTAGTATAATGTGCGTGCAGTATACGTATTGCGCGATTAACAAAAGACCGAAGAATTATTGAGCAACTCAAATTTTTCGCGCGTCTTCAGTGTTCTTCGCATGACGCACCTTAACACTCACGTGGCACACCTTAACGTAACGCAAGCCCCAAGAGTTTTATCTGAATTATCCCTACAGATGCTATTTCTTGCGTATCCTTAAGCAATTATTTGGGTGCACTAACGGAGAACATTAAAAGAAAGAATAATGTTGTTAAAGGCCTATTTTTGCATCCAATACCAGCCTATATTAGCGCATGTCGCTAAGCGTAAGCATTTTAGGCCGCAAAAATATATCTTGTCTAAATAGCTTCTGGTCTTTTTGGTTCATAAATGATGGCTTCGCTAGATTTCTTTGCGCTTAAACTATTCCGGAAATTCAGTTTTCTTGAGGCTTTGAGAATCAAAATATACAATATACTAGTTTTTACTAGGCTCTTTAGCGAGGACGCGTTAAGCAAACACGACGGAGCCAGGCGAAATTACTCTGTTTTATGCATTGCCAATGGCTTTGCGTTAGTCGCGTGTTAAGTCACTTTTGTCAAAGTTCCATATTTCATTAAATCATGTTCTAAGTCACGTGATCGGTGAAAGCATGTGTGAAGCAAAAGTCAATCAGGGACAGCCATTTTTCACGCAAGAAAATAATCGAATTAACGTAAATATGAGTGTGGCAGGTTGTAAAATTGTAACTCTTGTAGTCATTTGATCTAGCTCGAAATTCTTTTTTTTAATAGATAACATATAATAAACAGAACGTTCTACGTTATAATTGAATTCGTATTCAAAATCGTGCGCGTGTAATTCTGATTTTGATTGAATTGGTCTTTTTTGGTCAATTTTGTGCACTGAAGTTTCGGTGACAATTATCAGGTTTGAACAGAATATTATATAATTATCATAATCAGTGCTTTATACGTTACAATTGAATTCATATGCAAAATCTTATGCGTGTACAGTAACCATGAAATTTAACATCTTCGCCTCCTTTTCTTCCTTTTACTCTGCGATGAAAAGCAATGATTGAAGAAAATTCTTTTACGTCATCTGATCTTTGATTTTTCTAAAAATTGCTCACTGTTCTCGGAGTATGTATAATATTTTGCAGAGCTTTGATAACAATATCAGTTTTAAAATGGCGTAATACCTTTTTGAGCTTAAGATACTCGCGTGAAGATGTCGTAGGTTTAATTTAGACATTACAATTTGTGTTGAAGCTGTGTGGTGACCACTTGTATAAGTTTATAAATACGACGATCTTGAAAATGAGGTAGATATTGTAAATGGTCCGTATGACTTATTGTCGCGATTCAAGGAAAGCATGCGCCCGATCTAAACAAAAGCTTTTTGCCTTCGCGACCCTAGCGGGTTTCTTTGCCTCGTGCGTATGAAATTATGCAGTTTCACGGGCGCTGTACATTACGTATTGACCGAGCCTTAGGTAATACCAGACTTGACTCGCGTCATGTTTGCTTTAGTTCCTCTTCCAATATTACATAAAAAATTCAATTAAGATTTCTACCTTTGAATCCACTAACTACATTTTTCTCTGTGACCAGAAGGGAACGCCATGACTCCTGTCTTTTGCGGAGGGGCATTGTCTCGTGAGGGATTTTCACTTGGAATCTGAAATCAAGATGATAAAACAAATTAGGTCAACAATATTTTGTCTCACGTTTGCTAATATCTCTTATTGTCTCACTTGCCAGTAACAAACAAGCGTATTTAACATGACTCCATTGTTTATGGTGATGTAACTAATTAGCATACTTACCAGAGTTCAACAAAGAGAGACAGGTTCCCTTGGGAATGAATTTTTTCGGGTAGAGTTTCACATATGGATTTATTGTGCTCCAAATTTTTTAAGAGGGCAGGTTTGAATTGAGGGCATCACAGAAAATAGGGTTTAGTGGCTCGAAATATTAAAGTTCCGACAAATTTTTCTCAAAAAAAAAAAAAAATGAAAAAATTCCTAACACCAGCCATTTTCAGCACTTGAAATTTTCACCCATTTAAATTCTTTGACCCTTACAGCAACGTACTTTGATGAACCAGAGAAAGACGCGTGCTTTATTAGCTAAAGCCATAATTGCGTATGTGAAGTAATATCAGGAACCATCACGATGGACTCCTGGTAAGATAATTTTTCGGTAAGATTTCCGCACAGGTCCCTACTTCATTATGCATTCTGTAACTATATTATTTCGTTCTTCGAACACAAGAAATATTTGCACGTGCATTACACCAAAAAAGACAGCTTCAGCATGCAAAATGAAGTAGGGACCTGTGCGGAAATCATTACAACTTTCAGTTTCACCAGATTTAATGATTTCGCTCCCATCTAGGTGCTTCCACCTGTGGGTCGTGTCTTGAAATTGTTGAACATTACATATCAAAGGGTCTCACTATTTTTGTGCAACTCCAACAAAAACTTAGGACTACAAAAGAAAATATTTTTCTTTTTGCGTCTTTTTCGTCGCCAGGGCTTTTGGCAGATGCATCTAGGTGCGGAAAATGAAGCTATATAATTGAAGAAAAAAATATTATTTCCGTCTTACCATTTGAGTGAGCCCCAACGCCTCCATTGCTGGAGGTTTGACTTTACAGCGTATCCACTCATCATTTACCTGGTGATATTAAAGAAACATGCAACTTAATATGATGCAGACTTAAAATGAGACAGGTATGAATGATAAACAGAGTCCATTGTAATAGGCCTCGTTCTTCAATAGCCTCCGACACATGTAAATGAAGCGGTCGGTTATTTGGTAATCGCTCTCCCGCTAGAAAGCTTTCGAAGACTAGTTCCACGTTGTTTTCGTTTGTTTTAGATACTGTTCAATGCCGGCTTTGAAAACTGGTTTTGGCTTAAATGCAAGGCATTAATCTAAAGAAAGAATGATTATTACTAAATTTCTGCTTACCTTGGGAAGAAACCAAGAAGAGTATTCTGCCATGTGCTATCTTCGCTCGCCGCAAACGCGAGACGTTTTCGCGTATCAACAACAAAACTGAGCAGATGTTATGGGCAACGTGTTGTGGTCTTGAAAGTTTTCTGTCAAAGCAAAGTCAATTTACAGACTTGAGGATGAAAAATTGAAGATGGAGAATCCGTTTTCTCTCGTCGACCTCGTGCTTCGGCAGATGGCGGTGATAGTAAAAACCAGAATGAATAATTAACATTTGCATTACAAATCTGCCGCCAAACAGAAAATGCATTCTGATTGGCTTTCTTTCCCCAAAGGGATGAGACTCAATCAAAGAAATAACTCCTTCATAGGGAGGGGAGGGTGAGGTAGAGAAGACGCGGAACTGGCTTTGTGGGGGAAGGGGTAAGGGGAAGAAAAATTTAGTTGAAAATGATAAGAAAATGAAGCGTTTCTCGTTAGCGACTACTAAAGAAAAGCATTGAAAGAATTAAGTTGCCTACCTGTATAGAAAGCTCAGCTGCTCTTGAAACTCTGCAACACTGACCCTTCTCTGGTCTTCTCTATTTATTGAAAGAAATCAATCCGTTGGTTAATTTTGTTACTTTTGTAATAATATACATTGAAAAATTACTCGCTTCTGATTGGATGAGAGCAGTGCAGTTCAAGTGTAAGATCAGTGCAAAAAGTGTAACACCAGTGCAAATTACACATCGAAATTCTGATATGATTGGCTGAAAGCCAATAGAAAATTTTCTAAGCCAACGATATCTCGTAAAATGATAACGAAAATTTTCTGGGAAAACTTTGGGTGAAAAGTTTTCTCGAGTGAGAAAAAACGGCTACATTAAATCAAGAAAGGTTTACTCTGGAAAATACTTTTTTCATGTTTATATTATTGTTCGTGCAATTTCAGCTTTTTGAAAAACTCACTAGCGCAAACTTGAAACCGTATGATTACCATTACTAATATAATATAATGGATGACATGAATTACTTCTTAATTTCGGCGCGAAATTTCAGCGTTATAATATATTTTTCACATGTGAAATTATAACAGGCGCGTTTTGTCCAAAATCTAATAACTTCCCTTGCCTAAAAGCTCAGATTATTATTAAAATTTGGACAAAAACGCACGTGAAATCATTTCCTAATTTTACTTGACACCATAAAGGTTACACGTACAAACTAAAGGTCGTCCGTGTGTAGGACGTTTTGAGAAGAAATGTTGGTGACATAAGCTGCGGTTACACTAGCCATGTTGCCCTTGGGTAAGTGGCGTTTTACCGCGGGGAAGCAATTTTTTGTGTAACCGATCTACCCTAAGTGAAACTGCCTCCGGAAAATTCCCATTCATACGTCAAAAAGAACAAAAGAATTGCCCATGACAGTTCCAGATGTAACTCTTATGATTAACGATTCTCACCAAAGCGTTTCAACCAATCACAAGATTTCCGAGGGGAAGGAAACCACATGCTGTGATGAACTGTGCAAACAACATGGCTAGCTTTCGCGCAATGATGTGAGTATATTTTGTTATGCGGACGTGGAAAAAACCAAGCACGCCTTTGCTGGCAAGCGGCACATCGGCGTCTAAAATAGTAATGAGGAGTTGCAAGGACTGGAGAAAGTGAACTGAGGTTGACATCCTCGTTACCCTCTGAAAAGAAAGCGCTGAATAGCTAAACGCAATTGACGTGGACGATTTAAGAGAAGCGCTGTGACAATCATGACCAAAATTAAGCCAAAGAAAAGTTCAGATCTTCCATGTTTACAGGCACGTTTCCCGCCAAAACAGGTTAACGCTTACCTTCCCCTTGGGTAATTTACAAGCGTATAACCGCAAACGGGGAGTCGATCATAACCCAGGGTAAACCCAACCCAAGCCGTAAACCCATGGTTCCCCATGGGCAAGAGGTCTAGTGTAACCGCACCTAATGATTGACATTTCGACAACCTGAGCGGAAGTAAACATCAGAGATAAGTGAGATACGCGTAGACAGGTGGTGGTATTTATGCCCTGTCCAAAGTTGCGTCTGGTTGTTTGAGCCGTGATGTTATTGGCTGTCTATAAATTGCGAGATTTCATGATGAGTAAATGAGACGGGCGAAAGGGTTAAATTTTGAGAAAGTTAACTTGAACGCTTGGAGCAAAACATTTTTCAGAGAATAAACTAACAAGCTTATTCTGTCCACCTGGCTTCATCCAAACCAACTCTAATCTATCTACCCCCTCATCCTAACCAGCCCACTCTATCCATTTATTTATTTATTTATTTATTTATTTCGTCACAACAATTAGCTATATTTAACAAAACGATTTACATATATGACAGGAGGAAGAAACAGGGCAAGCCCCAATTGACATCAACCCCCACGATATGCATTCCCCAATCCCATGAACCTCCAACCCTATTCATTCTGACAGTTTCTTCATCCCCCAGCGTATTCAATCTCTACTCCACCCATCCCTCACCCTGTCAATCCCCCATCTTATCCACACCCCAACCCTATTCATCCCCGTACCCACCCAATTCATCTCTTCGCCCTCTCCATTCCCTGTCTTATCCACCCCCAACCCACCCATCCCACACCTTATTTATCGTTGCCACCTTCACCCTACCCACCCCCATCTTATCTCTCCCCTCATCCAAACCATCTACAGGGTACTTCACTACTCATGCATGTCCCCATCCTTTACCCCAAGTCTTATCCACCCTCTTGCCCTACCTACTACCCACATTATTCAACCTCTCCCTCTCTACCTTATGCATCCCCTCGTCTTAACCACCGCTCACCCTATCCACCCTGCATCCTTGTAAACAGAAGAATTCAACCTTCCACTTCCAAGATCTGAGTAGAAATTCTCCTTAATACATGCCACGCATTCACTTAAATGTCGATCGTTTGAAGAATATGGTATTAGATCAATTGATAACTTTCTGATCTACTGTTTCCTTGACGGTTTTTACTGAAAAAAAGTAAGAAGTTCGATATTGGTCACCACTGGGAGTGATAGGGTCTCTTCAAAATGTAAACTTATTTTTTATCAAACACTGCGCATAGCGTTTTATCGTCACTCTCAATTAAGTCGAAGCAGTTTCTCGAAGTATTTCGGCTTTCTTGTCCTCGTTTAAAACGCGACGAAACACTGTTTGGCTGAAAATCTTTTTGTCATGTTTCTCTTCAACTGTTCCTTTCCTGATTCCTAAGCACATCCGTGGCCAGGATGTGTAACGAGGGACTATCTACTGGTGTTTCTTCCCTCCTTTTAGTACAATTTTGTGACAACCCACAAAAAATAGTTATAAAATACGTTGACAAAATAATTTGTAAATCCGCAAGATTAAGAGAGTTTCGAGTGTTCAAAACGTCAGCACTCTGTAAATCTTACGGTGGTAAAACTCACTTATAATAACCCATCAACCCTTTACACCTTAAGAGTGACTTTATAGATTTTACTCTTGCTAACGCTGGACGATTTTACTCGTCACTGGGACACCCCTTAGGGCTTAAAGGGTTAAGCCCCAATATCAATATTCCTTTTCTCCTAACTGTTCTCATATATTTGTCATGGTACAAATGAGGAGAACTTGACTGTTTAAATATCAATAAAACTCTTTTTTGATGATCATTTTCGTTATTCTCATAACATGAATTGTGGATGAACAGTGAACATTGTAATGAGAAATTGGAAGCCGGTCTCTACTGGGACTTTCAGTTTTTTGGGTTTTATTTTCCAACCGACGCAGCACCAGTTTCATATTTATCGTGACAAAACTAGATTGAATCTTTTTCAACTCATTCACTGGTAACCTGAAATAATGACCCTGAAGCAGGAAAATTATTATTGTGCACCAGGAGCGTTCCTATGTGTTGGGTGGCGTCCCCTGCACAGTAGCAGATGTGGTTATTTTTAGAACTCATATTTCCCGCGAAAGCGGTTTCCGTCATTGTAAAAGCAAAGGTACAAATTCGCATCAGAAATGTACATGTACGTAGCGCAGTTGGTCGTTGTAATAATATATTTGTTTTCTTTGCCGCGAAATAGAAGTTTAAAATAGCACCATCTACTACTCTGCTGGGGCAAGGGGCAAATATGGGAAAGGAACGCTCGATACGATCTTACAGGGGTCTTCCTAGTGTTTTCGGGCAGTACGTATGTTCTCTCATAAAGCGCCAGAGTTCGTGAACGTTTGCAAGAACTCGAAAAAGCTGTGGAAACACTCGCCTATCGGCTTGTGTTCCCACAGCATTTCTCGTTCTCCCAAACTTCCACCCGTGTTTCTATCTAACAATTAGATTATGAGCTCGAGATTTCTATGATCTACAAAACATGTGTCGGTGAAAAATAAAAAACATCAAAATAATTAATCTTCCTGCGAAACTTCGCTAAAAGCGCTTATACGTCGCCATTTTGAAAACGATCTTCAACCAAGTGCTGTCTAATGGCTGATACTCTGCAGTAGCTCAGCCAATCAGATTGCGGCATTTGCATTAGTCTACAGGTAGATTTTTACTAAAACTCGATAGAAACACGGAAAATGTTTTCTATTTGTTAAGTACAATAATGGTAGATTTGCGTGGCGTGGGAGATAGGTGTGAAGGGATCTACACGCGACCTACCATCTTCATTCATGCAGATGCTACTGAAGCTGAACCCCAATTGTCACCGAAATTTCTGGAATGAATGATCACCGTACATGTAGAGACCTTCTTCATAATACTGACATCTATGCTGCCAACTGGCTAGGAGCTTTCTACAACCAGCTGTTAGTAGCCCTTCCCTCTACGCTAAATGACTGGTTTGCAACCAACTTCCCATCCCTTCCCCCCACAATTATAATTATATTACTTATCAAGCGATGCTTTGACCGCCTCTGCAACCTTGTGACATTAAAGGAACTGGGAGAAAATGAGTCTCAAGTCTGTAGTTACCTTCTATGGTTAGATATTATTTATTAAACAACATATCTGCTATTCATTACCTAGGGGACTGGCCATTATTTCTAGGTGGGTGGGTGCAATAGTCAAAGTAAGGAAGCTCACGACTTAACAACTAATTACACAACACAGGGTTGGACATTAAAATTTCGGAGCACTCACCATCTGGGCGAGTCAACTTCAAATTGCATTCACCCAGATCAGTATTCACAACACAACACAACATATCTGCTATTCATTACCTAGGGGACTAGTCATTATTTATAGGTGGGTGGGGGGTGGGGGCTGGGTGCAATAGTAAAAGTAAGGAAGCTCACGACATGACAACTACTTACACAACACAGGGTTGGACTTTAAAATTTCGGAGCATTCACCATCAGGGCGAGTGAACTTCAAATTCCACTCACCCTGTCACTGATCCTGTACGCGTTGCATTGGGTGACTGATTACCTTAGACGACCCTGTGCAACCTCGACGACCTCAGTTGCCATCGTCGCACATTGAATAATCAAAGCAACGAGAACACGAGGCTGTACGGCTGTACGAGCTAACATCCGGCATGGAATTTCACGAAGTCGAAGCATCATTGGCCAAAACGACCAAAACGGTTAATCACATTAACTATTAACTGGAAAAGGCTGTGATTGCAAGCCACAGAGTTAAAACTGTAAGCTGATATAATGAACCCTGATGCGGTGTAAAACAAAACACTTGGCTCGCGCTTGCAAAGCAACCGGATGCCGATCGCCTGCCGAACGTTCTAAAGAGTGTTATCACCGCAGATATTTTTTTTTTTACCGAAAACCGCGACTTAAATGTTGTAATAACCGCAAACCGCTTAGTGTCTTGAAACCGCAATACCCCGAGTTAAAATGAAAATTACCGCAAAATCGCACCAAAAATAACGCAAAACCGCATCACCGCAAACCCTTACGCCCCCCTCGTGAAGGTAGTTTGGTTGAATGTGGCTTGACACAAGCATTTTCCTGTGTTTTGCTCAAGTTTTTGTACATTTTAGTCCGCCTAAATTTATCTTCTAGCAAATTATGGTATTGCGTTTTTATGCGTTCACAAGCGTTTCATGAAAACTGTTTGTTTTTCTTACACTGCGTCTTCCATCGTCTTGATTGTACTATAAAACGAGTCCCTTGATTTCGGCTCTAATCAGAAACCGTCTAACTTGTTTCCAACGAATGTCACTACTGAGATACTCGGGAAACAAAATTGACCTTTTTCTCAGGCGCCAAAAAAGTGGAAGAGAACCACGTAAAGGAGACGCCAGCCACAATATGAGTTTACAATTTATTAAATAGATTTAGGCAAACCTAAAAGCGGAGCTCCTCACACAGTCCCTCCAAAAATGCTTGAAAACTTGTAGAAAGAACTCAGCTTTATGCTTATGTCCCTCCAAAAACGCTTGAAAACTTGTAGGAAGAAAATTTTTCCTCCAAAACCGCTATGAATAATCCGTTTCTTCAGCAAAACATTGTAGACTGCTGAAGACTGCTGGCTGTAGGATGTGTAGCCGCAGCAAGCCGCGAAAAACGCGCGAAAAACAAAGCCTCGTTTCGGTTTAAGACCTTCTAAATATCCCGGATGACTATGGCCGCCATGTTGGGGCAACATCGTCGTCGTCGCTAGGCGCACGCGCCCGCGAGCCATGCCGCTAGCCACGATGACCATGAAAACTCAAACGCATGGTTTTCTCAATTTCTATCCTCGCACGGTAGTTATGGGGCTCCGCTCTGCGACTCTTCGAGCCGCTGTGGAGCTCCGCTAATAAAGAGTATATCTCACTGTTACTACATTTTTTTTGCGAACTGGACTACGTTCACACGCTAGAAAGATACAAAACAACAGAGCTGCAGTACTGGAAGTGCGCAATAGGACCTTAGACTCCCCTTCGTTAAAAATTCCCAGAGATGCTAGCTTGTCCTACTAAAACCCTGCAAAACATTCTTTGGGAAACTTCATGAAGTAGTTGCATTTCTAACGGCTTTGCTACCCGTTCTAACGGATACAGAATTTCTGCTAACGGTTACGCTTTCCTTTCTAACGGTCTAAAGTTAACGGCTAACGGATAGTGAATTCTTGCTAACGGTTACACTTAACGTTCTAACGGTTAGGCTAACGCCTCTAACGCTTTTGAGAAAATGTTCTAACGGATGACTAACGGATGTCTAACGGCTTTGCCCGTTTAACGGATAAGCGTTAAGGTACATTTTCCCGTTCACGATCACATCTTATTTCCCTAAAATGCTACACAACATACGTTTTATTATTTTTCTATTTTCTCTCGTTTTTTTAACAGCTCCCCAACCCCTTTCCCAAGCAATGTTGATTCCAGGCATCGCTATAAGCCCACGCAAGTTTCTTCATTAAAAGTAAAGGGATGGGAAAAAGGCCGTTTTATTTACCAGTCTCTGTCTAGTTTATGCTTTACGCAAGGCCAGGCCCTAGACCTATGCTATGGCACCTAACAAACACCTAGATGACGCAAAACAAAGCAAAACTTCCTCGACAATTTGCGCAGAACGATAAAAAAATGCGCAATCATCTTTGTCCAGAGCCCGAAGACAAAACACACCATTTGAACAGGATTTTGAATACCATCGAAAACAAGGATTCAAAGTTTTGTATCAAGTGCAGGAAGAGAAGACAAATCTCTTCTTTGTTTGCTATGGTCTTTTTCAGCAACTGATCCTGAAAGGAGAAAGCATAAGATTGCTTCTACAAGTATAAATTAATTAATTACTTAAAAATACAGCTCGCTTTATACCATTTACATTTGAGAAGATGGAGTAATGTGGCAAGGGCTGCTGATAATGTCCTAATAAAGTTGTTTTTTGTTTTGGAGACAACATCAGACAAGATAGCATCACACACAAAATACCATCACAAGCAAAACAAAAACACAAACAAGACAACATCATACACAAAATCACACAAAAAATAACATCGATCACACACAAGACATTATTAGAAACAAACAACATCATAAACAATAATACAACATCATAAAATCTCATCGATTATAATCGATAAGTTACCTGGTTGTGAGATCTGTGTTGTTGTGGAAAGGACTAAACCTCTGTCACTTTTGGATGTTCTTTTCACTTTTGAGCTCTGTAACAGTGACCTGCGTATTCCTTCTTTGATCTGTTGGAAGACGTAGTTACATTAAAATATATTACTATGATGAGTTACAATACAATATGACTGACAATAATGACTGTCGAGCATTATTGTTGCAAAGGTAATTAGGAGCAATCATTCCCAAGAGTAAAATGAAACATTCTATAAATTACTCATTCGTCCACTTACGTGCTTGCTGATTCGCTCGCTCGAAAATTCGCTTGCTCGTTCACTCAAGCATTAATTTCTCTTTCACTAGCGCGCTAAAACTATCACTCATTGCATCGCTTACACAAATACACCTTCGCCCGCTCGCACACTCACTCATCATTCGCTTGCTCATTCCCGCAAGCGCTCGCTCTTACTTTAAATAGCTAACGCAAACACTCATTCACTCGCTCACTCATTCATTCGCTTGCTCGCACACTTTTTCAAATACTCATTCATTGACTGACTCCCACGATCGTCAAATTATTCGTTCGCCTCCGCACTAACCCACTCACCCATTGAATCCCTTTCACATACACTCACTCACTCATTACCTCGCTCATTCATTCGTTCGCTTGCAACGTCTCTCGACTACTCATCTTACTCGCTCGCTCACTCATGTAATTACTTTCTCACTCATCAAATCGCTTACTCAGATATTCTAATTCAGTACCTCGCTCACTTGTTCATCCGCTCGCTCGTCCACTTGCTCGCTCGGTCACTCACTGATGTACTCATTCACATATTGATTCACTCGTTTACAAGCCCACTAGAGGCCTTGTTTACCCTCTTACTTACCTATTCTCTCATTTAAATACTCACTTGCTAATTTACTAACCTGATCATCCAACAGGCTGTGAAAAACGCAGAATGCCAGCCCCTGCATGTAGAGCAGAGCAACAACATTTGATTGATGTATTGTTTCGAGAAAGCTGAACTTGATCGGAGTATGGGCTTGAGAAAGACAAAACAGTGTCGAGCGCCGTCGCTAATTATCGGGCCGATTTCGGACGCAACAATATGCATCGCAGTTAAGGGGCAAAGCCATTTCTGCGTATTGCCATTTTCTCGTAATAAATAGGTTTAAAGATCGATTACTCAAGTCTTCAAACTAAACATCTGGGTTCGAGACAGAGCCAAGACGTCACTTCAAAAAAGAATGGAATGAAGAGTATTTTCAACCGTAACGGCTTTAATAAACACGGTTTCACCAAACGGATTTTAGGCATCGTTTTCAATTTTGTACTTTTGGATGGAAATATTTAAGAACTGGGAGAGCTGTTATGCTTGCAATTGCTTGAGGCAACCGTTTGACAACTCCAGCAAGCTTTTTATTTCTCACTTGGCACTGTTAATTAGGCGGACAATACACCTTATTCCAAAATGGCGGCCAGTTTATCATCCTTTTAATGTCATGTTAATTAGCCCTCTTTGCCTGGCCAGCATGTACAAAAAACAGAGAAGGGCTAATTAACATGCAAACAAAAGAATAATTAATTAGCGGCCATTTTGGAATAAGAAGTATGCAGTTTAGTTATCAATGATGAAGCGAATGCATAAAAGTAAGAGCCCACTGCCATGAGCGTTCCTCATCTCTATTAGGTCTTCACAGCAGCAGATGGTGCTATTTTCATTTTTAGTATTATTTTTAGCGGCAAGAAATCAAGAGAAATTTTCGGGTGGTTAGTGTTTGCCAGACTTTTTGAGTTTCCACCGAGGTTTATCAGTCTTCTTGTCTGAAGGAGTGCTTTGCAGGAAATATGAGTTCTCAAAATAGCCTCAGTTGTTACTATGGTGGGAGGTAAGATTTCCGCACAGGTCCCTACTTCATTATGCATGCTGTAGCTGTATTGTCTTGGGCACTGTACGCGCAAACTTTACATATTTTGGAGGAACGAAATAGTATATCTACAGCATGCATAATGAAGTAGGGACCTGTGCGGAAATCTTACCGGTGGGGACACCATCTTACACAAAGGAACGCTCCTGGTGATAGGCTCCTGATACAAGGCATTTTTTTATCACCTGTGTTGAGTTGAGGATGATGAATATGTACAACAGCACCTCACTCAGATGAACAACATATCCCAACAACCACGTGACACCGAGAAGAGGGAGCAGAGCGGCGACGCTTTTGAACCCTTTTCTGATAAAACAGCGACAAACACCAAACATGAAGCAATGAGCCGGGGCAGAAGATAACTCTCAAACTTGCTCTTGAAGAGAACACTTTCACATATTATCTACTTGTAGCTATTTTTAGAATGCTTAAAAGTAGTTGCCGTTAGCCAATCAGCATGCTACAACTCACAAGGTCATAAATTAAAGCAAAATTGCGTCATAGAGTGACGATACATGTCACGGTTTGAAGCCAAAATGAAGCTGGCCTGCAGGTGCAATCCTTCTATTGTTGCGCCGAAGGGAAATCATAGCACAATCTCAATTTCTCTACTTTGAAGGTGGCGGGGGGAATGGAGGCGATAGGAGAAATATTGGCTGCAATAAATTAAACAAGACAGTGGGTAAATCAAACGAGTTGATTAAGTAAGTTATACCACCATAAGGTAAAAGGGAGGTGCTGACGTTTCGAGCGTTCCATTCGCTCCGACGAAGGGCTAACGCTCAGAACGTCAGCACCTCCCTTTTACCTTACGGTGGTATAACTTACTTAATCAACTCGTTTGATTTATCCAGTTTCTTGAGTTTCAATTTCCCACCGACGCAGCACCAGTTTCTTTAGAAACTATCCCCACAATAATTGCAATAAATCATAGTCGCGGGGATTGAACGGGCGTAGAAAAAAGCGCAAGACAACGGAAGAAATGCAATCTAGGTTGGGAAAAAATCCAGTGCCAACTAATCCAACAATCTGCCAAAACGTTTCTACCGATCAAAAGCAAGACGAAACCATATATTTTACACGTAAACAGAAATACCTGGTTCTCTCCACATAGTCTGCTCCGTATTTCTTTGATATTTTGGTGAAAATCACTCTCAGAAGGATCACAAATATCACCAAGTTCACCTGAAAGGGAGCCACTAGATATCTTAGAAAATGAGACATTTTACGGCATGTCAAACAATAAGTGATTTGATCCTAACATCATGTGTGCTTACAAGAAGAATTGCTAAGATAGGTCCTTTGTATAACCACTCTCCGTCCTGCAGCCAACACCTTTGAAAAACGAAAATAAGGGACAATGATCAGACACTTTGATTTAGTATACAACAACGCTGTAACCGAAGTCACGCGCATCTGTGCTCCACCATGTTTATTTTAAGAAATCCACACCCAAAGGGTACCATACAAAGTAAAACAAAATACAACAACAAGCAACGAAAATACACAAGAAACGAAAAAACCTACAAAAAGAATGAAGGAAACAAACATTTACCTTAATTGTGACTAGGCTTAACGATAAAACCCTTCTTTGCTGTGCGTCAAGAATCTCTAATAAAAAACACTGACATGCAGGCCTGAATTTATACTAAAAGCTGACAAAAATCCGCGAAACCCAGGTGGCGACGTGAAAAACACCAAAGACAAAGCAAATAATAGAACAAATGAAAACTTAAAACAAGCAAACCTCTAAAAATATTTATAAATTTACAAATATCCTACCACTATTCCCCTCGAGCTCAGAGAATAATTGTTAAAAATCAATTTGTTCATGCATTAATAAAGTTAAAGTTACAGGAGCCCCCGAAACATAATTTTGGAAGCCTGGAAACAAGACGCGAAAAATATCACATATGCTATCAGTATAGTGTTTGTGCGCATGGGCGAAGAAAGACTAGTCGTCTTGGACCTCAGAGTTCACTGCCGTTGATCGTTAAAGCCAACGTCAACACTATAAAAGGAGGAACAGTGCTCTTAACACACCTGGTGCGCACGATTTCAGCGGTAAGTTTCAGTGATCCACACATGACGTCCTTGTGGTATGTTATGCTCATGTCATAGGTGTGAGGCCTTGCGGCTGCTATCAAACCAACGACAACAATTGGAATTCCTGAAAAGGCATGTTCAACATCAACAATGCTCAAAAAAGACCATACTGTTTACACTCCTGGGTGAGACCAGTAAAGCACAGATGTGGCTCCATGTATACTGAAATGCTTAAAGGAAGTAAGTAAGTAAAAGCAGCATTTGCGTCAATTAAGGCCAAATACTAATGACCCAGAATTGTTATTTAATATTTTAAGACTCCTTTTGAAGTATTTGCTGTTAGTTTCAGCTGAAGATGGCAAGGATGGAAAAGACTGTAGCATGAATAGCCTAAAAAGTTCAGTTTCGAGTTTGGCCACCAAAACGGAAGAAGATGTGACAAAAGGTTATTCTCCCCTTTTTGGGTGTGGCAAAATTCAGTGAGGTTTGACTGACTAACGTCTGAACTAATGTGACATTGAATCACCTAATCTCAAATGCGTGCGTTCAACTTACCCCATCCAGTGAGGACATAGGTGATATACAGTTTCTTGACCGAGAATACTTTGACCAACTTGATGTAAAGATGGATTCCTTCCACGAGCATCCAGGAAAAGATGGCCGTGTGCATGAAGTGTTGAGTCACTGCCATAAATGAGCACAATTTCTGCATAGAGGATTGAAAAACGACAAAACCATGACTGTGTACCGCACAAAGACGATTACGAGAAGGAAAGCATTAACCCTGTAACAAAGATAGTCGAAAGAATCTGCCAACTAGGCACTCATCACAAGTCACTTATGTTAGCACGCGTCAACATTTTTCATTCGTTCTACTTGCCCTTTTGCACAGAAAAAGGCTCGTTTTTTGATGTTTTTTTTATTTATATTATTAAAAGAAGATGGTATGATTTTCCCGCGCAATTTGGAATAAACTTGAAGCCGCTGGAGTCTCCGACTCGTTCATATCTCTTCCAAATTGCTCTCAAAACCATAATTATTCTTCCCTTTATAAATAGCGGTCCCACAGATGGTAACTCACCGGCCGGCGCTTCCTGTCAGTTAAGACGTACGTGTCTAGAATCATTACGATGTAAACAAGGCAAAGAGACAGGAGAAGGTTCTTGTGCACAAATATCCGTTCTGAATTTCTAAGCCTGCAAAATATATGACATTCAGAAAACCCAAAACTCCAATTAATCATTTTGTTCAACGAGGCAGTTTGGTCGAGCGGATAAACCTCTCGGCTCGCAATGCGAAGGACCCGAGGATTTGAAGGACCTCTATCTCGTTTATTAATAGCTGACTCGTTCGGCTCCAACCAGTTAGGAATGTTAACTTTGTTATGTTTAATCTATACTCGAGTATAATGCTTGAGTACACTTAACCACCGTGTCATAAAAGGTCATGCCCTGTGTCCCATAAGGGCGACAGGTCCAAGTGCCATGTCAATGTACGACTCCAGTAATATTTGAAAGACCGAACAGTTAAGAGTTCTATTCAAGATCTTTTTAAAAGAGCAAGGATTCCGAAATTCTTTATTTTGGGATATTCAAAAGGGACTTACTTTAAACGATCTTAATAACTTTCAGGTTTAAACGAAAGTAACCGATGGCCGATACTTTCTGGGGCCAAACTGGAGTGTACGTTAACGGTGAGAAGTAAAACGTTCATATTCTTTGAAGGAAGAAGTTGAATTTGCTATTTTCTGGAGGAAAACAATGGCGGTAGAGCTCAACGTTTTAAGGAGAAAAAGAAACAGAAACCAAAGGTTCGTTCAACGATCAGCTTGATAGTTAAAATGTCCAAAACTTTGTAGGGAAACCACTCGCTTCTAGTTTCACTCGAGTTTTGCACTTAGTCCTTAATTCACAGTTCACTACACTTCTAAGTAGCTTACGCTAATCCTAGAAGGTTCAATTTACGATGTCATTTTACTTCCTGTTAAAGAGTAGACCATGATAAAGTTTGGTCGATTTTCTTAATATTACAAAAAAAGCAACTGATCACTAATAAACAGTCTTGCATACCGCAGACAGGAGAGCATTATCAGAGAGAGGATGACAGCTACAGTTGAGACACTACTGAGCACCAGCTCAACGTAACCCTGCACCATGCTCTTGTCATGTGACTCGTCCCTTAGCTGCCTGGCCTGAATATGTGCGGTTCCATTTTCCTGTAAATGAAGCACGAAAAGACTTATACACATACACCGTCATGCACTGCATATTAGAGCGGTTTTCAATGCACCATCGAAAGAAATTTCACGATTGTGTTGATTTTGTGTAGGTAAGATAGATGATTGGCAAAAAATCACACGCCGTTTGTTCAACCAATCAGAAGCAAAACTAAGATCAATCGCGACTGACTTACACACATTTTCCCCGCGCTTGATGATCAAATGACTCTGCTCTGAGTTTCGATTGGTTTACTGGAATGTGTGCATTTGCTGGCCAATTAAATTGCTTTCTTTTTTGTTCCATCACAGTCAACTGAGACCCGATCAAATTATGTTTCCACAGTGCTGCGCAGAAATACGTTTCAGCGCTTCTGAGGTAATGCTTATGCAGTGTTACAAGAACTTTCTAGAACCGTTAATATTCAAATATTCGATGAGTCACGCAATATTCCTTCTGGAGAGTTCTAGAATACACAAAAACAGGATGTAATCGAGACAAGTAATCCTACTATAAATAGCTGTTATTGTAATCTTCCGAATGTTCTAGAATTCTCTGAAATAGTAAATAAGGAACGTTACCACACAGCCCTTAGACGTTCGCTCTGTAGTAGTCTAACGTTCGCCCAGGAATTCGCTTACGTACGTATTCTCGGACGTAGTCTGGAGTTGTTTGGAGATCGCGTTTGACGTGAAGTTATCTGGAGAAGCCATCTAAAACAGAATTTAAGAGTTGTTTGCCCTCAAGTGAATATTTCAATATAGTTGAGTTCGAAGTTGAGTTTGTCTTTTCTGTGCGGACTGGGCAAAGGCGCACACGAGCCTCTAAGGCCCACACGCCCGGAGCTTATCCCGGTTTCAATAGCATGAAGCACCTGGGAGTATCATTACTCCCCCCTGGATGGGATGCTAGTCCATCGCAGGGTCACCCCCAGCATTATATCGCCAGTACCCATTTATACACCTGGGTGGAGAGAGACAGTGTGGAGTAAAGTTTCTTGTCTAAGGAAACACCACAGTGCCAGCACCAGGGCTCGAACTCCAAACCTCCTGCTCGGAAGTCCAAAACTTTCATGGCAAATAGGCAGGTTTGTAAACTCTCTGTACATTCCCCTTTGTTAGAACAAGTTCCTGAACGACATCGTAGCCAGCTGCGTGCTGCTTTAGGCCATGGTAGAGGACGAGGTCGCGGTAGAAGCTGTTCTCAAGGTGGAGACCGTGGAAGGGGACGAGGTAGAGCCAGAAGAGGTCGCCGTGGCCCTCCACAACCAGCAGATCCTCCAATTGTTTGGTCTGAAAATTACAGTCCTCCACAGGATAGATTGTTTACTGAAGCATCTCTTGGGCCCCTCAGAGGTACCCAAATGGAGTAAATACTAGTGAGGGAGTATTTTTTGACGCTTTGTTTACGGATGACATGTGGGACCTTCTTGTGACTGAAACCAATCGGTACCATGATCAGCAGGTTGCAGCAAACCCAGCTATGCACAAAACCAAGTGGACTCCAGTTTCTAAAGGTGAATTGGAAGCCTTTGTGGGAATCATGATTCACATGGGAACTGTAAAGTTGCCTAGAATTCAAATTTACTAGAGTCAGGATAGACTTCTTTACCAGGAAGCAGTCTCCTCAATAATGAGTCGAACACGGTTCATGCAGATTAGGAGGTATTTTCACCTGGTCAACAATGACACTGCTTTGCCAAGAGAAGATCCAGGATTTGACAAAATTTTTAGGGTAAGGCGATTCTTAGACCTGGTAATGCAAAATGCTCAGCACTTGTACAGACTTGACCGTGATGTTTCCATCGATGAAACTATGGTGCCACACAAGGGGCGACTATCTTTCAAACAATATATCAAGAATAAGCCTGTACGCTGGGGCATAAAGCTTTGGGTTTTATGTGAGGCCAAGACTGGCTATGTATACAAGTTTCAGGTATACTTCGGGAAAGAAAATAACAATCCTGAACGTCACTTGGCCCGAAGAGTTGTACGGCATTTGACTTCCCCTATAGAAAACGTGTATCACAATTTATATATAGATAATTTTTACTGTGATCCACATCTCTTCACTTAGCTTGAGGGAAAGAAAATATACTTTCATGTGGAACCATAAGGGCTAACAGGCAAGGTTTTCCCAAGAACATTATAATTACTTCCGCCATGGAGAAAACAATGAATCGGGGAGATTACCTGTGGCATTGTAGCGGAAACCTGGTTGCTATGACATGGTACGACCGGCGACCAGTGTACCTTCTATCAAACATTCACCCTCCAGTAACCATTGGTACCCCTTGCACGGTTGAGCGCCGTTCTGCTGCAGGGGCTCTTCAGAGCATATCTTGTCCACCAGCTCAGAGAGCATACCAGAAGTATATGGGAGGTGTTGATCTGGCAGATCAGATCCTTTCTAGCTTTTCAGTGATCAGGAAATCCAAAAAGGCTTGGAAAAAGCTTTTGGTTATGGAGGTCTGTTTACTGAACTCATTTACAATTTTTAAGCATGTGAAGCAGACACCCCAGGACTTCCTTGCATGCAGAACTGCAATTGTTCGCCACTTGACGAATGGGAAATGCTTTAGAGGGAGACCTAGTCGACCAGCAACTAGACCCATTGCAGAAGCTGATTCCTTGCGTCTCAATAAACAGTATCATTCAATTGCTGTTGAGGAAAACAGGAGGAAGTGTGTTGTTTGTTGCAAGAGAATTGCTGTTGAAAATATCAGCAGGAACTTGATAAGCAAGACGAACACTGTGTGTGTCACATGCGACAGGAAGCCACTTTGTATTCATTCAGCACGGAACTGCTGGGAAAAGTGGCACAATGTTGACGAATACTGGCACTAGGTCACTTTATTCACTTTATTAGCCTTGATTTCATTTGAAAGCTGTCAAGAATTATTTCTTTTGGTCATTAGAAGGAAATTTCCCCCAAGTCATTGTACAGTTCCAAGATTTTTTTCTCATGACAACATCCTTTCTGTATATTTTTATCCCTGGTCGGAGCCTGTAATGTGAGTTTGTGGTTGAAAAAGCTTGTTTTTTGCCAAATTTGAAGTTATTATGATAACAAGACAAATGCAGTAGACCTTGTTGCTCCTTCATTACAGGCATGCTTGGGGTTATCACATCCACATTGACTTGTATGTAGGTTGGCCGAATGGTGACTGCCTCGCACAAAATTGTTTATAACTTTGGTTACCGTAAAAAGATTTCGAATCCTTAGAAAATGCAGTTTTGCAAAATGGACTTGTTTTCTCTGCTGTAGTAAACCTACACTGTGACAGAACAATAAACAAAATAGCTTGTTTTCCTAACAAACTGCTGTTGTTACCTTTTTTCTTGCATTGCTCAATAACCAAACAACCTGGGTATTCAAAAAGCAGTTTATTTGATAGCATTTTTTCTCTTGAGTAAAATGATATATAGTTTATGGGTGGTAACATTAAAACCTAAGGAGATATATCGCAATACATTAGCTAGACTCTGGCAGGAAAAAAATCTCCCCAGAAATTTGGTTACAAAAGGGTTAACAGTATTATTATTATTATTACTATTATCATCACTTACATATTATCATTAAAACGGAAAATACTGAGCAAGGAAGTACTGATTCATACTTACATCAAATTCAACCCAAGAACAGTTGGCATTTTCAAGAAATTCTTCTCTAATTGCTGTTTTATTAACCTAGAAGGGAACGAAAAGCGTAAATTAACACAAACCTACATCGCAACAAACCAACCCTGTCAGAAGACTGACTAAGGGAAGGTACGTTTTTACTAGGGGGGGGGAGGGCTGGGGAATTTTGGTATTTTTTTCCAAAACAATGTTGGCCCTCCCTCGCTCGCGTTTTAACAAAAAAACTCCTGATCCCCCCCCCCCCCGCACCATTAGGTCACTGGCAAAAGTGCGACCCTCCCTCACTACTACATGGTATGTTCCATGCTGTAGAAACCTATCACAATAGCCCATTTCCGAGTTGCTACATGCCTCAGTTTCATAGCGAGTCCAGGTGCAAGACCATTCAAATGGGAATGATAGAGTATTCTTATGCAAATTAAACCCATTTCCATTTGAATGGTCTTGCACCTGGACTCGCTATGAAACTGAGGCATGTAGCAACTCGGGAATGGGCTATTGCTCACATGAGGTATAGCCCTCCCCTTTTGGTGCTCACTTTCACTGATGACCCTCCCCTCTGATGCCCCAGCCCTCCCCCCCGCCAATAAAAAGCGTACCTTCCCTATCAATTAGTTAATATCATGATTTCATATTAAGAATTGTAAATGTAGTAACTAAATAGGTTAAGTATATTAGTTAGTAAAAGGGTATATAAGAATTAAAATAAACAATAAGTTAATTTGAGTATTGCAATTTGAAATGTGCTACATTACGTATTTTGTCGACATATGTTTTATTTCTGGAAAATAAATGGTTGTTGCTGCTGTTTGCCAAACCATGTTTAGTAAAACCATTTCTCTTAAAGAACAGCTATTTTCTGTGGGAGTTCCACTTGGTTACTCGGTTTGAAAAATTGACGAATAGTTAACTTTTGTTTTCTATTTCGAGTGTTTTTCTGTTGATCTGTGTCACTTTAATGCTGTATCAATCTTTATTTTTTTCTCACCTCAGCGGGCCGGAATCCCAAATCCTCGAATCTGATTGGTTAATCGCGCGCTCGTACGGTCCAGCTTTTTACGATACGGACCACGGTCCGGATTTTTATCCGCGCTGTTCGCGGCAAATTGAAATTGTTGCGAACGTTTACAAACAAAGGCAACAGTTACTCGTAAACAACTTCCCGTGGAAATATGTAAGGAAAGAAGAAAATGGATTCAGACGAGAGTGTACACAGCGAAAGTGAATTTTACTACCCAGAAGAAGAAACCCCCAACGAAACGACGCGGAAAAAAAAGCAAACAGAAAAAATAAATAAGTTATTTACCGGTCTAGGTCGGTCCGTAGGGGAAAAAACTGTGCCCTTGGTCGTACTCAAGACCTCGGGCACAGTTTTTTCCCATACGGACCTCCCTCCCGGTAAATAACATATATATATTTCTAGCAAAATAAAACAGCTGTGCTTTCGTTTGCCTAAAACCATGTTCATACTGAAAACCATTTCTGTTTGTTTCTCTTTCTGCTTGCGTTCCCATACTCACCTTATCTGATGAATTGGTGGATTTTTGACCGTCAGGAGATACCGGCATCGAATTTAGCTGAACTGAATCAATATTCAGAAGTAGAACAGGACGCCAAAACAGAACCAACCCTGGTGTGGGGTTTCTTATAAATGCCATTGGACGATCTTGGGTTAGAGGAGTAATGGCAGGTGCTGGTGGCCTGGATTTAAAAGATTATAATGACCTTCGTTGAATAAACAGTGCATGTATTTATTTATTCATTTATTTATTCCACTGGCCAGTATTTCATTTTACTATATAAGGTCAAGAGAACGTGCAAAATACGAGGGCGTAATACCCTGTAGTGTCCTAGTTTAACTGGTTTACACCGGAATGAATGCAAAACTGAGGGAGCAGCAATGGCCGAACTGGAAGAACCTAACTTTGGATTTGACTTGGGCCCAAAACACATCTGCTTACACTTCTGTTAAGTTTAACCTTTACGTAAAGTAACCCGTTTCACAAAAATTGCCATTTTTGAAACAAATGCCATGTTTATGCTACCCAGTGTGGCAAATAAAGCTTAGCTGATGCAGTTGAGTTTCTTAACAAGTCATAATTCTCGTAAAAACCTCTGAAATTTAGCCAAACCAGTTAACCAATTTATGACATTTAAGATGAATTTTACTGAAATCAGACAAAGATGTTTTTGTTTCAGATAGATTATTTTGTTTCAATAAGAGTGCTCGTTTGATCCACGTGAACACACGCCTTCACTTGCAACGAAACAAACAGATGAACAGGGGACCAGTGATGTCTTGCGCAAAATGTTTTTCTACAGCGTGTACATCAAGTCTAGTGGTCTGTAGTCCTCTTCAAGAAGTCGTTGATCATTTAGGAAAGAAAGAACCCAACTACCGCATTTGACTTTAACTTTGTAAAATGTTGTCTTTTAAAAGCAGCTTGCTCTTTACTTACACTGGCCATCTCATCCCGTAGAGCACGTAAGTGGGAGTTGTGTTTGGCGCAAAATGTTTTTCTACAGCGTGTACATCAAGTCTAGTGGTCTGTAGTCGTCTTCAAGAGGTCGTTGATCACTTAGGAAAGAAAGAACCCAACTACCGCATTTTACTTTAACTTTGTAAAATGTTGTCTTTTAAAAGCAGCTTGCTCTTTACTTACATTGGCCATCTCATCCCGTAGAGCATGTAAGTGAGAGTTGTGTTTGGCGCTTGGGCGGCAAACATTTTGATGGTTATCTTGAGATGGTAAATGGTGTAAGGGTCCTGTAAAAGTAAATATTAGATAAGGAATGCAAGTAAATAAAACATTAGGATATTGGTCAATTTAATGTAAAGTGACAGGGGTTTCAATAAAAGTTGAAGACGGCGCATGTCAGGGTATCATGGGCTGATGTTACCAGCAATTTATGCTCGTAAGGTTTTCATTTTAAACATGTTTGACAACCAGCCATGATAGTTTAAGGGCAACTCTTGCCCAAAATCAATGTCTTACTAATCGCTTTACTCTTACCCAAATATGTTGAATAGTTAACTTTCGAAGGAATTTACTTCATTGCTTAAAAACTGGATTTTCTCCAGTTTTTGTTTTGGTCATTTGGCGGCCATTAACGCTCATATTTGGTTCAAGGGGTGTAATAACGTCACAGGTGGAAAAAAGAAAAAAAATGCAAACAAAAAAACAGCCTGTTCTTATTCAAAATAAATTGCAATTGCTAAAATCTGTTAACCTCGTTAAGTCCCAGTAGTGACCAGCATCTAATTTCTCATTACAATATTCACTCCTTCGTCAACCATTCAGGTTATGAGAATAACGAAAATGATCACTAAAAAAGAGTTGTACTGATATTTAAGCAAATTCTCCTCACTAGTGCCATAACAAATATATGAGAACAGTTGGGAAAAAAAGGATTTTTGATATTGGGACTTGGAGGGTTAATACTGCGAGGGTCAAATCTTGTATTATCATGCTAACTACAGCTTCCTCTGATTGCTTTATACATACCACGAACTGCGGGCAGAACGAGTCAGCGGATCCATCAAAAGTGCTACTGTTATTTAACATGGAGTAAATTGTCTGTATAGAAACATTACATAAATAAAAACGTTAAAAAGGTGGAAGAGAGCAGCGCGGGCTATCACTGGTTTACTTATTGTTGACACGTGGCCAAGACCGAAAACACGCAATAAAGCAACGGGATGAAGAAGAAGGCAAGGGGCTTTTGACAGCGAGAACCTATTTTTTTATAGTTAAAAATAGAATTGGAGAATTGTAAGTTACAGAGCTCAAACCAGTCAAAGAGATATACAGTAACCATACCTTCCTGAAAGAAAAAAAGTTAAATATTATATATGCGTTATTGACCAAGCGTGTAGTCAACATGGCTGTATATTTAAAAACGAAAAGAACGAGGCCAATGTCCAGCCATCTTGACCAAACAAGCTTGGTAAATAAATGATTTTTTACATGGACATTTTGTTTTGGTTTGTATCGTAGGATAACGCGGGAAATCAGAACTCAGGATTCGCGTCATCTTGCCCGCTCGTGGAATCAGTCATAATAAATCACAATATAAATATGATCGATCAAAATCTCAGGTCTAACCGACGTTAAAAGACAATAATCGATTGTTCATTACTTAGGCGAAGGAATGCAATGGGCTAGGCTAATCAATACACTATTGTCCACCAATCGACAAAAAACTGGGCAAGATTTCCGCACAGGTCCCTACTTCATTATGCATGCAGCAGATGAATTGTTTAGGGTAATGCACAAGTAAACATTTCTTGTTATTGCAGAATGAAACAGTATGGCTACAGCATGCATAATGAAGTAGGGAGGACCTGTGCGGAAATCATTCCAAAAACTGTCGCCAGAATGTAAGGCTTCAATGAAGCACTGATATCTTCTTACCTGAATAAATTTAAGCGCTTGTAAATCATTGCCCTCTTTGAGAGGGCTGAGCAAGCGTTTACCAGTACCAAACAGTTGTGATACAAACTCAAACAACACTTTCTTGTTTGTAAAGTTTTTTGAAGTGTTTTTCAGAGCCTCTGCCAATTCTGACAAGTTACTGGTGTTCACTGCCGAAATCTGTGAAGAAAGTAAAGATCATCACTTAATAGAATAACAAAATAATAGCTAGCAATTATTCACCGAAATGGAGGTGAATAGCGTACACTTAATGTATGGTCCCGAGCGAAACAGTTAGTTTTGTTTTCCCGAGAGTACTAAAGTTTCCCGAGACGAAGTCGAGAGAAACATCAGGACACAACAGGACTCCAGGGAAAACAAAACTAACTAGTTTTCCGAGGGACCATACATTAAGTGCTTTGTTATATAATTAGACTTTTTTAACAATCCTATAGGAAAAATAAACCGGCACAAAGACGGCACAACTGGCGCGCGGGCAACAACCGCGCAATTGTATCCCGGCCGGGATACAATTGAATTTGATGAGGGGCACATGACCTAGAATCAACCAATCACAGTGCTCATTATGTTGAGTGAACGTCTAGGCAAATATCCACCACTTTCACCGACACTGAGGTGATTAATTGTTGTATACCACACAAGCTAAATAACTAGCGTTTATTCAAATAATTTCCTTTCGGAAACCTAAACAGGAGGCCGTTTTTGTTTCTCTTCGGTTGCTCGGAGGTGAATAGTGCTTTGCTAATCACCTCAGAGTAAACCCATCAGAACGCGGGAAATGCACTATTCACTTGTGTGGCATATACTTAAATGGACTATTTTTCGTATCGGGGGTGCAGTGGTTATATCAACTTATGCATTTGTCACGCGACGCTTGGTCACTCGATTTTGATTGTCACGTTTTGAGCGGAGCAGTGCAGTTCAAGTGTAACACCTGTGCAAAAAGTGTAATACCAGTGCAAAAAGTGTAACACCAGTGCAAATTACACATCGATTTTCTGGATTATGATATTCTTTATTTTTAAACGAATCGCTTTGAGTTCGTAGCGTTATCAGTTGATCTTCATCAGCCAATCAGTAAATAAAGTGTCAAATTCGCGTCAAATGCTTACTTCCTGTCCGCAATGAGATCTTCCGGTACTTCTTCCAGGCGAATTTTTTCATGTTTATATTATTAATAAGTAATCATACGGCTTTTCTCGTTCAATTTGGAATTAATTTGTACTTGTGAGTTTTTCAAAAAGCTGAAATTGCACTCGCCGAAGCGGCTCGTGCAATTTCAGCTTTTTGAAAAACTCACTCGTGCAAATTAATTCCAAATTGAACTCGAAACCGTATGATTACCTTTACTAATTTCAAGCCCGTTCTTGCAGACAAAACTGAAACTGATTCAGTTTCAATAGTACACTTTTTCGGTCAAATCTTTAATTTCAATACTTGCCTTCATTGTATACTCTTGCAGTAGACTTTGTACCTCACATTTACAACTTTCTTTGTTGTTCCACTCAGTGAAATAAACGTTTGAATAACAAAGACGGCTAAAAGTCCCTATAACGAGAAGGCAAAATGAACCAGGTTATCATAATAAAAAAAAAATTATGACACTATAAGGCGAGTAGAAGGCAGACAACATAACTCCGCAATCATACCAAGGTCGGTGATTGGTGGTGTCAGATAAACGAATACGGAAGCACAAGCGAGAACCATGCAGGGTGAATCGGCACCAGGGTAATGCCCCATGTAACATGGGCGTGGTTGACTGTAAACCTTTTAACTGTTTCCTACGAAATAACGATCTCACTGATGCAGGCCTAGCAGCCCAATGATCTTTCTCAAAAGCTTTTCATGATCTTTACAAACCAAAACTTCGTTAAGTCTCTTGACTCTTTTATCTCCCACTGAGGTGCAATGCGCATTGCCGCTGTTTCATGGCGCTTGCAAGAAGATGCAGTGTAAACGGAGGGTGTGGGGCAGGGGTCTGTGAAGGTTCGATGATGGTATACCTTAAGGTGTGTGACTAAGGCTACTGTAAGTGTCAAAACCAAGAAGCCATGTCAAAGCATTGTCTTAACAGGGAATTGCTGCCCACCTCCGAGAATTGGATCGATTTCTGAGCAATTTCTATACACGACAGAATCAACCTGTGTTCTTTTCCAATGAAGACCGAACTTCTCATGAGAATGACAGTAATCTGCAACAAAACATTTTAAAACACTCCGTTACGCATGGCATATTTGGGCAAGGTCTCTCCTATCTAATATATCTTAGTCTATATCTCAGTCTATATCTTAGTCTATATCTTAGTCTATTTCTTCAGTTAGCTCAAGGTTACCTGACAATAAGCTTCCACATTGTTAAAGCACTAAAGGTCGAGAGACACCGTGGAGACTTATCGCTGCAAAGCTTCTCAGAGGGAATCTGCCTTGAACATATCGCCTCGTGTGAAATGGTCTAATTGAAGATCTTTATTAATAACAGAATTCTTGTCGCTGCCACTAACCGCAGCAACAAAATAAAGGAAAGCACGGAATTGTCGTAGCGACAAAAAGATAAAATATCCATTAAATCCTCGATAGGCATTGGTTGATCAGCACCATTAACAAAATGAAAAGCCCTTTTGTTTCTTTGAGCTTTGTACCTTGTCAGTCCATAGTTTATATATATATAGATGGTTATGAAACTCGACAAGTTTCTTTGTTTCATGTTTTTGTTCGCCTTTTTGGCCTTGAACCTGCACAAAAACACACTTTTTTCAGTAGGATAACCAATCAAAAGTTTCGACTAATATACTCACAAGTAACATGCGAAACAAAAACAAAAGATTGTGCAGGGTCACGGTCGATTCAACATCTAATTGCGAGTGCATTGTTCTTGCTTTTGAAATCTCCAGGGTTTCATAACCAGTCCCTCGATTAACTATGGTCAGTCATATTGAGTCAGAAAACTGATTCACATTCCCCGTCATCCAAAAGTTACTGCATGAGCACCAAACAACCCTTGGTTTGGGAGTGACTTGTTCGTCGCCAAGTATGTCCCGGCCTTGATAACTAAGCTTAAGAGAGATCAGTTTGTAAACCCCTAATTAGGCTTTGTATTCATTCAGTACTTACAGTGCAAACAAGTTCGCTCGTCGGAATGATCCGAACAATGCGATATGATGTCACAAAGGTCATTAAGAGGTCGTATCTCATCTCCACTCTCACAGAGGAACAAGTCATCGTCAGATATTAGTGACAGATTTTGAATTCCTGCGATAAACAAAGACCAGAGTCAATAGTGACTCCTAACTCACATATCAAGCGATAAAATCTCCTCACTGAGTTTAATTCAATCCTTCAATCTGCAGGGATAAAGTAGTAAAAAGAGCCCATTACCCGGAGCGTGCAACTCCTGTACTAGGTCTGTGAAACGGCGTTTTCACAAGTAAGGTTATTTTTAGATCGTCTCTAACGCGAATTAGTTTGGGAGAGCCAATCACAAGCTAGTGCATGATTGCTGTGTAGCATGATAACCGCCTGTAGCGACAGCGAACATAGCCGACATACAAGAGTCTTCATCGGAGTGTTCGGACAGCATTCCTGACAATAGTCAGGAACGTTATATAAACCTCAGGTCCTAGACGGTCAAAGGTTCCAATCAAATTAATTGGTAGAAATTTATCGTGCCCGGTGTTTAGCTGTTATAGAGTGATTTCTCTGTACGTGACTGTCATAAAACCAAAACCAAGGTTATGACTATGGCTAATCACAACAGATGCACATCCGCAATCCGAACACATGGACAAAGCAAATACACGCCGTCAGCATTTCGCGCGGGAAAACTCGTGCGAGCTTTCTTTTAAATTCTAATTGGTTAACAAAGTGCTGGGAGATTCGGTTATCGTAGCAGCGCAAGCGCAAGTCTAAAACTGCTTTTTTCACTACATAAATAAATTCCAACAGGAAATCGTGAGTTTTCGACCAATTATGGCATCTAAATAACGTTTTTCCCTTTCTCTCAGTTTGAAAAGAACTCCAGAAACCAACACCAAAAAAAACTACTCAATTATGAAAATTAGCAACAATCCCAAAGAATAGGAAAGCTATACCGCTTGTTATACTATCACTGCTATATGGCTTGAGATCTGTGGCATTAAACGTTCTCTGGAGTAACACCATCTTCGAGACAAGTCAGACACAGTCAATAACCGCTTTATATCTTATAAAAACCTTTAAATGCCCCAGTACAGTTAACCCAGTCCTCCATTACATAGCATCCCGGTCTGACGACTGTTCGTTTCGAGCTGCAGTAGAAGTCAACACCATTTTCTGTCCAGCGATCTCCTTCATAGAATGTTTGATTCTTCCACTGACAAGCTGAAGAAAAGATTTGAAAGATATTGAGCATAAATTCTGAGCAGTGAACGTCGTCTAAGTAAAATATATCGAAAAGTTAACTGACGCCTTTATGGTCCTTCAAAGGACCATATGGTCCTTTGAAGGACCATATGGAGGACCATATGAAGGACCATAAAGGACCATATGGTCCTTTGAAGGACCATATGGAGGACCATATGAAGGACCATAAAGGACCATATGGAGGACCATATGAAGGACCATAAAGGACCATATGGTCCTTTGAAGGACCATAAAGGTCCTTCAAAGGACCATATGGTCCTTTGAAGGACCTTTATGGTCCTTCAAAGAATTATATATGCCTTCGCAAACCGGGCTTTAACTGAAAACGTAAGTATGCTTTTCGCAATGGAAACGAACGTAAAGCGCTTCTGCGCGCTTACAAGCATTTCATTTCAAAGTAAAGACGTGAGTGTATAAATTCAAAAGGAAAACGTAACGTTCGGATTTCTAACTCTGATGTGGGTGGACAATGGCAACCAAAAATTTAGTTAAACAAAATAGATCGCGTTAAGACGAAAAGAAGTTAAAAATTATGCATACTTACTCACCTTTGCATATATCACGGTGGGATGTTGTAAAAGCAGTGACGTTGCATCGCGGCTGTAGACAGAATTCCGTCTTTGTTCCCACGGAGGTGAGCATCTCAAGTTCTCTTGAGCAGGAGATCGATCCATTGGTACATTCACATTTGATGCACTTGCCCACAGACCACGTGACTCCCTCGAAATAAAAGTTGCCGCCTTCATCTTGGCACATGCTGCCTGTGGAAGCAAAGCAAAAGTAATAAAGATCCTCAATTTTACGGTGCTGTCGAGGTCGCGGGTTCGAATCCCGTCTAAATCTAAATTGCTAAAAATTCCGTTAATACTACGACAGTCAGATCTTCACATAAATAATAAAGAAAATATAGAAGGATAAAGTTATTTGAAGGTTTAAGACATAGAATCATCGCCAGATCAATGATAAACAGGGACGCTCTTGTTCTTTCGTGTTACCCAGTCTTATTGCACCCAATTAAAGTCGTTCGTGCCCAGTCATTTGGTACCCGAATTTGGACTTTTAATATTCGCAGTTTAACTTCTCTTATACAGTCGAAGCTCTCTTAACGGACACTCTCGTAAGCGGACAGCTCTACTTACGGCCGTCTTGTTTGAAACCCCGTTTTAACTCCCATACAAACTCTGTATTTTTACATTCTCGTAAGCGGACATTCCCGTAAGCGGCCGCGGACACTTTAAGAGATAACGACTTTTACTTTTTCATTGTTTTGAAGCTCCCGTAAGCGGACACCCCAAACAAAATACTATTAACAACCCCTGTATCTTGTTTTTATCAATCAACTTCACATCATCTTTCGTCACAATGACTTTACAGTAATTACAGTACCATATTTCAGTGTTTGTTTTGTGTTCATCCACGTACGGTTTACATTTCGAAACACCTCTTACATGAATATACCCTTGTAAGCGGCCATCTATCCCCTACACCTCTAATGGCCGCTTACAAGAACCATTCTCGTAAGCGGCCAGCTCTAGTTACGGACACTTTTTGTCCCGTCCCGAGGGTGTCCGCTTACGAGAACTTCGGCTGTAGTCCCTTTTTAGTCGTGGATAAGCGAAGCATAGAAACGACTATTGTTGGGGGTCAGAATATGCAAATTGTCACTCACTCAGATGTAAACTAATTGATATATCAACGACCGATATCGATTGTTTCGGAATTTAGAGACGAGAGGGGGAGGGGTGGGGGTTAATAGAGACGGGTGGAGGAGGGGTTAATAGAGACGGGAGGGGGAGGGGTGGGGGGTTCATAGAGACGGAAGGGAGAGGGGGGGTTAATAGAGCTTTTACGGTAGCAACTGATCGCAACGGAACTCTCATTTTCTGTGCAACATATCCATGACTTCTTCACAGTTGTATTTTGATTTGTAAATAGCCCAAGTCTTGGAAAAGGCTTGTAAGGGGCTTAGTTGGACGAGAGAAGTGGTGGTTTGGTAAGCATCTCTACAACGGAATTAGAAACAACTGCATTTGTGGAACCAGGAAGTGTGTCTGTGTTTACTTAAAAGAAATCTCAAACCTGGAAATCTTCAGCCCCTGATAGGTAGTAACTCGGAGACTATAACTATAACAGCTACTTTGGACCAATGATTATCATGTAAACCTACTTGTTCTGCAAGCCTCTGATTGGTTAACACAGTTGGGGGCAGGTGTGTCACACTTTTCATTATTGGAAGTGAGCTGCAGATGGTCTGGACACAATGACATGCCCCAGCGAACCAAGGAAGACAACTGCGACAGAGCTTTATTGGTAAGAAGAAGATGAATAATTAGCTATTTATAAAACACTAAACAAAAAAGCAATTATTATTCCTTATACTGGGAATTCTGATGACATTTTTAGTCAACATTTTGCTTCAGTCTTCATAGGCAAGCGATTTTTACATGCAACTATCTATATCAGCACAAGAAAAATAGTAAATGTATTCTTAAAAAGGGGGCAAATCAAACTGTTTTCCAAGGTCCTGTTAGTGATACAATACAAAAACACTGTCTAAATTTTTCAAGGTGTAGTTCCATCTTTGTATTCCACATTCAAAGTCGATAACAAATAGTCTTGGCGCAGTAATAAAGTGATCCGCGAAGTTATCGTTAATGTTTCAATTGAATGGCTTTGGCAAGAAATATAGTTATAATTTGAGGGAAAGGTAGTAAATAAATCTTAGAACAACAAAAATAAATAAATTACAGCATGGAAAATACTTGTATTATATTTATCCACTCGTTGAGTTGTGTCAGGAATACTCAGCAGGTAAACAGATATTCTCCTTCAAGAAATCTTTCTTTCGCAATTCTTGAATTGCCTGTATCAATAACGAAGAAGCTACTTTACTCCACGCCATAAACGAAAGAGTCAAGTAATGGCGCACCTGGACACAGCTGCGCACAACAGATGGCGCCATTGTACATATAACATGCACGCATTTTCATTGATGGGCAGACCGCGTCGAATTCTGGGCCAGGAAAGTAGAACTTGCATCCTTGAAATGTCCACGTGCCGCGCTCCATCACGATGTGGCCTCCTTCAGTGGTCTCAATGGCTGTTGCACGAAAGAAAGGAAGAAGCGATTTTATGAAGAGTTGTGGGAATTTAGGAAATAAGGGAGTTTGCAAAATAGCTAAGAAATCTGTAACAAACGAGAAATCATCGTACAATTTAAAACAAGTGAAAAAAGAGAATATTGTACTTGAAAAGTGGATCTCCTAAGCTTGAAACTTACTTATTGTTCGACGTAAACTGAAGTGCAGTAATGACCGACGATAAAAGCAACTGAGCTATCAAGTGAACTTTGAAACCTAATAGTGACGCATTCTGGGAAATGTTTAATCTTTATTGTCCGGACCAGTGATGAAACACTCGTGTTTGATATACTACACGAACCACTTCAAAGTTATTTTGGGTTTTTTACTTTCGTGTATCCTCCGTTAGTAACTCATCAAGCTAACAAATTCCTAACCCGAGTTAAGAACAGTAGCACATGTGACAAAGCATACAGCTCTTTCAAGCACTGATCCACAACTTCCACAGCTATAAGACTGACACAATGAAAAAAACTTTCACAGTAAGAAAGCGGCGCATCGTAAAAATAACAAAAGTCAAGCGAATAAAAATAGCGGGACGGTCACTTCTTCACTTTTTCTATTCTCGCCGGTTCACATTTGAGGGTCTGGAACAAGCCTATTACGTATTATTGTTCACCACTAAATTTTCTCCCATTCTTATTGGTTTAAATTGATCACGTGACGCGATAGTGTTCGTCCGCGGAGACACACCATCAGCGCATAGTGCCCTTCCGAGGAAAATACCCGGATGGATAGTACCCGTCCGTGAAAATGTGAATTTTCTGAAAGTTATACCATACATTTTATGCAAGGTACGTTGCGAATTATTGAAATTTCAGGCTCTGCGTATGGATAAATATTTGATTGATCTGCATTTAGTGGGTTTTCAACTGGCGCGCGGAAGAAAATTTAGTGGTGAACAATAAAGACAATAGAGTGTCAATGTCTCGGAACTCTCGTTCCGATAGTTGCCCCTTGGAAATTTGATGTTCTTAAAACTAGCATATTTGCTTTAAGAACATCAAATTTCCGCGGGGCAACTATCAGCCGATAGTTCCTCGACAGAAACACTCTATTGTTGAAATAGTTTCTAACCTTCACACTCGCGTTGTTTGTTATTTATAAAGTCCAGGATGTGACATTCTGGCTGTTTGCATTCCTCAGTAAAAGGAGCGTACCCATAACGACGGCCAGGGAAGTTCACTCGTAGATTCCTGACACACTGTAGATATCCTTCCCTGCAGTTGCACGTCAAACAGTCGGTAACCTGGGATACAAAGACCCATCAGTATCTAACTGTGCCAAAGTCATGGATTCAAGTCTCGATGCATTGATTGAAGTGCCAAAAAGTGCGCATGCGTGGAACATTTACCTGCCAATCTTCTTTAAGAACCAATAGACGTCCGTCCTCATCCTTACACACACCTTTCAGTAAAATAGAAAAATTCAAAACGGAACTCTTACGTACTGTTTCTACCATATTTTAAAAAGTCGTGCGTATCACTAGGTTTGCAGTCTCGACGTTGAATAGCAATTTATCCTCCTCCTTTGTAAATCCCATTAAAAAACAAACTTGCGAAGCAAATAGATTAACTACTTACTATTGTCACATCCCAGCTCGTCAGAGCCATCGGCGCATTCGTAGATTCCGTTACAGAGATTACTTTTTCTTACATAGTCCCCGTTGGAACAAAGTGACAACTTGTTAGAGTTCATAAGAGAGAAAAATACTGCAAATGAAAGAAGGAAACGATAAAGAAATGCACTGAGAAAAATATAAAGGTGTTATAGGTTGTACGTCGGTGATACAAAAGCGGCTTATCACCCGAGTTCATAAATGATAAAGATAATGAATTTATATAGCGCACTTTTTCATATGAATATGTTCGAAGGCGCTTTAGACTTCTATTGGGTGAGATCGGACGTCAGCATGTAAAGGCGCCTCTGGCTGCCGCTATCAGTCGATATATGATCTCACTCACCCACCCAACCCATGCATGAATCTTCAAATGAAACCAGACGTAGAGATAGTCCACCACACCGCGAGTTACGTCCCCTACTCTTTTCGAACAGAGGGTGGGTCCTTCAACGTCCCACAGATTATTAGGAACACGTCTTGTGAGACGGGTCCTACGGTTTATCGTCCTTATCCGAGAAGACTAGAAAGTCTAACCATTTACAGATGTCATTACAAAGGCAGCACTTTCTCCTCAGTTATTTTTAAGACCCTGAGTGTTGGTCCGGCCGGGATTTGAGCCCGCAACCTCCCGCACGGTCGTCCGGTGCTCTACCAACTGAGCTACCCGGTCAGCGCTTAATAAAGTAAGTTGAGCCACCGTAAAAATTCAAGGGAGGCAGCCGTCTGGAAAGCCTTGGGCTACTTTGGCCACTACGCCCTCTGATCTTTTTATTTTTTTTTTAATCTTGTATTATTTAGTGACATGTTTCTTCCTTATATCTTCATTGATCAATGCAATTAATAAGTGCAAAACAATAAAAGTTAAAAAGTTAAGAGTGTCAACCCACCGTCTGGGTGGATAGTGGGAATGTTTTTATATCTTAATTCATACATACCACACTTCTACAACTGGCTCTGACGAAGGACTAGCGCTCGAAACGCCAGCAACAAAAACGGTGAATCCTACTAAATTGTCTTCCGCGTGCCAGTTGAATTCAGTAAAAACCCACTAAATGTACGTCTATCAAATATTTATCCATGCGCACAGCCTGAAATTTCAATAATTCGTAACGTACACTGCCTAAAAAGTACGGTATAACTGTCAGAAAATTCACATTTTCACGGACGGGCACTATCCATCCGGGTATTTTCCCCGGAAGGACACTATGAGCTGATAGTGTCTCCGCGGACGAACACTATCGCGTCACGTGATCAATTTAAACCAATAAGAATAGGAGAAAATTTAGTGGTGAACTATAACACAGAACAGATAATGAACCGAAGAGAACAGTATTCGTGATAAAACGCTAGTCGATTTATTAATTATACTAAAAGACACAAAACATCTCATAAAATCAAACCTTCACAAGCGCTGATAGTTCCATATCCAGAAGGGAGAATGTCCTGATGAGGCTGACGACACGGTCTACAACTTCCAGCATCACTCAACCGGAAGTAACCGTAGCCTACTGTCACGTGGTACTTCACGCAGCTCACATGGCCATCCACGCAAGAGCAGTTGAAGCAGGGACTTGGGAACCACTGGGAGCCATGTTGTCGTATCCGGTTATTTTCATCGACACAGGCTGCGCGCGAGGATTTTACGCAAGTAATTCGTTGGTAAAAACAGGTGCATTTTGTGAAACTGTCTTTAAGCCATTGTTGTCCTTCAGCAAAAGCATTACCTTGAATGTCCCAGCAGCCGTAACTGACTTCTGAACACGTGACTTTGAAATGAGGTTCACACGTGCATTGAAAGAGTTTATTCGGGTTCCAAGTCTCTCCAATCTCGTAAATATTTCCACTGCTGTCTTGACAACCTAAAACAGAATAACATGACTGGGTCCTTAAATATCGCTTGCCTTTATGTTGGTCATTTTCGCCGAACACATGTACAATACAGTAGTAATATTCCCCAGTTTACACTTTCTTTGTAATACCTTAATCACAAAGTCAAGTCTTCATGAAATTGTTTTTAAAGGCAATTATCTCCAAAAGCCCGTATATAGCAAGAAAATGTATAAAGGTAGAAAGCCAAGTAAACAAGATATACCTGTTTTCCCGGTTCCGCAGTATCGCAAGCTACACCTATGTCCAATCACGGGAAATTGACCAAATTTGTACACAACAAAATCGCCACAGTTGCGCACGTCCACGTTACTGTACCAAAAACAGCAATCGTCGTCTTTGGTAAAACACACCATGCGTTTCACTATCCCATCATCAAAAGCGGGATGTAAGCCATTCAACCATCCGGGAGACAAAGTACCGCAATGCAGTTCGGGAACGCAGTGTGTCGGCATCTTGGTTCCGGCATGACCGGCGAATCTGTACCAGTTCAGCGGTAATCTGGCGTCGCACTTCAATGTGTTGTAACTGAAGAATGCTTCAGCTCTGTCGCGCTCTGTAAGTTGCTTGTAATTAAAGCATTCATCACCAATATCACCTGTTGGAAAAAAGAGTTTTGCAACGGAATAAAAGGAAATTGTTGGATTCAAATATTTGCGCTTTTCTTCTTGGTAGACAAGCTATCGAAGAGAATTGAGAAACTTTCTTTACATTTTTACTTAACCCATGTATTCTAATTGGATCGTGGGATTAATTCAAATCAGCTACATTCATGCAACAACAAAACCTGATCAGTTTGCTTTAAACCAAGAGGAGAATTAAAACCTGATCAGTTTGCTTTAAATCAAGAGGAGAATTCAAACCTGATCAGTTTGCTTTAAATCAAGAGGAGAATAAAACAAAACTTCATGTCTCTAAGAAAATCTTTAAGTCGTTTAAGTATAAATACTCAGGTGATTATACAAAATCGCGCGCTCTGATTGGTTCGCTATCTCGGATTATCAGCCGATAATCACCTCGATGAACAAAATGGCTTCCAGTCGTTCGCGCGCTTTTGATGAAATAAATTTTTTTCGTGATGTACAATGCTTTTTCTTTTCTTTTTATGAAATAATAACCTGTGCATTTATATTAAAACAACTATTCGCCTCAGGCTCATTTAACAGGTTATTTAACAATTCTTCGCCTTCGGCGAATAATTGTTAAATAACCTGGTAGATGTAAGCATGAAGTTCATCTATTGAATTTTAACGTATTTACCTGCAGTGTCACTGGAAACTAACTTCGTGAACACTGGCTCGCCTGCAAATGAACCACACAAGACATCACAGATAACAGATAACTGTCGTGTCGGCTACTTTATTTCATTTTTATCCTTACATTCTCAATATAAACAACACAAGTTATAAAGCTGGAAGTAGAAAGGTCTAGTACTGGCCTGGTTTGATTTGATTCGATTTAATTTAAGTCCAATTTTAAAGGATGTGTCTCTATCGTTTGCAGTTGTATTGCCGCTTTGAACTTCTCCCTGATCCAACGGATGCGAATATTGCGGAATAAATTCCAATTGTGGACACGGTCTTGTATTAGTAAATGTCTTCGATTATCAATCAAGGGGTTGCTGGCACTGTGTTGTTTTTTAGACGAGAAACGTAACTCCACACTGTATTTCTCCACCCAGGTCTATAAATGGGTACCAGCGATATAATGCTGGGGGGGGGGGGGGGTGACACTGTGATGGACTAGCATCCTATCCAGGGAGGAGTATCAGCCGCTTCATGCAATAAAAATCAAGGGGGGGGGGAGAGCTGCGACCGACGTGTTGGTCGCGTTTTCACCTTACCTCGAATGTTGTCTCCACACACGCGAAATTGTAGTGATAAATTCTTGGGAACTCCGTCCAGATAATAAACGTAAAAGCCACTACAGTTTCGTACTTTCATGCTATAACGAAGCTGACAACACATCTGTCCGCGACTTATACACAATAATCGGCTAACCGTGTCGTCCGTCACACTAGGGTGGTCTCCATTCATCCATCCCGGATGTAATGATCCGCAGTGATTGGCTGCGACACAGGTAGTGGCGATTTGAGTACCAGCTGAGCCATTAAATGTGAACCATTCGTGAAGCGATGTGTCATTCGCTGATACGGTATGGTTTGAGAAATACCGTGACCTATCAGCGCTATATAATGTGGTGTAGTACACGCATTCATCAGCTGCAGAGAAACAGCAACAGTTAACAAGCGAGTTGTTCTGCATGGGTATTCCGTATACTTTTAAGTACTGCGAGGAGGAATAGCTACTGATTTTAATTAAAGCTGACCGAATGGCTGATTCTTGACTTCACTGACCGACCGCGTGTCTGAGCAACTAACTGACTGATTGACACAGACTAACCGGCGGACTACCTCTTTGACAGACGAAGTAACTGACCGGCTGACTGACTGACTGACTGACTTATTGACTGACTGACTGACTGACTGACAGAATAACTGACTGACTGACTTATTTACTGGCTGACTGACTGACCGACTGACTGACAGAATAACTGACTGACTGACTGACTGACAGAATAACTGACTGACTGACTGACTGACTGACAGAATAACTGACTGACTGACTTATTGACTGACTGACTGACTGACAGAATAACTGACTGACTGACTTATTGACTGACTGACTGACTGACTGACTGACTGACAGAATACCTGACTGACTGACTTATTTACTGGCTGACTGACAGACTGACAGAATAACTGACTGACTGACTTATTTACTGGCTGACTGACTGACTGACTGACAGAATAACTGACTGACTGACTGACAGAGTAACTGACTGACTGACTTATTGACTGACTGACTGACTGACAGAATAACTGACTGACTGACTGACTGACTGACTGACAGAATAACTGACTGACTGACTTATTGACTGACTGACTGACTGAGAAAATAACTGACTGACTGATTGACTGACAGAACAACTGACTGACTGACCGACTGACTAACTGACAGACTAACTGACTGGCTGACTGACTGACCGACCGACCGACTGACTGACTGACAGACTAACTGACTGGCTGGCTAACTAAATGGCTGACTGACCAACTGACTAACTGAATGACCGCAAGAGCACCCCAAGCCTCCACCAACTCCGGCCAAACGCTCCCCGCAACCAGACACCCCATACAGCTCTCTTCTCGGAGTTTTATATGTGATGAAACACTGTATCTCATGTTTGATATATTACTTATAGCATATGAATTTTTACCTCGTGTCAGAACGACTTTAAAAACAAGTACGGGTATTGTGCGCTTTTACGAATGCCAAATCGTATTGTTTTTGTTTGTATGTTTTCGTTGTGTTCAGTCACTTCTTACCATCAGGTGCGGTGCTGACCACTGTCTGTGAACTGTACAAGGCAGTTAGTATCCACAATGAGACACACATTAACTTGGCCATGTCAACATCTGTGAGAAAGAAAAAATAATTGTATTGAGATCACTCAAGTCTAGATTGATTCCCCCTAAGAAAGAAACATCAGATTCTCATTAGTGGAACCTAATATTTAAAAATTATTCCATGAGAACGTGCGCGTTGGATATGAGATGGTAAAGTATAAAATCAATACCCCTGTGAGCAAAAATAGAAAAACGAGATAGTCCTTTGATGGTCGTTGTTGAAATTCAAAATTCAAAAATACCAAGGAAGGGGAATGAAAACAAGAAACCAAATCATGCTTCCGTTTCGATACCTACATTTCGATAACTTTATACCATCTCTGTGTGCTTCATTAATTCTATTGGGCAGAATACAGTCGGTTCCCTTTGTTCATTGTTTACAGTTAATCTACATAGAGAATTTGATGCCAAAATGTCCTGAGGATAACTTGACGGGCCCGGAAAACCATTTTATTATCGCAATATTCATAACAGTAATAACGATTTCTGTGTCGATTCTCGAAGTTAAGCAATACAATTATAAGTAATAATTATAAGTAAAGCAAAACAACTTACATACTCAGTTAGTTTGCATACTAGGAAGTACAAAAACATTCTGTAGACTACAATCTAAGAGCTTCAGGCTCTTATAGTTATCGGGATTTTCGAGAAACGGGCTCTTGACTGTCACAAAATTAAACCCAACAATATTAGACCTAATTTGAATGCGTGCTCAATTAATTTTGCAGTAAACGTTTTTAAAGAAGCTTTTAGGTGTGCTAGAAACAAATGGAAACGAAGAAAAACGATTCTAGAAAGAAGGTTAGACAAGAAATCAGCATTCAACTAGTTTTGAAACCCCATATTCAAAACATGCGAGAAGGAACTTCACTAGAATGTCATGGTTACCTCTCCGGTTACTTGCATGAAAGTTAATGCCTCTCAAGATAACTAAAAATATCATGACTCGAGCGCAGCCACCCGGAACGATTACTTCCTTGGTTTGCGGTTTGCATCTGCATTTATTTGAATATGAATTTGAATATCCAAACCGATGCAGGATAAGCGTTGTCGTAGTTAATAATTTCAGTTAATAGTTTCAATCCCATTATGATTTCTTTGCAAATTTCAAAAGCGACGCAGAGTAAGTATTGAAGTAATTTATGACTTCAATAGGAAGTTGAAAGAAGGCGGTTAACATTGTGGTGCACTTATCTCAGACCGCAATACTTTCGTATGAAATGAATAAAGAAAAAATGACGCGGTTAACGTTTCCAGATAAGTGCAACTACACCGTAGGCGACCAACTGTCGCTTGTTTTGAGTACAGAATTATCCGTGCTCAGAACTGTACCCGTAATCCGAACTGTACTGTGTATAACACCACGTCTACTATCAATACAACAGCTCAGCTAGCAAACATATTAAAGAAATTGGGATAATCAAACGAATTGATAAAGTAAGTTATACCACCGTAAGGTAAAAGGGAGGTGCTGACGTTTCGAGCGTTAGCCCTTCGTCGGAGCGAATGCATTGATGCTTCAGACATGTAGCATGCATAGCAAACATTTAAACCTACTTTCAACGTTCCGTGGTCTTCCCGGCCATCAATACCGAAATGTTTGGGACTACATACGAGGCTCTTTACTTCATGAAAACACCCTAGCCTGACTTGGGTTACTGAATAGTACCACGAAAAAAAACACGTAAAAAAAAATAGCACTGATTTGAACCGCCGACCAGTTAGCTCAGTTGGTAGAGCACTGGACTACCGTGCGGGAGGTTGCGGGTTCAAAACCCCGGCCGAACCAACACTCAGGGTCTTAAATAATTGAGTAGAAAGTGCTGCCTTTGTAATGACATATGCAAATGGTTAGACTTTCTAGTCTTCTCGGATTAGGACGATAAACCGTAGGCCCCGTCTCACAACTCTATCTGTAATGTGGAACGTAAAAGAACTCATGGCACTTTTCGAAAAGAGTAGGGCATGTTCCCGGTGTCATGGTCTATTGGTCTGATTGTAATGCGCATATGATTATTTATATAAAATATGCGCAATAGAAATGGAGTCTATTATTCTTATTATGATCTGTTAGGTATTTTGCGTTTTCTCGCTAAATAACGCCGAGGGAAATGCCAATTAGACCAGCTAAAGAATCGTTAAGAGGTTTGAACGCTTCATTTTAACCGCAAATCAGTTGGTATTCTTTTGAAAAGCAAAGAGAATTAAGGAGAAACTCTTCAATGTAAAATACGGCAGGAGTTGAAAACCAAAAAATTGGATCTACCTGTGATTAAAATGAAAGTGGTTTGAATGACTCCTTCAGCAATCGCATCAATATAGCACAGCATACTCTAAACTAAGTATCATTCATCGAGGATCCTACGAAATGCATTACAAAGAGCAAATAAAATTAAACAATTCAGAAGAAAAAACAAGGGATTTGTTTGAATTGCATACCCCACATGATCCACAGAACAATGATGCAGAGCGGGAAGCCAGAACTTCAGAGCACGTAAAAACTGCGGGAAACACACACACACACATACACAAAACAGGTTGGCCATACCATTGATTTAAGCATGATTATCGTATTCCCTATCATGCTTAACAACAATTGCTTTCTAGCAGCTTCTCGCGAACCAATATGCGCATCTATAATTGTCGCGAACTAGATCATTTTTATGTATGATAATTAATACAACTCAAGTAAAACTAATAATAATTAAAAACTTCTTTCTCTTTAGCAGATCATCAGACTAGGAATATCAAGACGTGTGTCGATATCAAGCACATCAGAAGTTTATAATCGGCTTTTCTATTGCGCGGGTACTGATATAAAAAGTATCAGATGTGATTGTCTGAAAGCCATGTCATAATACGGAAATTTATTTACACATGAGAAATTGTCACGTACTTGTCAAAAAACCGTAAGAAAAATGATTAATTTGATTCAATTTCACAAGCATACACATAATAAGAGAAAAATCCAAAGCAAGACGTCACGTTTTGAATTGTGTTTAAAATAGAATCTTGATGAGGCGTGCTAAAGTCTCAAAATAGATGAAGCTATTTTCCGGTAAAAAGAACAGATGTAAATAGGTTTGACCTTTGAATGCAAAACTGGCTAGTTACATTTAATTTACTGGAAAAGGCATAAAATTTGATTCGCGGCCTTCAGCCTAGCCTGCATCATAACCTCAAATTTTTGCGTTGTGTTGTTCCAGTCCTCTCAACACTGATAAAGCTCGACTGGCTTGCCATGAAGGCTAACTTCAAAGAAAATAAAACTTTGAAGACCAAAAGTACAAATCATGATCAAATTACATTTTATACCGATATCACGTCCCTAAGAAAAAAAAGGCCAAAGGCATTCCTTTATTTCCATATAGTATCTACTAAAATTTTAGAGTTTATTGCCCTCCACCCAATTGGGCCGTTCATTGGTGTCAGGGAGGTGATCCGGGGGATGATTGGAAAATGTGTGATCAAAGTGAAGCCGGACGTTATTGACGCGAGTGGCTCCTTACAAGTGCGTGCCGGTCTCAAACGTGGAGCAGAGGCAACTATTCACTCGATGCACAGGATATTTGAATTCGATGGCACGGACGCTGTCTCACTTATTGACGCCTCCAATGCGTTTAACTCCCTAAATAGGGTAGCCGCCTTACATAATACCAGAGTACTCTGCCCCAGTCTAGCAACTCATGTAATTAACACCTAAAGAAAACCAGCGCGTCTTTTCGTCACGGGTGGAAAAGAAATGAAATCTGCGGAAGGCACAACACAAGGAGACCCCATAACTATGAGTTTGTACGCTATAAGTCTACAACCTTTGATTTCCCGCTTCAGCTAGGCAAAGCAATGTTGGTATGCGGATGACGCACCAGCTAACGAATCGTTAGGAGGTTTCAATACTTCATTTTAACCGCAAATCAGTTGGTATTCTTTTGAAAAGCAAAGAGAATTAAGGAGAAACTCTTCAATGTAAAATACGACAGGACTTGAAAACCAAACAATTGGATCTACCTGTGATTAAAATGAAAGTGGTTTGAATGACTCCTTCAGCAATCGCATCAATATAGCACAGCATACTCTAAACTAAGTATCATTCATCGAGGATCCTACGAAATGCATTACAAAGAGCAAAGAAAATTAAACAATTCAGAAGTAAAAACAAGGCATTTGTTTGAATTGCATACCCCACATGATCCACAGAACAATGATGCAGAGCGGGAAGCCAGAACTTCAGAGCACGTAAAAACTGCGGGAAACACACATACACAAAAAAAGTGGGCCATCCCACTGATTTAAGCATGATTATCGTATTCCCTAACATGTTTAACAACTGCTTTCAAGCAGCTTCTCGCGAACCAATAAGCGCATCTATAATTGTCGCGAACTAGATCATTTTTATGTACGATAATTAATGAAACTCAAGTAAAACTAAAAATGGCCAGTTACATTTAAGTTACTGGAATGGCGAAAATTTGATTCGTGGCCTTCAGCCTAGCCTGCATCATAACCTCAACTTTTTGCGTTGTGTTGTTCCAGTGCTCTCAAAACTGGTAAAGCGCGATTGGTTTGCCATGAAGGCTAACTTCAACCAAAATAAAACTTTGAAGACCAAAAGTACAAATCATGATCAAATTACATTTTATACCGATATCACGTCCCTAAGAAAGAAAGGCCAAAGCCATTCCTTTCAGTATTTCCATGTAGTATCTACTAAAAGAATAAATAATAATGACAAATTTTATTCATAAAACAGCTAAAATATTAAAGCAAAATTTTGAAATATAATTGTCACAAAACAGATACATGTATATAAATTATATACATGTACATAGCTGACCGATATAAAGGGGAAAAAAATGAAATGGATGTACGGTGTTGATTTTGACAGAGGCCCTGAATTCACAATCTAAAATGGAGTTGGGCTTCTTTGAGACCTTTAGATTCTCAGCGGTGCATACTTTAAGATATAATATTTTCGTCTGAAATGCTTTTTGTCCTAATTTCAACGGTACGCAAAATCTGTACCTAATTCTAGAGGACATAAATCTGTCATGGGCTCCTGACCTGGCTTCAAAGAGATTTCAAGAGGAACCTTGACTGATTCACCCACTATCGATCGAAGACGTATACAGCTACATTATAATCTACAATAAAATAAAAGTGGTACACCCAACATCGTAGTTTATAAATTTCAACTTAATACTACAATATGCTGGAGTAGGAGGACAATATTTTGTAACAACCTCGTGCACAACGAGACAGACAGCTGTTTTGCGAGTTTCAGGTTATAGATATCTTTTGCCAAACAGGCCACGGCTAAGAAATCAAGATGAAAAAATCTTGTCTAACCTGATTAAAACCAGACGGCTCGAGATGTATCCATGTAAGGACAGAGAATTAATTTCGTTTTAGCATCATTGTGATCGGGCAGGCAGTCTAGTGGAAATTATTATCTCCTTCGCCGATTAGATGTCTTTACAGCTCTCTTTATTGGCAGTGCAGTAAAGCAAATCGAAAATGCGATATGCTCTGTTTAAAATTGACAATTTGATTATTTAAGTCAACAAACAGCAGGATGTACTTCAGGGCTTGCAAATAACAGTATTAAAACCGCGCGGTCAAACACAATATCGATGAACTTGGCTGCGGCATATTGTATGAAATGAAACTCGCGAATGTCGCTTTTCGTAGGCCAAACCTTCTCGCAAAAGACACGGCACGGCTAGTTAGAATTTACTGGAAGGGTATACCAGAAAAGAGACTTACTCAAGCACACAATGTAAAACAGATCCTCGACTATCTGTCAGAAAAAAAGTCAATAAATTATGGGCGTAAAATTTACTAAAATCAAGGTCGTTCAGTTTTCTCAGATTTCCTTCCTTAGTTCTAATATAGAACCTCTATCCTCCTAAGAAAAGCTGAATCGTCTCAAATACTCATGACAAATTCAGTGAACTAAACAAAACGCAAGACAGGGTAAAAATGAAGAGTAAAATGATTCTTGTTTCCTTCCTTATGAGTGAGAAAGAAGCGTACGGCAACAAAAATGTTTCAGCAGTAAGCTTTGATAGCGAAATCTAATCTCTCGTTTGAGGACAAACATTTGATTCGAAACAAAACTGCGATTCCTGTACCGGACATATTTCAGTGGAAAACAACCACAGTGATCTAAACTGTAGCATGACATTAAACAAATAGAGAACTATTTGTCTTAGAAACCATCACATAATATTATGATAGTTGTCAGAATGCAAAGGCGGCCCAATTCTATTGGCGAAGAGTCGTAAGCTTGGCAAACACGAATTGCGTTGCCGGAATTTCGCTTTAACACGCAAAGTAAAGCACCCTCCACGCGTGGTGTTTTCATTTCAGACAATACTTAGGCCAATGAGAAACGCAAGTGGAAAATGTCACTTAAATTATAACCAACCAATCGGTGACGAGAAGTTCAAGGGCTACTCGCCTCACAAAGTCTGATGAAACTGATTGGTCAAAACAAATTCTTAACTCTTCCCTGGTTGATCAAGATACAAAGCAAATAAAAACGTTCTGCGAAAGCTGAAGTACCATTCTCCAAATTTTAATTAAACAACATAACAATATTTTTCAAAAAAAAAAAATTTATAGCTTGTTGAAACAATGCCAGACTTGCCGGATGCATTTTTAAGAAATCGAATGGCAGACATTCACGATGAAATGGAAAAGAGAGAGAAGTAGGCTGCGACGTTTTACTTCTTTGAAAAGCATTCAGCGGTCCTTCGTTTCAAGACATACTTTCACAAAAACTCAGTAAGTTACAGAGGTGCCATTTTATGGAAGGCCGTATCCATTCACAATTTAAAGCACTCTGTCGTAAGGTGAATAGGACAATCACATGACTTTTGGAGGGCATATAGTTTATTTGTGGCCCGAGTAGCATCATTTGCGCCCGAACGCGAAGCGCAAGGGCGCAAATGATGCTACGAGGGACACAAATAAACTATATGACCGACAGAAGTCATGTGATTATCATTATTATCAATACACAAGGCCAAATCGTACAAATTCATTTAATAAGAAAAAAATGTTTAACAGAGATGTAGCATGAAACTATGGTATGGAAAGTTGTTGCTACAATACGATCAGCTAAACAAGAGCCAAATAAAATTCCTTTTTGTTTACAATAAAATGTCAAATATAATCTAGTTTAAAAAGATTGGTAACAATGATTAGCAAAAAGACAGTTTATATTTAAAAAAATAATAGTCTTCCCGTTCACAGGCAATGGACTCAGCTGCAGGGCCGTTAATGCATTAACGGCCCGCTAGGAGTCATTTGCGGCCCGCAAAGCGCGTGTTTTCAAGAGGGCGGTTTTCAATTTGGCCGCGTGTCTTGATAATAATGGCCGTTTTTATGCTAGGGGACGCATTATCCTTCTGGACGAAGTTGGGCAATCACTCGTAGTTCGTCTGTTTATGCGTCTCTAGTATAAAGACGGGCACTCGACGCATTATGCGTCTAGACGAAAAACCTTTAGTAACGCGTCGTTCAAGACGTATTACGAAGGTTAGTTCGTCTGGACCTCATAAATAATACATCTTGTGCCTGTTTTTATACTAGAGACTAATAACCTGCAGAACTATGAGTGTTTGCACAACTTCGTTCAGACGGATAATGCGTCCCCTAGTAAAAAAACGGCCATTGACAAATACGTGAAAGAAAGTGATTTTAGTGTCAGTTTGTTCAAACGCTCCTCAGACCTTAATAAGATTTTCAAAGCTATTAGATTTCTAGTTTTTCATTTATCTTATGCTTAACCACGAATTTAGCTAATTTTAACTTCTATCCAGTGGTTGACTATGATTTTTAATGTTCTTAATTTTTTTCGTTTTTGATCAGTTTTTGAATGGCTTAGCATAGTTAGTAGAGGGTGCTCTCTACTAACTATGATCTTAGTTAGCATTTTATTCAGTACTTTACACTTACCATCACATGAATTTTGCTTTAACTTCTATATCATAAATAAATAAAGCATGTGATGATGACGATACATTGTTATGGGTCTTCTGTCAGCATTCACACGGGAATCGAACGGCCATATTAGAAGAAAACATCGAACAGCAATAAGTAAAGTGCTACTAAAAACGAAACAATATAACAGATGGAGATATCCGGTATATTCCCAGAAGGCTAACCTAAAACCGCCAATAAAATAACAGAATTCTTTGTCATGTCTATCGCTTCCTCTGTGGTTATCTTAATAAGAAAGTCATTAAAACTGTTGAAAGATGGGTTACTTTTGTTATGTTTGATTTTAAAATGGTGATAGGAGCAGTCTAAGTAAAGTTGTTTCACGGTTTTCAAGGTTCGGACACTGAGTTTATTGAAACAAGCGACAGAAGACTTCTTAAGTAACAAGTAAGTTAACCTAGGTGCTTGGAAACGGCTGAACAAAAATTCTTGAAGAAAGTTGAAAACCAACTAAGTAAATTCACTATGAATGACAAAAACGGGTTTAATATAATAAAAACAGGATGCTAGAATGGTTTACCCGCAGCGAGAAATTCAGCTTGCAAAAACCATGACATCGAAATCCCGATTGGCAACTCTCTCTACCTCGTCCAAAAATTCGCTTAGCAGCTCATTAACCCGTCATCGTTCTAACTACTTTTTCGTGCTTTCAAGTTGAGGCGTTTTCTCATCTTGACGCCCAGAAGCGAAGTTTGGTTAAAGGAATATCATTTGTGCTCCTTTAATGACTGTACCTTCACTTTTCGCCTCGCCAAGGAAAACGGAGTTAAGCCATGTAGCCGTTACGTTCGACTGCAAATTTAAAATTTTTTAAAGGCTCTTCTTAAAACAAAACGTTTCATAAGAATACCAAGCGCGCCATTGTCTATGAGTGCAACTTCTAAAATCCGCCAAATCGTTGGACATTTCATTCGGATCGAATTCACACTCAAATTCGATATGGAAAGGTTTTTCACATCGACATTTCAGACTGCAAACTTGGGCGGTCTAAAACGAGATATACTAGACTATACGGAATATGCAGTTGCTCTAAGGTGAGATATTAAAATTTAAATACTTCTGATCGTATGCCTGACGTCACAAAAAATTGTTAGCCCTTATTTCTTCACCGACTGTCAAAGAGACAAGCGTACGCACAAAGTCAAATCAAAGTAGGACTATGGTGAACTCGTGGATATGTTTACAAAACAGAGAAAAAAGAAATAATTTAAAAATTAATGAGGTGTTTTTTCAGAGTTGTGATTGAATGAACTTGAAGATAATTTTAATCTATAATCACAACATAAAAGTGACCAGGGAGCTGAGTAGCTTTTTGAAATAAACATACAGTGAGTACATGACGCCAATCGTTTGACTACATTAGGCATCAGTTATAAGGCAGGTGGCAAGCATACAGTTGTTAAAAAATTTGATAACTTAACATAAGGGTACAGGATTAAATGGCACCGAAACCAAATGTAGTTCTGGTATCCTGCTGCTCACTGTCTGTGTGTTCAAAGTAACAGGGTCCTTCTGAATAAGGTCTGAATTTTGTTGCCATGACATTGTCAATTTTATCATCATTATAGTTTTTGTTGTCTACAAGTCTATTCAATGTATGCAACAGAAATATCCACCTTGATTCTGCAGCTGATAATGAACAAAACCATGTAGGATAGCCCAGCTGATGTGATGATCTTAAAATCCTTAAGACTCTCAATCCTTTATCAAGTTGAATTAGTTTATTTACCGTACCATCTCATTTTAGGTTATCAGTGGTATATATATTCAGGGTTGCACTTAAAAAAAATCACACTTGCCATCATTAATACAGCAATACATCTTTGTTTTTATCCTTATAACTTCTTGTTTTTACAATGTAAATATGATGAGTCACACAACAGTAAGCAAAACAGGTACAGGGACGGCGGAGCGTATTTTGAAGTGGGGGGGCTGAAAACGAATAGGGGGGTCTGGGGGCATCCTCCCCCAGAAAATTTTGAAATCTAGAGTCTCGGAAATCGTATTTACAACATTCTCCGCGACATACTTCTTGAAATAATTAGTCTGGATAAAGCGTAAAATGAAAGGTACTTTTAATGCTTACAGCAATATTTTGGAGGTTATTTCTATGCCTTCCGGTCTCCAACGCTAACCTGCGGATTTTGGACACAAGCTTCCCGTCTGTAGGAAGGAAGCACACGCTGAGAAAATGTTAAAAATACGTAAACGTTTCCGACGAGGCTTGTATAAAGTTGTAGCTTAAACAAAATAAAATGTCATCCTCCTCGAAAGTGGGGGGGCTAAAGCCCCCCCAGCCCCCCCGGCTCCGCCGTCCCTGAGGTAAGCCTATTTTTTCAACATGTCTACTTCAACACAATCTAGTTCACTTCAAGGTAAATTCGGAAATCAATAGACAGAAAACGTTTCATTGTAACGGCTTGTGGTGTATTGTATATAATATAACGCTTAATACATTTTCTACATGACTTACTCTTTTCGAACCCTGGTTCTCCGTCACGGCATGCGCCTCTATATTTAATGGTAAGCGTTGACATACTTCTTGACCGTCCCAATACTTTTCCAACTCCATTCCTGTTAGTACTAACACTTAAATCAGTAGAAAAGTCCTCCATGCGATGTTTCTTATCCAGGTTGGCCGCAGAAGTTCTTCGGTTTCACATCATGGATTCGTCAATTTATTCTGTTTTCAGTAGTGGTTTCGTTCAATAACGAGTACTCATTTCGCTCAAATAAATTCTCATTCAAGTGCTAATTTCGCTCTATGAGTTCTCATCAAAGCTTACTATATTAGCAAGAGATTTTCTCATCTTCAGATCACTTTCGAGCCAACTGAAATTCATATACTGCTTGTAATCTTGGGGGCGGTCGATGGCGGTCGATGTCGGAAAAGCGAATAGTTATCATCTGTTCACGTTTAGCGCCTGGCCGAGTAAAAGGCTCATGAAATTCAGTCTCCAAGTTGGTCGTTGTCCTAACTGGAAACATTTAAACTCCTTTTGATTTTAGTAAGACCGCTAATGAGGCCCTGTTAGTGAGGTTGTTTATGTCGCGCGTCTGAGTTTCAAACCTTTTCACGTCGCAATTTCGGAAGGTCGAAGGTCGCTGTCGTAATTTCCCGTGAGCGGCTCGTCGTTCGTCGCCATTTCAGGTCCTTTATGTCGCCGTTTCAAGGCCACGTCGCTTGTCGAAATTTACCCCTAACAGGGCCTCGCTAATCGTCCTCTTAAGCTACAAAATCATTACAAACTCTGGCAACGGTACGATACACTTTCAGCGTGAACTTTCATCAACAGACTTCCGTGACTTCGGTCACGACAATTGTCGTCTTCATATCGGTGCCCCCGAGTTCTATCCGACTAATTACGAAGTGTGTCTACACTGGAGTGAGTGAGTGAGTGAGTGAGCGAGTGAGTGAGCGAGTGAGTGAGTGAGTGAGTGACAATTTGCATATCGGAGTCCCCACAAAAACTCGCAAATACGCTTCGCGTATCCACGAGTTAAAAAGGACTTCAGGGAGTTGAAAAGACTTTTGTGAAGCTCAAATCGAAACATTTTTCCACTGAAGGTCATGTATCGATCCAGAAGACAAGGACGAATGTAAAATAAAAACAAATATGAGCTATAAGGACGAGAACTCACAGGTTTGCCTGCTGGCGTGATTTTAACAACATGAACTGGAAGCATGACTTAAGCGCGGTTTTCGGCCGGCTGTCGTAATACCGAAAATACAGTTACACTTACCAATCGATCCATTAACCAATGAGCCAATCAGAATGCAAAGTATCTATGTCGTCAGCACCAAACGCGGGAAAGGCTTGTACGCGCGTCACGGGTGGTCTTCGTTTCACTTTTTATTGGTTCCTAAGAGAGTAAATTAAAAATTAATAACCTTATGCCTCTCAAAGACACCGACTTGGGCAAATTACTGAAAATTGAATCTAATAGGCATGAAATAGCGGGGATAAACTTAATTAAACTATTTTATTTCTTATTGCCGCTGCATGCTTTTCATAACATGGCAGGTGGCGCAACTCAAAACAAAGTTGGTGTGTCGATCTTGACTTTATCCCAAACGTTAAGAAGTGATATCTCCTAAACGTTTGGAAGTCAAATAAGCTTTTGCTTAATTTAAATCTTTAAATAAACAATTTATATTCAAGAGAAACATCAAAATTAACAGGAAAAATAATTTTACCTCATCGCTCTTCTATGGATATATACTAACGTTCTCGAATTTAACAGTTGATGTGGCTACATGTATGTGCTATACATTTTTGATAAGACAAATCTACAACAAACTAATGTCCAGACTAACAAGAGGCTTCAAAAGCCTTCACTGGGTTGCCTTTGTGAACCTTAGTATGCAAACGGCTCAATTTTTTGAAACTGTTTTGTCAATCCATTTTAGTTTGCAGTGTCAGTTGTGTTCAATAAGAGAAGTGTACAAGGAGTTAATCAAAGGCTTCTATGAACAAACTCATGAATGCATTCGGTGACACATGAGGAGAATTTTAGATTTCAGAACTCATTCAAATAATTTAATCAAGAAAGGCCTGTAGGGCTCTGCCATCTTGTGTTCCATTACCAATTTAAAAAATATGCAGCCAAGGCCTGCATACAGCTTCACATTCTATATAGACAAGGGTATCTTTGAAAAAAAGAAAAGAAAATCGATTCAGTTTAAAGAAAAGAACGAAAAAAGAAAGTCAAGAATACCCTCACTGGGGAATGAACTTGGGCCATCTGCTACACAGTCCTGAATGCTATCCATTAGACCATCCAGAATCACCTGGTTATCTAGGGTATATCTTATATTTTATATGTTATAGATCTTTCGCTCGTACACTCTACTGAGTGAAGCTGTTTTCAAACGTTCATGAAAGGTAATCCGTCTATTCCCGAGGTTTTATCTGGAAACCGATATTTAAAATGGAGATGCCGTTTTAGAATTGACAAATTTGAGGTAAACATTGACGAAAGTGTTTTATTTTATGGGGAAAGTGAAACCTGAAACGTGACACGACAGCACAAACCCAGCCGTGAATACTTGGCATCTTCCCTTCCTCTGACCCGTTTTGGAGGTTCAACATTTTATTTGAAAGCGTGAAGTTCACCAGAAATAGATAAGTTCCTTAAATTGGTGGCTATGTGCCGGTTTCGGTGTTGTCGCAAATAATGATTTTGAAATTCAATGAAGCTGCATACGTGTACCACCGGACTGTTTTTGCTCCAGTTGATCAGTTATATATCGGGTTTTGGGATCAGTTTTACTTTCTGGGCAACCGAGCACGATTCACGTGAATCGAGCTCGAAATCCATATCGACCTCGGTTTATAATAGGCCTCGGATCATCGTGCTCAATCAGTGGGGTTTTGTAGTTTTTGTACAGTATAGAGGATCCAACGCTATAAATATAAATGAACACTTTATGAGAATGCTTCCCCCGTTGTTTTCGATTTGATCGCTTTTAGAAGTCAAGTTAAGACGAAGTATCGTATTTTGACGTGCGTAACCAGCTTGTTATCTCGGATTCAAAATAATACCGTGATGTCACAGCGAGCCACACTCTTGCTTTCCAAACTTCACGCGTGGATCGACTCATGAACTCGATGGACGTGGTCTGCTAAGCGTGAACCAATTCTTAAAAATAAGCTCTACATTTCCAACAGAAAAGATGTGAATCCTTTCACCAAGGGAATCGCTAACACCACAGACCTCAACGTTTAAAGAAGAAAACACTCTCCAGCACGAAAACACATCTAGGAATAGCAAACATAGACACTAATAAAGTCATTTAGTGAATAAATCGAGTTAACAGCTCGAAAAGAGAGCAGCTCTACACAAGAAAAACACTTAGGCGAATGGAGTCCACAAGAAACTTTTCACGTTCTCTTCACCGTCGTGCAAACTTCAATCAGGTTGTTATGGCGATGTCCATGCCGAGCCAATCACACAGCGGCGGCGTCTTTGCTAAGCCTTATATAGGCAATATTGCGCAAGAATTGCAATTTCTCACGGAGAAAAAAATATCAACCCCATTTTAATACTGGATTGCCATTGCCATGGCAACCCAGTAAAAAGTCGGTAGGGTTACAAGCACATTTTTAAGACTACGAAACGTTTTCTTGCAGCAGGAAGATATCCACGTTATTAGTCCAACAGAGAATATTTATTGTTTAGGACTATTCTATAGATCTGGGAAAAACCGTTAAACTTTATATTTTGAGGGAGAAAAGAAACAAAACTACCAGAAGTTTATTAGGTCTAAGCCCAACTGAGAATATAAATGTTTAGGTAGAAGGTAAACACAAATGTTATATAAACTTAAGTTATCCTCAGATTGAGGAGTAGTTAAACCCTGAAAAAGACCAGCAAAAGAAATACAAGGGCTCCTGAAGAAATTCATTGTTTAGAAGTATTCTATAGAAGTAAATGTTCATGCCAAGCGATATATTTTCGATAGAACAAACAAACAAATGTTAAGACGAATAAAAGTTCTCTTGAAGTCGACAGAATTACAAACAAATTTTCAGACTAACAAAAGTTTTCTTGCAGTAGGAAGAACAACAAGGTCTTAGTCCAACAGAGAATTTCATTATTTAAGGGACCGTTCATTTTTTACGAGGAAGGAGAGGGCTGGTGGGATTTTTTTTTAGGGGGGGGGGGGCATGCGAAAAAGACGGCTTTCGAGGAGCCATCCCCCAAAAAATAGGGAAAAGGGGAGCTCACCTGAAATATTTTCGGAATACTTTGAAATGGCATAATGTTTTAACAGGAGCACATCAATGAAATCGCTGCTTCAAGGGGGGGGGGGGGGCATGTGATAAAATTGGCAAGCTGAGTGGGGTCATGCAATTTCTAAATGGTTCTTCCCGAATCACACCAGCCCCTCCTCCCTCGTAAAAAATGAATGGTCCCTAAGAGAATGGTAAGAAAGAGACAATGATAAACACCTGCAAAAATGGATGCCACGAGAAGAGTCACGCTCATCATCAATGTAATGGCAAAATTGACGTGCTAAATCAAGCTACGCTAACGCAACGCATTCAGTAGACTAAAGGGTACAGAGGTCACCGACAAATAACAAACTTACCTGGGAGCACGCAAGTTATCACAATAGCCTTATCGCTAGCATCTCCAATATCAAAAAGACGGCGGGGTTAAAATGCACTCAAATAAATATTATATTCTACAATTCGTTCACCTATTATGAGTCTTAATTTGAACCTATTATAACTTTGTAATTGGTGTCATATATTAGGTCCTTTCAGAACACTGAGTTCTGAACAGCATTAAGATATTGCGCTAACAAGCAAGACGATTTCAGAGGCAAAAATGACCGCTTGATTTCTCCGCGAATTCGCCTGACACCTGACAAAATTAGCGTATCAATCCACAGTGTAAAAATGTTTTTTGGTGGAAAGTTTCACGTCCCTTGAAAAGCTGATTAGGATTATGTGGAGCCGGTTTTATTCTCATTTTTTTTTCAAACAAAGTCACAAACAAGTGGTTCTTAGAACTGAAAACTAAACGGGCAAACAAGCCCGAAAAAAAAACCTAATTAATTCTGTCGCGTTAGGGCAGGCAAAATTAAAGGGCATGGCGCGATAAAATAAGACCATTTCTACCGCAGACGCCAAACAACCGCTAAAGAATAAAAAACATCAAAAGAGTTAACAAGAAATTAAAAACTAAACAGCATAAAAAAGTGTATGAGACCTCTGCATCACGCTTCTTTATAAATGACATTCAAGATGTTTTGAATATTTGTTTTCTTTTTGTCCTGTCTGTTGGCAATTATATCGTGCAGTTTTCAGATCGTTCTTAATTGCGTGTTGCGATAGGAAAGTAACAACTGTCAAAAATACTTTTTAGCTCATTTTGTGCCTCCATTATCGCGCTTTTAAAGCAAAACTGGTAAATTGCACTCTTTGAACAACAGGTTAAATGTGTTCCTGACTATTTTGTATTGTTGTAAAACCGACAAACAACACTGTTTCAATGCTTCGACTTAAGCGCTAAGGAAAATAGTGTCATTTGCATGACTTTCCTGTGGTGACAAAAGTGTCGGAAACACTTCAAATATAAAATTGAAGCCTTTTAGCATTCATTTTAAGGAGTAAAATCGTCAAAATACATATTCATACAAATTCATACATCTGCTATAGACCTTTTTGGAATCTCTTTGAAACTTCTAGAACGAAATACAGGGCGTTTTACACATGTGACAAAGAGGTATATTTTTCAAGACCAGAAGGAAATTGCTGGCCATTTCTGCTATTAATGTGAACCAGGCGAAAGCACAAAGCTATAAGATGTCAGACAGGTAAAAGAAACCTTTCATTACATCGAAATTACTTCATTTTAAGGTCTAAAAAAACAAATGCCTAAATTCTTTCTCTAATATTAAGACCGTCAAGTTTCCTTAATTTTCTTACGGCAACAGGATGTCGTGTTTAGGCAATACGTGTCGATTAACTGACTAAACGTACCCTGATGAAGTCGCTGCAAAGCCATTGAAACAGTAGATTCCCGTATTCGAGAAAACGTTCTTGTAGCCTGCATGACTTAAAGTGGCTTTAGATTCCTGAATAAAATCACAGATAAAGGTAAAATGTTGAGTATTATTCAAATAACTATTTTACGTGAAATCCACATACATCGTTTGTAATTTTATTTGCGCCCGTATAGTCAGTCAGTCAAATGAATCTACTCGATCGCGTGCGTTCTTTTAGTCAAGTTACTAAATGTCGCTTTGTGTGCTCGAGATCAGATTTGTCATCCAAGGGGAAACTACGATCAGAAAAGACTACATATTGCCAAGGGGTTCAGCAATGATCAGGACAAGGACAGTCCAAGTCCTGCATAACGAAGACACCATTCCTAGCTTAGGTAGCGACTTGGTCATGAGGTCGTTTAACATCCAACATTAATCATTAAATTTTGCTTCGATCCCTGCACAGCTGTTTCATGATAAATCCTTCGAATTTTTTTTTTGTTTTTTTTTTTTTGGGGGGGGGGGGGGCGTGGATTCTCAGTGAAAAATTGATTTTGAAAAGCTATTATTCTTCTTACAAATATTCCCATTTTCAAGAAACAGATACATTGAGTATTAAATTACACAAGATTTTCTTAAGCAGTTGCACAGCTTCTGTTTCGTCCGTAAATGTACAAAAAAGCTAAGAAATAGACCATTTTGTTCTCATTTTAATCAAAATAGAAAAAAAATCACCTTCATAAAATTGTAAAATTGAGCTTTTTCTTTGGCGTCCTGATCCTCTCTTGCCAAAGTCACCAGGTTTATGAAAACGACAAATTTCATTTCTGTTTGTTACCTTTCATGTTTTTCTCTTTTTTAGATTGGTCCGAATATTTTTTGGCTTTCTGTAACTAACGCCCTCAAGTAAACAAGTGCATGTACATTCAAAAATGTGTAATTGCAATTCAAATGTTTGATGTTAAAACGTGAAAAAGACCACCTCGTTCTAACTCGAAATAATGTAGGTGGAACTGTTGTTTATGTAATATTGATTCCGTCTGGTCAGATCCTTGTTCGGATCTCCTATATCTTATACTTTGTTCTAATATACCTAATACCTGCGATACACCGACAAATTTTAATAGCAATATTGTTGCAATTTCCAGTAAGTTAAGCATTCCTAAGGCTTGGTGGTTCGGTTAATGTTCTCAATGCCTTACAAAACGAGCAATCTTTAATACGCCACTAATCCTAGTTCAATGCTTGATTTTCTTTCTGTTTGCTGCTTCCCACATTTCTCTCTCTAAAATCTAACGCAGTCAAGTAAATAATAGAACCCGAAAATTCTAATTGCGATTCCAATGTATTTAACTTGAGCCTTTTTAAAGAAGTAAAGTAATTAATGTTTGACCCATGCAAAATTAACCAAATTCTAATCAAACGCGACTTAACCTTAAAAGTTATCCCGCCACCACACTGGAAGCAGGCTAAGTCTCATTCGTATAAAATTGCATTCATGCGGCAAGGGAAAAATCTCTTCCCTGCTTACATCAGCAGTACAAACACATAAATGTTTTAAACAAGATAGAGGTAGAGAGAATAAGAAACATCTCGAAAAAATTCTGCGGATATAGGAGCTCCGCGAGTATAATGGCTTTCCGTTTGCCAACTTTTTCAATCATTAGTAAAATCTGGCAGTATTGTCTTTCATTACAAAACCAGTGAACACTTTTATTTGTGGCGCTGTTTGTTTTTCGATATTTCGCAGAGTAATTTTGTACCTTTTCACAACTTGAAAAAAAAAATAATAATACTAAGTAGTTTTTGGGCAAAGAGCTCGCACTATTCGCCGAAGGTATCAAATATCACAAAAAAAGGATCTAACTTAACCAGTTTAGCATAAAGTGGCCAAATTTAATGTATAAAAAAATTAAAATTTCCTGCTTCGTGACCTCCATTGCCACCCGCTCGGAAACCTCAAGAAGAACTGTCACCCATTATTCCATGCGTGCCCGACTCGTACAACTTCCTTTCTTCCCACTTCATATTACACGCAGAGATCTAATTTACGATGACAATTCGTCTTCTTGCCAAACAAAATATTATTTTCAAGCCAACAACTGACAACGATGAAAATTGCGTCTCAGTTCCAAGTTAATGAAAAAGTCGAAGAACCTCATTCGCATTTGATAACCGTTTGAGTGTAAATAAAATTATGCACTACATTTCAGGAGTCGTTTGTGACAAAAAATGAAGGAACGAAAATCAAATCAAGATAAAATTAAAGGGTTTACGTGCTAATCAAACTTGAGCTTTCGCTTCCTTTTTGTTATAAATTGCTTCTGATGGCTCTAAAATTTAATTGGACTTAAAGTAACACTGAAAAGACCAAAAGCAACTTAAACCGTTAGAGAATCGTCTTCGTTGAAATCATATCTATTACAACTAAAAACCCATGCCACTAAAGCACTATTTGATTTTTTTTTTTATTTTTGCAAAAGATTGAATGAAAACCTAGTTAAATTTGTAGAAAGATTTTGAGGGAACTGGTGCATTTAAGATTTGCTAAACCTAAATCGAAGCGACGATATACTAGCCCTTAACTTGGGTTTCGTCCTTCAGTTGGTTATAAGATACATTCTGATCAATCGAATCTGAAATAAATGAGTCGTTGCCTCTTTCTAAGCCACTGCAACTCAAATACTGCTCATTACCATAATATCTTCGTAAATTTCGAGACTAAGTTCAATTCATTTCAGACAAGTGTGAAGACTGAACCAGCTCAAACTCAACGCAAGGATAAGAACGAACAAGGTGACTCTGTGATCAAACTATTAACAACTGATTCTCAGTTTTCAAGAAAATATAATGAACAACTTAGCCCTCAAGACTAGCGGAGTACAAAACAAAGAGATTCGGTTTGTGACAAATATTGAAAATAAATAGTATTATATGAGAGGGCTATATCGGTACCGTACAAAAATTGTCATCGAATGGAGCAATCACTTAACAAACCCGTAGTAATCGAGGTTTGGCTCTGGAAGTATAAATACGAAATAAGCAGACCTTCTAACTCCTTCCTGTTGCATTTCTAATTATAGAATAAGTTCTCTTCTTTAATTACAGTAAATGCCCTTAAGGTCTCCAATCCTGTTGACTAAAATACTGAGCTTTTGACAACTGGATACAAATTAAACGCATTTTGGGGTTCCTCCGGAAAGCGCTATGCAACCTCACGGCAGCTAAAGAAGAAGATGCCCCAAAACATTTCATCAAATTGGAATATTTTAATGAGGGGGGCGTAAGGGGGGTTCGAAAACCGCAAAACCGCACAGAAATACGCCAAAAAACCGCAAACCGCATCGGATTTTTTCCCGAAAACCGAAACCGCACGTACAGGGAGGCCACAATATGAAAGCTTACGTCAGCAAGACTCGTGATACATCCTGATAACATTGTACGTTAATATTAAGCATACCATCATAGCATCATCGAAGCATCATTGGCGAAAACGACCAAAACGGTTAATCACATTAAGTATTGACTCGAAAAGGCTGTGATTGCAAACCACAGAGTTAAACTGTAAGCTGATATAATGAACCCTGATGCGTTGTAAAACAAAACACTTGGCTCGCGCTTGCAAGACAAACGGGTGCCGACCGCCTGCCGACTGTTCTGAAGAGTGTTATCACCGCAGAAATTTTTTTTCACCGAAAACCGCGATTTAAAGGTTGTAATAACCGCAAACCGCTTAGTGTCTTGAAACCGCAATACCGCGAGTTGAAATGAAAATTACCGCAAAACCGCACCAAAAATAACGCAAAACCGCATCACCGCAAACCCTTACGCCCCCCTCTTTAATAAAACATGACAGTTACCCTCCTCTTACAGTTGCGACACCTGTGTGATGTAAATTGAAAAGTCGCACCTTTTAGGGATGCGATCAGGGAACTCATCGACAATTTTTTCTCGAATATTCCAACGGGACACAACGGCGTTTGTCCATGGTGAACAAAATGTGCATACGTTTTTTGCTAATCGGTGATCACAAACTTTTCGTGGCAACCTCTGTCGTACAGGGCGTTTAATTTTGTGAGGTAACTGCTTCACGTTGGTTTGTCAATACAAATCGGGATGGCTGCCGTCGCGTTCAATAGTTTATTTTACAATAACTGAGCGAATTCTCGCGCGGTGATTGGCTAATTTTTATCATCAATAAGAGTACAGACACATAAAATTTTAATTTATGCAAGGTTTTTTCGCGTGATAAGTGAGCTGTCAAACAGTCAGATTTTTACCCAATCAAATTGTATTACGTGTTGTCACAGGCCAATGAGAAGGCGAGAAAAGTTATTGAGAATAGTTGCGCCCTGATTGCGTCAATTTAAATAAAATTCAGCATTTTTCGAGTTTACTTGCTGTTTACTTGCGTTTTCTTTTCATTTAAGTCTTCATTCGACCTTTTTCGCGTTTTGTTATTGTAAAAAACAAATTGACGTCCGTTTTTTATGCGTCTGTCCTCTTATTGATGATAAATTGCGTCATAACATTGTCAAAGTTTGTTGTAGATCCACTCGCCTATCGGCTCGTGGATCTACAACACTTTGACAATGTTATGACGCAATTTATCATCAATAAGAGGACAGACGCATAAAAAACGGACGTCAATTTGTTAAATGTAATTCGGCTTAATAGGACCTAAGGCTAAAATGCAGTTCCCTGCAAGCAAACAACACCTTATTTTTAATCAATGCTCTTTTGATGCTTTTTCTATAGGATAACTTTATGAACTGAGTGTAGCCCAAGACCATCGCAAGAGAAACCACACGACAAACTAGATTGCTTCTAGGTTTGTTCTGTAGACAGTATTAATTGACTTTTAAATTGTTTTTTGCTCTTTTGCCCGCCTCGAATAGCCCTCGCTAATCGCGGGCAAAAGCTCTCTAATGTTAAATTCTTGTTTAGATCTAATGTTTAGATCAATTTAGATCAATTTAGATCAATAAAGGATTTGTGTACTCGCATCTGGCGACAGTGCAAAGAATCGTTTGTCCCTTTTGGATCGGCGTTTTTATGGTACAAGAAATGTCCAGATTTTCTCTCTTACTGTTGTACTTAACTTTACAGTTTCCATGGATCTTTTCTGATCCAAAACGATTCAGCAAACCGGGTAATATCACACTAGGCGTTATCCTTCCGCTCCATGTGAAAACGTCCATTGACAAATGCGGTGAATTCTATTCCTTTGGTTTGGGATACATCGAGGCCATCACATTTGCCATTGAGAGGATAAACAACGACTCCAGCTTGCTTCCCAATGCAACGCTGGGTTTTGACATCCGAGACAACTGCGATACACCAGTCTTAGCCATGAAAACAGCGAATGACTTCGTCAAAATCAATTACCTCAACGAATTATTGGAAGACCGAGGGGACTGGATATCGAGAACAGAGTATTCCGTTAAAGTGCCCAACTTAACCGCCCCAATATCTGCAGTGATAGGAACAGAGGACTCCAGCAGTTCCACCCTTGTGTCAAGTTTGCTACAAGTAGAGGGGATCCCAGCTATCAGCCCTTTTGCTACAAGCGAGGAGCTGAGTTCGCCTTATTTTAGCACGTTTTTTCGAACTATACCACCAGACGGAGAGCAGGCAAAGGCCATGGTTGACATTATAGAACACTACGGCTGGACGTACATCGCCGCCGTCGCCATCGACCACTCGTACCGTCGCTACGGTTTACGCGCTTTCGAACGAGAAGCATACGATCGTAAAACATTCTGCATCGCTTTCTCTGATTATTTCACGCACTCAGGATACAAAGGAAAAATAAAAACGATCGTTGGAAAACTGAAAGCCGCGGAAAACATCAAAGTGGTCGTGCTCTGGAGCAACTATGAACCCGCCAAGAGGTTCCTCAAGGAGGCGACCTCGCAGGGGTTGACGGGAAGAACATTCCTCATAAGCGAAGCCATTGCAGTCATCAGCCCTGACGTGTTGGAAGAAAATTCTGTCATCCTTAAAGGTGCTCTAGGGATAAGACCATATCTTTTTACTGACAAGGAGTTTGAGGCGCATCTCAGGGGAATAACAGTGAAACACACTAGAGTCGGTGCAATTCCATGGTGGCAGGAATTCTGGGTAAACCAGTTCAACTGCTCTGACAGGCCCGGTCCATGGAAGACGTGTAATGATGACGTTGGTATAAATGAACGAGCGTATTTAAAAATGCATAATGCGTTTATTCCTTATCTCACAGACGCTGTGTATTCATTAGCACACGCTCTAGATGCACTTCTGAAATGTAAAGAGCCACTGGGACCGTTGTCAGGGGGGAAATGTCCCCAAACAGTGGCAAACATCAAACCCGAGGACACCCTCCTATATCTCGGAAATATAAGTTTTCGTGGTATAACTGGTCAAGTTCGATTTACTGAAAATGGCGATCCTTTAGTCTCATCCTACGATATTGTGAACTTCCAAAAAAGGGGCTTGCATTACGCCACAGTCAAAGTAGGTTCTTGGAGGGGTGGTAAAGTCTCCAATCTCTCAATAGATAGCAACCTTGTAAAGTGGACGGACAACGGAATCAACCCTCCCTTCTCTAAATGCAGCCAAAACTGTCCTCCCGGAACCAAACAATCCGTTACTGTTTCTTGTTGCTGGGAATGTATACCGTGTCGGGTGGGGAGCATCAGTACCCATTACAGCTCTCCCAACTGCACACAATGCCCTCCATACCACAAGTCCAACGATGAAGGTACAAAGTGTTTGCCTTTACCCCTTATCAACATCAGATGGAGAGACGCCAGTGCTATCACATTCACCATACTGACCGCCATTGGTTTAATCACAACATGTGTGACGTTTGCAGTTTTCGTTAGGAATCAACAAACGCCGTTGGTGAAAGCCTCCAACCGCGAGCTTAGTTTTTTCCTGCTGTTTTCCATCTCGCTTTGCTTTATCCTGACAATACTCCACCTCGTGCAGCCCACGACAGCGGTTTTCTGTGTGGTGTACCCTTGGAGGTACTTCACCAACACGGCATGTGTGTCTGTTCTCTTTCTCAAGACAAACCAACTCGTACGCGCCTTTCAAATGGACATCATACCAAAGTGGTTTAAACATTTCATTGTGGATCGTAAGCGTCAGTTCCTCGTGGTTCTGTTGCTTAACATCGTAGAAGTCATCCTAACCATTCTATGGCTGGCGCTCGATCCACCTTACGAACATCTAGAGGTGAGAGCTCAGGAGCACGTCTTTCACACCTGCAAGCCATTTAAGACCGGCCTAGGTAGCGTTCTACGAACCGTCATGTTCTCATATTTTATCCTTCTGTCACTTTTATGCGCTTTTTACGCCTTCAAAGCTCGGAGACTTCCAGAGAACTTCAACGAGGCAAGGTACATCGGCTTCTCGGTGTACATCCTGCTCATTTCGTGGGTGTCTTTTTATCCTGTAGATTCATCTTTAGAAGGATTTTACACGACCATCGTGGCTTGTGCAACAGCTCTTGTCACAGCTTACGGACTGCTTCTTTGCATCTTTCTTCCAAAGTTATTTGTTATTGGGCTTCACCCGGAACAGAATACAAACGAGTTCGTAAAAGCCGAGATTGGACAATACACTTCTACCAGTCTGGGGTGTACTAAACTTCAAATAAAGGTTTCCCCCACGCGCGGAATCGACAACGAAATCCAAGGTCGTTTTAGCGATAAATTCCCCAGCTGAGGGTCCGTGGTAAGGCATGCTATAATGGCCAAGGCACATTAACTGAAGTATGACGTGTTGTATCAATCGACGTTGCCGCGTCAGTATACAATTCTTCGATCACTGTAAATGGTTTGAACCCAGGAGTCTCAGTAGTTGTTTGTTGAGTTTGATCGTCTAGTGTAAGTTCTTATATTTATTGAGCTGTCAATGGTTTGAACCCAGAAGTCTCAGTAGTTGTTTGCTGAGTTTGATCGTCTAGTATAAGTTTTTATATTTGTTGAGCTGTACATGGTTCGAACCCAGAAGCCTCAGTAGTTGTTTGTTGAGTTTGATTGTCAAGTGTAAGTTGTTATATTTGTTGAGCTGTACATGGTTTGAACCCAGAAGTCTCAGTAGTTGTTTGTCGAGGTTGATCGTCCAAGTGTAAGTAGTTATGAAAAGAATCGTTGTTGATGAAGTTGACTGATGTTTCAACAACCTGAACGGAAGTCATCATCACAGTCAAGTGATTTAGTTTCGCGTCAGGTGGTTGTATTTATGCCTCTGTTCAACGTCTTGATTGGTCGTTTAAGCTGTGATGTTATTGGCTGTTTGCCAGTAAGACCAGGTGTTATTAGCTATAAAGTTGCTATTAGTCAGTTTTCGTTAGTTTCGATCCGTTTGTTAATGAAGTCTTTAATCAGTAACTGAGTCACAAAAACGTTAGAAATTTCCACATATCTCAGAGTAAACGAACAAAATAATTTGCCCGCCATATTGAAATCACCGATGTATTTCGTGACGTCACACTGGCAGTTAAGACTAAGCCAATGATTTGCCTGGACACGCCCCCTCCCTCCTGTCTTCAATTGTTTTCAGTTTCTTAATTGCATTCGTTAGTAACTCATAACAGAATGATTTTAAGTTTATAGCTATTAAGCTCTAAAGCATTTATTAGTTAGTAGTTAATAGGTTAACTACCAATTTGTAGAGGGTTATTTTCCCTCGACAGCTACTTTGACACATAAATAAAGTATTTGTTGATGTTGTTTGTTTTTGTCTGTTGAATCCATACTTTTCCACCTTCTCAAGTTGGGTTATTTTAGAACACATCTTCCAAGGAAAACTGCTTCTCACAACATACCGGCAAGAGGGAGCGCTCTAAAAAAGTTTCAAACCGTCCAGATTTTATAAGAGTTCGTCAGCGTGCACTGTTAAGATCACAATTTGGTCTTCGGAAGGGGAGGACATTATGATTCCCGCCGTAGAACAAAACTTGCTGTTCATCTCGCGGATGCCAAAATGAACAAGAACCCATGGAATACACTCTTCACTTGTGTGACGTATACTAAAAATTTCGAACAAGTGTAATTGCTATTATAAGAACCTAGTTAGTTATTAATGTAACATTTCATAACCGATATTATTAAAAAACTCACCAAACGTTTAGTCATCTTTTACTTGTCTCTTTCTGTCATCATCATCATCATCACCATCATCATCATCATCATCACTTTCATCACCATCATTATCATTATCATCAATATCATTATCATCATCAATGGTTGTGTTTTCACGACAGCGCTTGTCTCGCTTAACATTCCTGAAAGTGTTTTGTTTACAGACTCCGTTAAGCGACTTAAAAATGATAGGTGTTTTCAGAGTAAGATTAAATTTCATCTTACAGTAATTTGAGTAGACCACGCGCGAATTAATCAATTTGAATAATATGGCGGGAGATCCAAACGAAGCTCCCTTGTTCGTCCTTCTTCTTTTAATCACGGTTTATATGCGCTTAGTTTTCTTTCGACGAAGGAACAGATTTCAGCAAAGGCTGAGATTGCTTGCACTAAGAGGCAGGAGAAGAGTAATGGAAGCTTACTTTTATCATCCTCGGAGAAAGATATGCCGCAGAAGGAAAGTTTCGCGGGTTCTGGAAAGGCCACAATTTTGGTTTGAGAATATGGTTTTAAACCAATACGCAGATAACATTTGGCAAGAACATTTCCGAATCTCGAGACAGACCTTCCAGTTTGTCTGCAATTTGGTTGGACCGCATTTAGTTCGACAAGACACAAACATGAGACGTGCCATTCCGGTGGAGAAGCGAGTAGCAGTTGCTTTGTGGCGGCTTACAACAGGAAACTCATACCGAACTACGGGACTTGTTTTCGGAGTTGGAAGATGCACTGCGCTCAAATTAAAAGATGAATTTGCTCAGCACTTCTGACGACCGCTTTTGCGTTGGCCACAGACGTTTGGCGGGAGGAACAGAAATAGAACGCGTGTTGTATTTCCGATTTGACGGCCTTGTCAGATGAATGACCGCAAGTTGCTTCCCATTGGTAGAAAATTAATTGCCGACTCGCTTAAGCTACCTGGTTTGGTTGGTTAAATTTAATGAGAATTGCATTGAAGTTTGCCGACTCGCTTAACTTTAATCGAGTAGGAAGACCAACTGTTTTCATGAGATTTCCGGTTGTCACTCGCTAAGCGACCTGAAATACCGCTCGTGAAAACACGGCCAATATCATTATCATCATTATTATCATCATCGCCATTTTCATCATTATCATCATCATCATCACCATCATCATCATCATCAACATTATCATCAAAATCACTCGCATCAACACATCCAACAACACCAGTAAGAGCCATCCCACTGACCGCTTTCTGCGATGTCCATGCGTAAGAGGTTATTTCGCCTTCTCAGAGTCTTGTGGGGGCTGGTACATGTTCTACCAGACGAGTGAAATAATACGTTTTATGGTGTATGGAGCTCCAGGGTTTTGCTTTAAAGTGAAACACCTCCTTCAAGTTGCTCTACAAATGGAAAGAAAGCCATCTTAGGTAACAAGGTAAAAATGTCCGGGATTGTTGCCGTTTCACCGCAAGAAGTTCCCAAAAAATACATTAAAAAAAAAAAGGGTAGTGGGGATTTAGAATAAGATCACTCAAATTATACTGAATCGATATAACTTAAATTATAACATAGCTTTAGGAAAGCTCACGCTATAATTGGCTAATACGCGCGATTTATTTGCCCATGGGTTGCATACTGACGTCAGATTGTTAACCAGTAATATATAGATTTAGCCAAGCCTAAAAGCGGAGCTCCTCACACAGACCCTCACACATTGAAAATGCTGTCACTAAAGTTATTAAATACGCCTGGTGTACGCAACTACTTAAAGAAGATTCGATAGCTGAAATAAATCGTCAAAAAAAAAAATCTAGCTCGCGACTCAACAGAAGAGCCATTTCGCGAAAAACAAAGCCTCGTTTCGGTTTAAGCCCTTCTAAATATCCCGGATGACTATGGCCGCCATGTTGGGGCAACGTCGTCGTCGTCGCTAGGCGCACGCGCCCGCGAGCCATGTCGCTAGCCACGATGACCATGAAAACTCAAACGCATGGTTTTCTCAATTTCTATCCTCGCACGGTAGTTATGGGGCTCCGCTCTGCGGCTCTTCGAGCCGCTGTGGAGCTCCGCTATAAAAGTTGTGAAGTCTCATGTTATAAAAGAAATGGTAAACTCAGCAGAGGTGCTACCATTGAGTTATGGACGCACTTGGGAGGTTTGCCTGTCACTCAAGAAGCTAGAGATGCGCCTAGAGCATCTCTTACGCTTCTTTCGTGCTTAGCAACCAATATTATAACAGAGCTTTGGGAAAGCATGCGCTATGATTGGCTAATATGCGCAATCCATTTTCCAATGGGTTGCATGCAGATGTCAGATTGTGAAGTTGTGAAGTCTTATGTTATAAAAGAAATGGTTAACACAGCAGCTGTGCAACCACTGAGTTATGGACTCACTTGGGAGGTTTGCTAAGCACTCAAGAAGCTAGAGATGCTCTCCGCTGCGCCTCAAACATCTCTTACGCTTCTTTCGTGCTTAGCAACCCCCTGTGTGTCCATAAATAGATGGTTACACAGCTGCAACTAAATATATCCCCAGAACATTTCCAAATCGCTTCTTTTTCTCTCCTATTCACGAGTACAATATGCATGACTTAATTTTAAATTTTAAAGGGAATAAATCAACTATAGGCCCTCTTATTAAATGCGTCAAATATGCCTGTGAGCATATATATATATATATATAGCAATAACAAAAGTCTACAACCAATCCCTGGAACATGGCGCTGTCCCGGATTTATTGAAGCCATCAAAAGTAACACCGATTGATGAAGGCGGCGATACTACAGACGCAACAAAATTCCGCCCAGCTCTATTATAACTTGATATATCCATATCTATCATGTGCTATACTTGCTTGGGGTGGCGCTTATGCTTCGCATCGCAGGAACATTCAAGCTAAACAAAACCATATTATCGGAGTGATGTTTCATGCTACTCTTTATGTTGAAAATACAGATAGCGCCCTTCCGTTACTTAACTTACTAGACCTACTCACATTACAGAACATTTTTACGCTACGTCTACGTCCGTTCTCCCACCAGTGGCATAAAAAGCGGCTCCCCTCCCCCTATCTTTGACAACCACTTCCGTTATGCTAGTGATGTTCACAAATATAACACTAGATATGCGTGAACGGTAACTTCTATAAAGCACGTTCAGGGAATGATATTGGAAAACAACTGTCTGCTTTAACAGCCAACCATTGGGAGAATAACCTAGAGATTTCAAAGATCTTAGTCTCACTATTTTCCCCAAAAACGTCAAACAGTATTTACTATTGAATTTTTTTTTGACTAAGTAATACACGACTAAGCATGTGTGTATATGTATTGTGTATGTATTGTGTATGTAGTGTGTGTGTAGTGTGTGTGTAGTGTGTGTGTAGTGTGTGTGTAGTGTGTGTAGTGTGTGTAGTGTGTGTCTAGTGTGTGTGTAGTGTGTGTGTAGTGTGTGTGTAGTGTGTGTGTAGTGTGTGTGTAGTGTGTGGTGTGTGGTGTGTGTAGTGTGTGTGGTGTATGTGTGGTGTGTATGTAGTGTGTGTAGTGTGTGTGTAGTGTGTGAAGTGTGTGTGTAGTGTGTGTGTGTGTAGTGTGTGTGTGTGTAGTGTGTGTGTAGAGTGTGTGTGCAGTGTGTGTTGTATGACCAAGTTATTCTGTGTACCTACCGTGTGTTTTAATAATGTACTGAGGTAGATGTTTACATTTCATATATTACTTAACAAGACTAGTGTCTAACTAGAAAACTATATAGGCGCTAGGCATTTCCATCCTCCGAGCGAAATCTACATTAAGTCATTTCTATGAATGTCAATTTAAATTTTGAATGAACTAAATGAACTTTCAGGTTAGAAAATCATGTTTTAAGGAAGTGTGAAATAAAGTCTTGTCTTGTCTTGCACGTTCACCATTTCTTCATTTTCAAAACAAACATAAAACAAAGTGTACAACACTCGCAGGGAGAACGTTACTTGGACCGGGGGGGGGGGGGTACTTTAAGAATTGGTGGAGATGTGCCGCTGGAACCCTGGAACCCTTAGCCTACACCAGAGCTGGTTCAGCTGAATTTTGCTATCCTATACTAGAGTAAACCCCCCAAATCACTCCTATCCTAGAGTAGCTGTTTTCCAGAAACTGAGGTCACTAGCACAGTCAAGCCAAAACAAAACCTTACACCACAATCGTTTCTCTCCCAAAAAAAAGATTTATTTATACTTGTTCAGTTTTTTTTTTAATCTTCAACCAATTGGTCATTTTTGTGAAACATGATACCCTATTCTAGACACAAACGCGCTGATTTATATACCCTATGCTAGAGTAAACTGCTTGAAAACCATACCCTTCACAGCGACGCATACCTATATAGCCCATATATGGCAGTACCCTTCCCCTCGGGCTTAGACCTTGGGAACGTAAGGGTCAAGAATGCCCGAAACATTTATTCACCAAACCAGAATTGTCATAAGGTGTAAGAGATCTTCGAGAAAAGCCATAGCCCAGCCGTGGGGCAGCGGTGAGAGCACTCGTCCGCCATTTCTGTGACCCGAGTTCGATTCCCGCCGTCTCATGTCGGTTGAGTTGGTTGTCGGTTGTCTCCTTGCTCAGACGGTTTTGCTTAGGGTTCTCCGTTTTTCCTCCCTCCGTAAAAACCAACACCTCCAAATTCCAAATTCATCTGGATTCAAGGGCCCGAGGTTTATCAGTCAACTGTTATATGTTACGCTCGTTAAATAAAGACTTTTGATAGATTACAAATCATGGACTTAAAAGTAACATCGATAAGGCACCGCTACAGCCAACCATTTGAGAGAATTCCAGAATTTTTAGCAAGGTATTTTGGAATTCTCTCAAAATTCTTTGAGTGTTTTCATGAGCCCATGGGAACACAAACACGCTATTTGTTGTTTCCTTTTAGAGCCTAAAGCTAACACGGTTCTTGAGCCAGCCAGAACGCAAGTTACATCGAGTTTGTGTCATAGCTAAATTCATTGCAATATTAATATCAAGCATGTAAAGTAAATCACTACAACTCCTTTTCTTTTTTGTATCCTCATATAAATCACAATCAAAGAGCAAACGAATTTTAGTTTGGGCTTCAGTGAGGACTACAAAGGAAATCCTTTTGAAAGATTAGTTTAAAGAAAGTCTGCTTTCTTATTCGACCAATAAGAGCGTGCGTTATATCGATCAGATCTGAAGCCATTGTCATGTTTTTTATTCTCAGACAAACAGCGCAGCTTAGCATCACACGAAACTTGCATCATAACAACTGTTGGTTCATTGATAACATATTACTTTGCATAAAGGACCAAGCAAAGTAGACGAGGACAAAGAGCCGTGCATCCAGTTTTTATCAAACACAAATCAGGGCTGCAAATATATATATATATATATATATATATATATATATATATAAAAAACGGTTATAAAATGCCTCAAGCCAACAAAGAATGCCACTGCGTCAGGAGGATCAATGAAGATTCACAGTCCAAGCCTCACCACAAAAATGAATTTAAAAACGTTAGATAAAGCAAGGACGGACAACTTCTGACGATAAAAAAGTTAAAAAGTTAAAAATTTAATAGAAAAAACGTTTCGGTCTTAGACCTTCGTCAACTGACGAAGGTCTAAGACCGAAACGTTTTTTCTATTAAATTTTTAACTTTTTAACTTTTTTATCGTCAGAAGTTGTCCGTCCTTGCTTTATCTAACGTTTTTATATATATATATATATATATATATTTTTCTTGAAAGGACATATGTCCGACTAAGTGACCATGTTGGTCCGCAGACAAAACAAAAATGTAGTCGGACATTACGATCTTTACTATCAAACAATACATGATAAAAATTGCCCGCACATCATGTCCGACTACAGTTGGGATTTCGTTGGACATGAGCTAATTTTGGTCGCCAGTGACCGATGATCGACTGTTATTTGCAGCCTTGCAAATTAAACTGATCTAGAGAGTTGGATTGGAAATTCTGGTAATGAAGTGAAATCCCAATAATGTCGCATAACGGACCATGCAAAGGATGACTACAGCAAAGAACCGTCCATCAAGTTTCTATCGATAGCAACTGTCAAACAAACTGATCTGTATAAGTTAGGACCGTGTAAAATACTTATATATTCAACCACAATTCACATCATCAGCGCATATTGAATAAGTAAAAAAAAAATCAGTGAAAAGATTTTCGAGTTTGTCGCTGATTGTTTATTCCTGATATTGATTTTTGAAGAATGCGCCGCTCGTCAAAATTTCAGAACAGGTGTACAGGTAAAATGTATGAATTCCCGAATTTACCCGCAAAACTTCACAAAACACGATAATGGAATTGCATGCTTGCGTGATTCCAAAGAGGAAAAGAAAAAACTAACAGCGTGTGGCAAATGCGTTTGTAATTTCTCTTTAAGTGCACTTGAATTTATGTAAGGTGACAAAAAGGTCGGAAACGCCCCGTACACGTGCGTCAATAGAAAATACACGTTCATTCTTCAAGTTCAAAAATCTCACGCTCTAAGTGCTGCGCATCTGTAGCGTGATAAATTCATCTGGGAGGCGTTCTGGGAAAGAATGGAAATTAACAATGAATGAAAACGGACAGCATGAAGTAAAAAGCACTTTGGTTTATGCCGCGTAACACACGGCCTCAGTGCATTTAAACGCTTCACCGCACCAATAGAAAAGAAACTCGACCAAGAGAGATTGACGAAGTCAGCTTACGATAATATAACATGCGACGGGAAGTTCTGCTAATTTTCGTGAAATTATATTATCAATGTGGAAAGGCACTTTTGACATTAAAATTTCATTTAAAGTGCAATAAGTCAGATGAAATTAGAATTTATGACAGATTACAAAAAATCAAAAACATTTCCGGAAAATTGTATCCTTTAAGACGTAAATGTTTCAATCAGTGTTACTAGCTGCAATAAAGTGTATTTCAAAATGGCATCAATAATAAAGAGATGAGGCCGGTCGTTTGGGTAATCTAAGCTTGGAACGCTTGGCAAAAGCACATGCAATCTTTGACTCGGAAAAGTGATAACCCAGTCATTTACAACACTTTATTTGCCGGCAAAATTTTAACCTTTTGTTTAAGATACTTATTTTGCAAATTTCACATAACACTTTTGGGTACATAATTTTGACAAAAAATTCTCGTTTTCTCCGAAAAAGTGATTAAATGACAGTTGCAATTTTTGTATTCGTAGCAAAGAATTACAATAAGAAAATAAACCAAAGAAATCTACGTTAACAAATTTCAAATATCAAATTTCGTCTTATAATTGACACTGCACTAGTTTGGAATCCTTTTTTCTACAAATTTAACCGTAAACTTTCTAAAACACTCTTTTTACTCTAGGAAAGTGTGAAATCGTTAAAGGATTTCCCGTGGGAGAGTGTTTGTAATCACGCTGAACTTAAACAATCGCATATTCAATAAAACCAAATGTTCCATTGTTACTCCCTTTTGCTCGCTATTGTGCAAATAATACACGTTAACAAAACCTCAAAGGTAACCCTACAATTTATCATTTACACAAAACGCGGGCAGCCGAGAACTTCGAGTTAAATGAGAGGTCAATGCAGTGAAATCAATCTGTTTGCAATGTTAAAGTCGCTTCATTCTTCGCTGTGTAATCAAATATCGTTGCTGTATACTGACTTTCAATAAGTCGTAAGAGAGAGATCGGTTACAAACACAACACAACTGGGTAAGAAGCTTCGGCGATGAGACGGCATTACGTGGCCAAATGAGACAGAGGAGCATTTTCAAGCTGTTTAAAACAATGCCAACACACCGTACAAAGAATTTTAATTCAAAGTAAGCTTTAGGAATTGACAATAGCATTCTGCGCTACCTGATGTTTTCACGTGTTTCAAGTGTCAAGCAAACACAAGAACAAGAATTAAAATGGAGGATGCTGGACGCTGTATGTAGTGAAGTTTAACACAGAAACGTAGAATGGGAACCAAATCAGCACAGCACGCGGGAGGTGTAAAAATACAATGCTCCACAGTGCGTGCAGCTTGTGAGAGACTTCCCTGAGTTACTTTCCCAGCAAAACTATCGAAAGTCGCCGGATTTCTTTTTCAAGTCTTGGCTAAAAGTCTTAAAGACAAAACACACGACTCCGGATTGCCAAGACAAATATTTTGTACTCATGGAAGGAAATTCACGTCTAGACCGTAGAATAGTGAAAAGAACTTTTTCGACGTTACAACAAAGCCCTTTTTGACTTTTCTTTATTTCAATATGAATTATTTAATTTTTTTCAAACTAAACCTACTACCGAATGCACGTGAAATTTGTTAAAGCGCCCAGAAATCTTGACGAGAAACAGCGGAGAGAGACACTGACAGAGGTTGATGACAAATCAAAACACACGGCTGTGGTAATTTGTTTGCAAAAATAATGACATAAAATGCCTTCGTGGAGTAAGAAATGAAATGAAAAGATATAAAATCGAGTTAAACTATCTACATCTCAAACTAATAATTTGGAGCGCAGTAATTACATTTTTGCGCAGTTCCACACTCTGTGATGTGTTTAAAAAACACAAGGTTTAGACAAATTACTTCGGGCTTTTTTGGAGATGCAGTTAGAAAAGATTTTTTCTCTCTGTTTAACTGGTTTTAACAATCACACATCCCATCTACACATCAAACTTTGTCACCTTGTTAAGGCTTATTTGGGCTTCAAAGCTTGAGAATGTTGTTGCCATGTAAAATTGACATTTCATGCAAACTTTTCCACTTTTCAACGATGTGGTTTGTTCAACTTTTCAAAATCTTCCTTACTGGAATCCAATCTTGACATAGATAAATTAGGTTCTTTGAGCCTTGAGTGAGAAACTACTTGTCTACAAAAAATTGTGTTTCCACATAACGGGGCTAATCTCGAAGTTTACCGCGTGTGGTTCGCTCTAAAAAAACTACTCCAGGATCAGTCATGCATAGTAAAACACTGCTTCAAGGAATCACGTCCTTTTACGAGATTACCCGAAGTTACAATTTTTGTTACACATTAAAAAGTTATCGGGTAATCTTTTATTTTAAGTTGTGTGGAGTAACGAAAGATCTTACGACGGATACAAAAATTCAATTCCCTTCAAATAAGTTGAAACGTTATTACTGAAGTTTTATGGTGGTTAGGTTTTACTCTTCTGAAATTCTACTAAAATTAACAGTGACCGGCATTGTAAGGCCGTTTAACCCTCAGTAACTTCTGGAGGATGCAAAGGTTTCTGGGTCTTTCATTGCTGTACTATCTGTTGGAAAAATCAAAGCTTTGACTCCAACTAGAACTGAGCAAAACATATTGTCAACTGACATATTCCCCTAACATGATTTAAGTAGAGAATAAGTTGTAAAAGTTTTCTAAAACAAAGGAAATAACACAGGTCCAACCAAAAAGTATGTTTTTTTTTTCACGTACAGGCATTAATTATGCAACTACAGCGCAATAATATAAAGTGAACTATTTAAAATTGACACAGCTACGATTTGTCATCGTTATCACATTTTGTTCTATACTCTTTTCTTAATCCTTTCGTTTTCAAGATCTAAGTACCAAGTTTCTTAACTGAATGTCATACGCTTCCTGAAAGCTGAAAAGGAGAATTTGATGTCACAGTAGATCGACTCGATATTCTGCAGTTGATGATGTATGCCTTTCTATCGTAGGTTCGAAACGTTACAAGAAAAAAAACTGTAACTTTACAACAACCATCCCTTTCTTTCTACCTTCTTTAATCTAATTTTCCTTTTCGTTGCTTTGCAGACATTAAAAAAGTGTCACGTTTACTGAAGAACATTTCCATTAACTTAGCTTAGTACCACGTGACAGCCCACGATTTCCAAAGAAAAGTTTCCGACGTGGCAAATCAAATTACTAACACAGCTATACAATACCCACTTACCGACATCCGTTTCTGTTTAAAAATTTTCCTACCTCGTCCGTCTAAGCCCGCATTGTATATAAAACATGAATTATTTTCCTTGTAGTTAAAGTCGCCATTATAACAGAATGCCCGGCTGAAGCTTGGTTCCGTTTGTTTGTCGACTTATACATAACCTAACAAGACCGTCGCCTCTCTGATATAATTGATTTTGCCAGAGTCAAGTACCTTGCAAAATACTGAAAATTTTCTCAATATTTCAAAGAGATAATTATCCTTAAGATACGCAAACCATGTCTTCATTGTCTGTGTTCACATCTTCACAGCTGTGGACATTTAACATTCAATACTTGTTTTCACTACTTCCTACTCTTTCAGGAATCGAGGACAGTAATCATTATGTTTGTGCATAAACCATATCACCGCCAAAAAAACACTTTAACCAAATGGTAGCGAAAAATCAAAGCGTACTGTAGCTTTTATTCTAATGCGTTAACATAGCAGTCACGACCATGTAATTTCTTGTGAATCTGCTTTTAAGCACCCTCAAATGTATTATGTTTCCCAGATCGGGAGCCGATGATGGCAAAGTTAAATTGTGTTTTACTGTGGTTGTTTGCATTTTGTATAAACAAGCTTATGAAAAATGTACTGAGGTGTGTTTGTGTAACAGCAATGCGCAGCTGTTTCATTCCCATGAAGAGAAAATAGAAACCCACAAACCCTTTAGGACGAAAACGTGCATTTAAACTGATTACAATATATCATAAATCTTTTATTTTTAATCGGTCATCCTTTTACCGCTCGAAAAGGGAGAGATAATGTTGCTGGATTCCTGACAAAAGAAAACCACTGCCCAGCCGTATCAGAGACGAACGGAAGTTTAGTGTATCACATCACCTGTGCGAACAAAAAAACTAGCAGCTTCAGAGAGCTCAAAATCGCTAGAAAATATCAAAATTCGAAGGCAGGATTTTGAATGTGCCGCAGTCAAATACGATAGCATTCCCAAATGACAACTACATTCAATTGTTATCCAAAGAAAAAAACTTAAAATACACCCTTAAAAACTGCATTTTTTTAACCTCGGTAAGCTAGCTATAGACCCCCTAGCCATGTTATGGTTTCGTTTCATTATCAAAAAGCAATCCAAACTCTGGAATCGCGACGGTTGGTCATCTTGCTTAATTTAACCGAGCTTTGCGCTGTAATTTCACCATAAAGCAGCCTCTTACGGCTAATTCATATTCCATTTGGAGAGCGACAAAATAGCCAACTATTGCCATGAATTAGCTCGGTATAGAATCGCTGTATAATGTGCTGTTTATTCCCTCGAAATTACCGCAACTTTAGGCCAAAGGATCGTTAAATCTATGATTTTGCTCGTTGTCCTACCGTGTCAAGTACACGGACGCGAAAATAAAAAACAAGTGCACTTGGAGGGAACATTTGTCTTGAAACCCAACAGAAGAACTGCTTTTAGTCTCTGGAAAATTCTTCAAGCTCATTAAATTTTGAAGCATGTAAGAGTCCAAAAGTGCGAAGAAATTTTAACAAGATATTAATATTCAGCCCAAATGGTCTCAAAGATGCGCGATGGCTTTCAAATTTTTCGTCAAATTTTTGGAAGAATTTCCCGTCTATTTATTCTACCAAGATAAAATTTATTTGGGCTCCGAGGTAAAACAAAAAATATAAAATCCTTGTAGAAAACCCTAAAAGAAAATGCGACCTTTAATTCAGGCGAAGGAAAGGCGGGGATGCAATATAAGATGGAGATGATAACAAGGGCTACAGAAATCTTACTTCACACTTACATTTTGTGAACGAAAAATATAAAAAAAAAAAAACACACCGGATATTTCCTAATTGAAATTTACTTAGCTTAAATAAATGAACCGTGAAGGCCGAATGCCTTTCTTAATAAACTACGGGTGATCTTTGTTCAAACAAACAAAGCTTCTCTTTTGTGGGTCCTTAATAGGTTAAGACCACGAAGATGGCAAAACGAGCTGAGTTAACACATCGGTATGAGATTTCCAGCTCAAAGCGTCGACGCAAATTTCTGACTATTGGTAGCCTAGTACATTTTTCGTTAATGCCCTAAAGTTCTGTACTTATATGAAATTTATTATTTAGCAGATTTCTCGAACTGATGCTGCGGGAGATTATTAAATTGTAATGATGAAGCTATTTTGAGTTTAAACCATATGGCGGTTTTCATTGAAGACTCGAGCTGTGTTTGGAAGGGAAATAAACAATGACTCAGTGAATCGCTGATAAAATTCGATCCTTGGTTAAATCATCTGTAGATGTTTGACAGTAGGAAAAGCCCTTCTGTCGTGGGGTTATTCGACACTTTTTTTCATTTTACAACCAAGTGACTACATCCATCCAACCGACTTAATTTGCGTCAATTCCAGCAAAACCTGTCTCATCGCGGAAAACCTCACTTCATTAAGTTGATATTTTATACCAAACAGCAATGAAGGCTCTGATGCTCTGCTTAATTTTCAAGTTTTTTTTTTTTTTGAAAAAGTATTTTATATATATCTTTAAAATTTTTATCACTTGTTTTAAGTTATCACTATCGTAATAGAGCCAAGCTGTCAATAGCCGAGAAATGGTAAATGTCTTGATCATATCTCAATACTTGGTCTCTCATGGGTTGTTTGTTAAAACGCAAATTGGTTAAGATTTTTATTAACGCGACCACAGGTTTTTGACTCTAAACTCATTTCCAAACTTCACAGTTTTTATTACAATGAGGCATCCGGCAGCTTGTATTTTTCTCTCTGCTTATACTTTTAATTAGTCCCAAGTCATTAATTGAAAATGGGAACAATGTATTGTACTAATAATTAAATTGTAAGCTATATAATTGGATTGGTCCCGATAAGTACCAGTCACTTACTTCTTGCACTGAGAAGAGAGCACACGGGACAAAAGCAGATCAGCTCTGATTCGAGAACCATGCATGCCTACGAAGGATCGCAGTCTTCATTTCTCAACTCGATGTATAGGCCGAGTTCAGCAATACCCCCTTCAAACCAGCAGAGCTACACATCAGGGTACAAATCTCAAGCAGAATATCCTATGGCAGTGAGATTTGACTCCCACCCTATACACAGCCTCTCCGCTTACAACTCGGCTGGGTCATTCTCCTTCTACCCCTGTGCTGCAAGCCACCGATACGTCCACGATCTTAACTGCGGCTACACAGGATCTTTGCACAGTGGTAAGATCAAGTTTTACAATGCAATTACTGACAAAATCATTTTCGTCGTCTTTTTCCCCTCTCTTAACACTATGCTTAGCAAAAAATGCAAGAGACAAGCCTTTACCAAAAACACTGTCTCAAAAGTGTCGTTTTTGTTTGCCCAAAGCAGACCACTTTTGTGGTATTTTTTAAACAAAGTAGTTATTTAAAAGCTTAAACGTTTTCAGGTTTCAAAGTTTTCAGAAAATGCTTGAACACTCATGCTACATCAATTATGAGTGATATACACGGGCGATGATGAAGATAAGCGAGTATTTCCCTGCAGAGTTGTAATTTGTTTAACTTCAGTAATGATAATTTCTCATCACTTTCTCCTCGTGGAAAACAGTGATTGCCTGTTAACATGCAAAGCGTAACAGAGCAGAGAGAATTGCCAGACTTCCGTGTAAAATCCTTGCTTAGATTCAATAAATTTAGTTTCCAAAAAAGGGTTTGTTTTTCGCAGTTTGTTAATGGCAACTGTATTGATTCTTTTTTTAGGATTCGTTGCCTGTCGACGGCCAAAAAGGATTCGAACAGCTTTCACTCCAACTCAGCTTCTCCACCTCGAAAACGCTTTTGACAAAAATCACTACATTGTTGGCACGGAACGCAAGCAGCTAGCGTCGTTCCTGAATCTCTCTGAGACGCAAATCAAAGTGTGGTTTCAAAACAGACGAACGAAATACAAGAGGCAACAAGCCGAAGAGAAGGCATCAACACAAGCGAAAAACTCCGCCACGACCGTTGGCGAATGTCACGGACTGAACAGCGGCCAACGTCAAAACGAATTCGAAGACAACGATAACTTGAACTAATTCAAGCAAAATCGACTTGAAATAGAAACGCTTAGCAAGGACGTGAACGATAAGCATTAGCGCAACACAAGCCGTGCAAATTCCATGGCTAATGCTTGGCTTACATGGAATAGACTATGCTATGCCCTCAAGAACATGTACAGAGCAAAAACACTGAGTAGTGAACCTGTTTGGCGCTTATCACAAGATACACAGATCCATCTGTACGATCTGAACACTATGAATAACCTCTTGCCTTACGGTAAAAGTAGCTATTATTTTCCGTAACGAAAACTCGAGCACAGAACTTAAGAACCCATATACATTAAAAGTATCTATAATTCCTTTGGTATGCAGACAAGCTGCCTTAAGAAACAATCAATTTTGGCGCAGTCTATTTGTGTTTTCACGGGTTTTGCAGTTGCGGGTTAGGACGGGATATTAACAGCAATCGCTCCGTGTAATCGAGAAAATTAAAAGTAATTGCAAAGAATAAAAACGTTTCAGTTTAGAATTTCATTGAAGAAACAAATCAGGAATAAAAAGATCGAAAACTTTAGAATAACTCTGACCGTTACTATCATAAGAGAGCAGTTTTGTTGTTTTGAAGACTTGTAAGGAAAACACATTTGTCAATGTTTTTTTTTTTAAATTGTATCATAAAAATTAACAGCAATTTTTAAATCATTTTAAGAAAGATATATATATACGTACATTAAAGTCGAAAAATTCAAATCTTAAAGCTATAGTGTATATTGATAAGGCTTTGCTGGGGTAAAAGAAATAAAACTTTTTAAAAACATTAAGCGTTGTTCGTGGTTTTCGTATATTTCAATTCGTTTTATTGAAACTCAGATTTTCGCAAGCAACAAACCTTCTGAAAATAAAGTTACGGTACTGAAAAAGGCATAAAATGGTGTGGACTTAAACACTGATAAAATTGTCCTTTCTTATCTGCCATTTCTGTTTATTCGAGAGCACTACGTGATTAGCTTTTTCAAATATTCATTTTCGCAAACATGCGGGCAAAACTAGAAATTCAGCGAACAATCTCGAATCATACAAAAGCTGGTGGGGCAATAACCCGATGAAGAGAAAATCCCCAAAGACAGCTTCGAGTCCCAAAAGGACTTTTTCTCACTCACATCGATAGGTAAAATTCTATGTATGACTTTTGATATATTATCTGTGTCAAAAACCATGCAGTGTTATCATTTGGAGAAAAAAAGGAAGAAAATGTACTTTTATGTGCCTCGGTTTGTTTTTTATATTTTCACCAAACAATTTTTCCAACTTTTTTTCAGGTTAGTGTTTCAATGCATTTTAGCAAGTTAGTTCTAAATGAAGGCGAAACTTTGCAAGCCTTAAGGAAACCGAATAAGCACCAGAACTTCCCCTTATCTTTATGACCTGCAAAGATTTATGCCACAGGCAGACATCGTTTTCTTTCTCCTCTCTGGAATTTTCGCATTACGCACAACTCCCAGAAATATATAAAAAAAACTAGGGCAAACCGCGGGCTAACTGCATCGTCTGTGCTTCTATCACACGATCCAAAACCTCAATTATCTAGCCTAGCTCGATTTCTGGGAATAAGACTTTACATAGTGTACGAATAATCAGCGAGATCGCTGCTAATAAGAAACGGCTAGATTCGAGCAGTAATGCTATCACTAACCTTACTTTGTGTGGTCTTTTAAAGGCATTTACGGTCCTCGACTACTAACAATGGAAATAAAAATCGAGCAAATGTGGAAGTAAATGGAAGGTTAGGTTAGAATACGAAGGATTGAGGTTTTAACACCTTAAAGTGTATACTGAATTTAGCAGACAATAATATCAGAACCATGAAAACTTGACAATAAACTTCAGGAAAAGCTTGCCTCATCACGTCCTTATTCTTGCTACAGAAAATTATCCACGCCATTAACTTCTTGCGTGGGATAAATAGAAAACTGAACTGCTGTCGATACTATTAAAAAATGCGGTTTAATTTATTCATTTTCCCTGTTTTTCCGCGTCAATTAAAAAATTGATGGAAGCATCGAAACGAGTGTCAAGGAAGCAACGTTAACGAACACTTGTTTCGCAGTATACTTATTGCAATCCATGTCTCACCATCGGTACAATGTAAACCTGGAGGTAGTAGTTCAGACACTGTTACGTTCCATTCGGTTAGGCAAAACTTAATCGAAATAAATTAAATTTTATTTAACGAGATTCTCACTAACAATAAACGCGGTGTTTTCTCACTAACAATAAACGCTGGGGCGAAGAAGCGTAATTGAGTTCAGAAAAAAACGTTTAACGTCTCTATAATAAGAGTCCCCATATCAAGGGCTGTTGAACCACATCAAGGTCTGATGCACCATATCAGGGTGTTTTTCCACAATATCAAGTCAGTTTCGCCCTCTAACAATCAAGGAAGTCTTGGTGAAACAATTAAGAAGTGACTTATCAAACATGGCTGCTAAAACGATCTTGCAAACGCAAGATAGAAACGCACTGGAATTGGTGCGAGGGATTAGGCGGTTGAAGTTGGGACACTAAAATACGTTTCAAAAAAAATACGTCCCATTTTTTCACATACTTGTAATTTACTTCATTTCTGGATAAAAATTTAAATCGTTAAAACTTTAAACGCGCTGTTGATCGGGTTTTTTAGTAATATTACTCAGTTCAATAGTTGTAAATTCTTAGTCTATGATGAGCATATTATGTTGAGGTATTAACTTAAAGTAGACCACAACTTTATCGGGTATCATTATTGCTTTCTTCTAATCATATTTGAGATCCAAAATGAATACTGACTGCCTCATTATTTCGATTACAGTGCGCGAGAAATCGTAAAGTAGTGCTCAAACGCTTTGCAAGTGCTAGATTTGGTGACCATTGACAGTAGTACCCTACAAAACTGAGCTCTACGAAAACCTAGATGGGAGAGAAAATCTGTAAAGAAACCTATACACTTTGACAGTATGTATAAAATAAAAATCCATAAATTGGTCTTCGCTGTTCAGTTGAGCAGCTGCCACCTCAGAGATAAACGATAAACCTTTTTTACCTTAACGAAAGATGCGTCTGAACTCTGGAAGGAGGTAATCTCGAAAAACCTCGTCACGAAATCCAAGCACAATCGTTAAAGGTTTCGGAGAATCTTGACCGCAAGACAAGGGTTCATGAAGTTTTGATAAAACGCGGATCGAACGAGAATTGTGCTGAATGCTTTCACTTTCAATTGAATGCTCTACATGAAATTCAAACAGCATTGTCTAAAGAAAAGGAAACAAATCTACCGCAAAGGAATACTGACTAGTATTTTAATGGTGGTATTTAACACAGCGAATGAAAAATAGAGCCCGCTGGTGAGAAAACGCGAAAACTCAGCACAAGTTGAGTTAGAAAAAAAAATTAAAGTTAGGTTATAAAATGAGTTGATTGAGTTATACCGAGGTAAGATAACAGAGAGGCTGATTCATTGGACGTTAGCCCTTCGTTTGCGCGCACAACAATGCCACAAATGAATTACGACAAAAACTAACGCTCGAAACGTAAACATGTTTATTTTCTTGCGCGTGCATAATTTACTTTATTAACGAGTTTGATATCACCAATTTTTGTGCTGCAATTAACCCTTTATGGAAGTTCGGATAGGTTTCTCGAGGTGATTTGTTGTTAAAAACAAGACCTAATATGACATAGGTCGAAGTCGTTGAAAAAATCCGGGATGCTAAATTTTACTCATCTCGTCTCAGCAACATTACGGAGGAAACGCGCTAAAATTTCATAATAATAAAGAACCTTATTAAAAATCTAAAATACTTGTATGGTCTTCCAAACCCCAATTACATAAAAACAAATAACGACTCGTCTCTTCATCATTAATACAGTATCTTATAAAGTGTAAGCTTAAATAGTCACCATGACAACAAGGCATTTACCAAAATGTTGCTTTTTTGGTCATGTTAACTAGAAGAACAAAGACCTCACATCTTTGTTAATACATAGTGGTTATTAATGAGCAACTTTTGTCGAAACTCGCCTCCTGGTGGTAAATACCCCAATCTCTACGAAACAGAGAGAAGTTTTAGTCTACCAGAGATGTACTGACAACAATGTAGTCGATACATGTAGTCTGAATTGATCATCTCAAACACGAAGGCCAGCTAACTACAAAGAAGGTTATGGTTGACTGTGCAAGCAACTTATTCCTTTTTGTCCAACCACCTCTCTCACCGTCGCTTATGTGTGATAACTTTTATTGACTTACTGCAAAAGCGTCCTCTTTTCACACGAATAAAAGCTTGCTTATTTGGCGTGTATAAAATTTCTCTTTTCATGCAAAACTGTATCAGGTGCAGAGGTGTGGTGTGAGAGCAGAATCGCTTTGTCTTTTAATCAACTTACTGAGCCGCCGTCGTTTAATCGATTGTCGCTTTTATTCGCGGGTTTCCGCCTCGCATAAGAGTGATTCCCACGAGAAAAATAGCCAAAGTGTTGCCAATTACTCTGGCCGGCGCCTATGATCCAATAGAGTTCTCAATTGTCTGTGCTCATGATGTTCGCGAGCAATTTTGCAGCGCTACACAATACGCCCTTTCATCGAGTTATCCGCTAAGAGCTACAAAATCAAAGGCAGCGCTAGTTGAAGCTGGAATAGTATACTTTATATGTATCTAAGTTAGTTATAGGGGCATTAAGTGCAAACAGACAAAGAGGAAACGAGCACATCTGGTAATTTAGCGAGAATTGTTACTGGCTAGCAAGAACAAATTGACGCAATAACTCAATATTAAAATGAACCATTAAAACTCGCATTTTCTTTTTCAGAAATCTCCCTTATTTCGGCAACGATTGAAATTAGAATCGGTATGGATTATTAGAACAACAATTAAACAATTTCCCTGAAATTTTAGTTACAGTTTAGCAATCCACATTAGAAAGAAAAATGCACCGTAACGTTAGTTAGTTTGTGGTTCAGTGAGTTAGGTAAGCCGGGTTCGAACACGGGCCAAAAAACGATGTCGCGCAGATAATGCCGCGGGCAAAGAATGGATCAGCTGTGATCCTTGAAAGGCCTGATAATGATCGGTCTCGAATTTTCTACCTGTGAAGGAAAGTTAATTTTGATACAGAAAAACAATTAGAAAAACCAACTACTAAAAAAACTACAAACGACTTCTAAATTGAATTTCCGTCATTTTATTTGAGATTGATAGGCTGTCAATATGACAACCTTATATTTTCTCGAACGAACAAGGAAATAAAATCCATGGAGAATCAAGCGAATGAATTCGCTAGGATTTAGACGGCTCTGTGTTCGATAGAATTCAAGAAGCGTTTAGAGCCATGTTGTTGACCTATGACGCTTGAGGGGCATTTTGAAAGAACAATTCGGCGCTTTGAACCTAAAATAACATCAAACCTCTTCCTCAAAATAACTACAGCAGGCTCCAGTCCACAAGAACTTAAAAGTACTAGAGCATTGTCTCGGCAAATTCAAATTTAATTTGCACCGTGTTTATGGCTGCAAATTACACAGGGTTACAAAGGACAAACTTAAGTATTAACGAGCCAAGTTTAGAAGTTAACAAAGAAATGATTGGGTTTAGACAGTAAGAAGCGATGGCATAAGATGATGGTTCAGCAGTGTGTCGGAACAAGATGTCCACTGTGTATGAACACACAGAAAGGTTTCTTGTGTGTTAGTGGTCGAAGCGTGCCACAAAATCAATTGATGTGTCAGTAATGTTAAAGCAATTATGCAAGAAACAAGCAACAATTAAAACTTTGCACGTGTTTATCTCGGAGAAATCCACGACTCCATTGTTCGTTACTCAACAACCAAATCATTGCTTTGTCGAAGTTCCTTTTGTCAAAAGGAAAGACAAACTGGTGTTTTTGAAGAAAATGGCCGTCCATTGTGTCGACGGCTGAATTATACCACACCACAATGGATGACCTCGTGAGCCCGTGTCCGCCTTCAACGTTCTTTCTGCATTGACTAAGCACTTGGTTTGAGTGGGAATTTGTCATCTGTGGCTTCTTAAACGGCACGCACATACTGAAAGAAGATTTCTAACGTTTCTTAAAAGAGTTAAATACGGGTTAATCTCGGTATTCAGATTACCTACGCCTGTCTAATTAGCGAATTACGAACTTCAAATTGTTTGTCTTTCCTTTGCAGACATTCAAGACACCATGTCCGGACTTGGAATGAAATACGGCTACCTCGAGTGCTTTAATTTATGTGGGTATCTGAAAAATGTCGAGACTTGTTCAATGCGTTTGCTTGCTATAATGTCAGACACGAACCAACTAACACAGTACAAAAACGAAAACGCCTGCCCCTAAACGAATGTATATTCTCGAATCATCACCATCTCACTGACATCACAATTCTTATTAACTTGCCATATAATTACTATTAAGGAAACATAACATGTTAACATGTTCTTTTAAGAATTTTTTTCCTTCCACGTGCACAAAATCATAAAATTATAGACCTTAATGACTAAATGCGTTTCACGATGTGTTCATGTTTTGTTAACTCTGCTCTAGTCCTGTAATCTCAAGGTGTTTATCTTAACACCCCAAAGCGAACAGTAAAACGCACTTTGGCTTTATTCCCTTGACTCACTTTACTCGCACGATCTGAGATGTAATTCTCCTTAGTGAGTGCCGTGCTTTCCTTTATGTGTTAGTATGGAGAACTTAGTTGTAGATTGAGTCAATATAGCTGAGTTGATAATTCCCTCAATTCCCTTCAATACATTGCCAAGCACGCAGATTATATCATAATCTGCGTGCTTGGCAATGTATTGAAAGTGTAAGGAGAGTATCCATATTGGTTACTTGTGAGAGTAAAGGGGCGAGAAAGACTTGTACGTCTCTATCATTTCTCATAAAGCAAAATCTTTCGCCCTTGTACCAAGTGCGAGTCCACAAAGACTCCGTTTGGGTTGACATCGTCAACTCCAACACCTCTATCACCGTTGCCACGAGTTATCATGATTGGACCACGATCCGGCGCTATTCATGCCATAATTCGAAAATTGAAATCAATGACACCTTCTATGGCCTTTAAACAGCCAAAGTTTGAATGAAACTAAGTATTGTGGGGATAGTATCTAAAGAAACTGGTGCTGCGTCGGTGGGAAATTGAAACACAAGAAATTGGGTAAATCAAACGAGTTGATTAAGTTATACCACCGTAAGGTAAAAGGGAGGTGCTGACGAAGGGCTAACGCTAGAAACGTCAGCACCTCCCTTTTACCTTACGGTGGTATAACTTACTTAATCAACTCGTTTGATTTACCCAATTTCTTGTGTTTGAATGAAACTAGTAAGCTTACAATTACTCTAATTTTACTAACTTAAATTTCACCCTCCATGGCTCTGAGGCTTAGAGGAATACAAGCTAAAGGAAAGACCTTATTCATGATTTTTGAAGCGCTATCAATATTACTTCAATTTCCAAAGCCCAGGGTAAGGTAAGAGATTAAACAGTTGGATCTTTTTCCTTTTCAAACGGTGTTTCATTTGTGGAAATGAACAGATAAGGTGTTTTTGGTTTATTCCTTAAAGTCCTGATACTGATCCTGTAGATCCATGAAAAATAGCCCATTGAAGTGGCGGAGAACAAGCACGAACACCAGTCACCAACCGCTGTTCGGGAAATTGAGCCTACGGTCATGAGAGAGGAGCCAATCAGGTGATCGCGGGCAAATTTTATACTGGCGACACGTGCATTATGGCATTAATTATCATATGAAAACAAAGTCGTCAAAATGGTGGATGTTAAACCGATGAAGGCGGCTCCCGAGCCATTTCTGGCCAGCTTTGTTCTACAGCCCCGAAAATTTCGAAGGTATATAACGAATTTACTAGAACTAGAAAAGCTAGGAAGTAGCCAAGGGTAATCAAATACGTCTTCTGGCATTATAAGATTGTACGAACGCAGTTATTGGTAAGAAGTAAATTGAGAAATAGCAGAGGGAATATTTTTTTACCAGAATGGAACACTCAAGTATAACAAATCAAATTACCGGAGAGCAAACAACAAACACCAGTCTGTCGTGAACTTTGCAAATTTTGTCACTTAGACTTTGGATGAATTTAACAAAGCCTGCTACTAGATCAAAAAAATATAAGGCAAGATTTCTGCACAGGTCCCTACTTCATTATGCATGCAGCAGATGAATTGTTTAGGGTAATGCACATGTAAACATTTCTTGTTATTGCAGAATGAAACAGTATGGCTACAGTAATGAAGTAGGGACCTGTGCAGAAATCATTCCAAATATAATACTGATCAAAACCCTGTTTCTAGGCAGAAAAATTGTGCGAATCATAACGAAAACAAATGTATCCTTAACACTAAGGCTGAAGCAATACTGAAGTATGGGACTCTGATGATCAGACAGAAATGTAGCAAAGGCTATTTTATAAGTGGATATATCATATGTAAAGTTTCTCCTTCCTAAATTCTATTTCCAGTACATAAAATGGAATGATTTCCGCACAGGTCCCTACTTCATTATGCATGCAGGACAACAATAAGAATGTGAAGCGTATTTATACAAAGATTTCTTAAAACTCCTGCATGCATAATGAGTAGGGACCTGTGCGGAAATCATTCCCATAAAATCACTATAAACTCCATAACTGTTATGGAAATGATTATTATTCATCGTGGTAACTTCAATGATAATATAAGCGTCGCGACCACCACCCAAGTGACTCCGTCGTGAGACCATAGAACTAATTTATATTATCAACTCCATAATTGTTATTCGTGACAAATACACGAGACGACTGTGTGACTGATCATGACAGTCACGCAAGCACTGTGAGAGAGAATCGAGTCAGAGCATACTCTTTTGCCAAAATTTGATTTTATTCGCCTTCAACCGTGGGATGTTCTTGTGTGAGTCGGCTTTCATTTATCCAAATAAGAATTTAAACGTACGGATCAACAATATTTCTTAAGCAACTTTCGGCCGGTCAATGTAAGAAGAGACAACGACCAACAACGCCATAGTTGTCAAACGTGTCGATTTCAAATGCTTGTCTCTTACCTTGCTTAAAGTCATTTCATCCGCGTCCGTACGTGCGGGTGATACTTGAGAATAAAAGCGAGCTAACGGCGGATCGAGTCTTTTCACCACTGGCATGACCTTCGATTCATTCAGAAATACGTGGACACCGTTGACCAACCCCGCATCCACTGTCGCATCCTATAATTTGATCATCAGAATACATCGAAATTACTCCAAAAAAACACTTTCAATCCGCTTATTGACTCATTAAAATATGTATCACGGTTTGCATACGTACAAAATGACTGCAGGACTTATCCTTTTGGTATAATAGGCGTAAACTCACTTAGGAAGGATAGAAATGGCGAACACAAGTCACTCGTACGTTCTTTTCTCCCGCGGTTTTACTTGCTTACGTAACCTGTCGCTGACCGGAAGCGGAAGTACAACGTTTTTCGCGTCGTTTACTTATGAAGGGTCAAAGGGGTTTAATTAGTTATAACCAAAGGACGAGTAGCCCATCGGTAGCTTCTAACGGTACCATAGATCGAATGCATAAATGGCGGCCAAAAAATTATTCTTTTGTTTATGTGCTAATTAGACTCACTAGCACCGTTTGTATGAACAAAATTCAAAAGAATTGTTGCTTGAGAGCGAGGTTAGTGACTTTAATTAGCATATAAACAAAAGAATACATTTTTGGCCGCCATTTATACATTCGGTCTATATAATACAGCAAAGGCGACAACACCTCACACCTCGAACTCAGTCCCCCCCATCTCATGGGGGGGGGGGTGCCCATGTCCCCTGTCTGAATTTCACAAGCGGCTATGTCGGCATTTCGTAAGGTTCTTATGTCGCTTGTCGGAATTTACCCCTAACAGGGCCTCGTCTATTTTGACATTGGTGAAGGTAGGTACAAGGTCGTAACGAGGTATATTTTTTCGTAGCTGATACCATTTTTTTTATCCAGAATTTTGATCCCTGATCCCAAAAGCGATCAGAATTCTGATCCCTGGTCCCTGATTCCATGAAAAACACCGCTGATCCCGATACCACGGGCTGTGATCCCTGATCCCACCCCTTTGCAGGCCTTTGATCCCTGATCCCATATACCTCGTTACGACCCTGTAGGTAGGTAGGTAGGTAGGTAGGTAGATAGGTAGGTAGGTAGATAGGTAGATAGGTAGATAGGTAGGTAGGTAGGTAGGTAGGTAGGTAACTTTATTTATACACGGTATTTCCATCAGCTTAAATTAATTACTACTACTAACTCACTATCTACTTAAATTACAAATCACACGAGAATAAAAAAAAATAAAAAATAAAAAAAATTATAAAAACTGCTTTTCTTGGAGGCCGTGTTTAAAATCTTACTTAAACTACTTAAAACTGTGGCGACTCTATTTATTCTTAAAATCTCTCAAGGAAATCGATTGTCTTAATTCCAAGGATAAACTGTTCCATAACTGTCACTTTCCCTATTCCTGTCGTTTGCCGCCAGTTCGCAGCTCTCGTGTCGCCGTTTCAAGGTCATGTCGCTTGTCGGAATTTACCCCTAACAGGGCCTCATTTATAGACTCCTGTGTCGAAAGGTTTAAAATTTGTTTGCAAAGAAGTTGGGGGGGGGTGGGGGAATCCAGAACCCTTGGGGCCCTCCCCTAGGCAAACCCCTGGTCAAAACACTCATTTTAGCAACTAAACGTAACTGTTGTAATCACAGTATTTTTATTTTGAGCACAATCCTGATCCAAGAAAACATGTCCCCTGAAAACTCATGAAAATATCACATTTTCAAGCTAGAATTTCACGACCAAATGCTTGAAGTTTTTGAACCAGAAACTGAGCACAGAGCTAATCATCTTTGTCAACTTCTTCGTCATCCTCCGCAGATTCAGAAAGAACTGTGAAGAAAGAGCAAAAAATTAGGAGAAAAAAAGAAACGGTGAAGTGAGTTACTGAGCTGTGTTACGTGGGCATTGACGAAGCGTCACGTCAAAATGGCAGGATAGTCGGCGAACGTTTTTTTACCTTTTATCGGCAGATGCATCAAAATCAAAATCAAAAGACGACTTATTACCAAAGAATATTTTAAGACTTTCTCTTCGACAGCTCAACTACCTCCACTTCTCGAATTAGAGACGGTGACTACGTATATTTTTAGAATTTAAGGTATGAGACAATGCTTTGTTCTCAGCTTAGTATTTTATATTTAATATTTAAATGTAACACGTATTTTATATTTAATATTTTAAAAATATGTAACGTTTATACGACACACGATAAACAATGTATTTCAGTATTTTTGTGTATTGGTAACTAATATTTCTAGGTTTTAGATTAAATACTACTACACACGACCCCACAAGCTTTGTAGCTTTAACTCTTATCGTGTATAAATAAAGGCTTTATGTTATGCTATGTTATGTTATGTTATGTTATGTTATGTTATGTTATGTTATGTTATGTTACGCAGCCATTTTGACCGAACAAATTAAACTAGGTCACAAAGGCCATATTTTATGCAGGAAAAGAAAAAAAAAACGTTTCTTGTGGGACTCAAGGGCACAATACATGATCTTTCTCCTTACCTGTAGACATAGCGTCAATTTCCCCTAAAACCACGTCCATGTTTATCGCTGTATCGGTGGAGGAATCTTTTCGATCGTCTGAAAGAAAAGACCAAAGATCGCTATTTTTAACATTTTCTACATACTCATTTGGTAATGTCCTTGAATCAACCTTCTTTTATGTAAGCAAGAAACACCGTTCATGGCGGCTTAAGTTAAGTACGTGTTGCCCTTTTGGCGTTTGTAATGATTAAGGATGCATGCATTATAAGTAAAACAGGCAAAACTAAAATTCAGTACTGTTCAATAGCTGGTCACTCTGCATGGTTTGATCCACAATTGAAAAAGGTAGAACCACGCAGTATAGTACGGTTCAGTAGCTTTCCAACGAATGGTCACACTGCATGATTTGGTCAGGAGATGTCTTTAATAGCACTAGAACGTATAATAAAACAAATAGTACCAAAGTACAGAAAATTTCATGTCAAAATGACGTGACCATGAATAGAATAGTTCTAACAGCCTATGCCAGCACTATAACATACCTTGGGAACCTCTGCTGGCTTTGGATTTTTTCCTTCTAACAATGATTTCTGGTGACGGAACTCTGTCTTGAATATGAAGGTTAACAAATCTAGAAACAAGCGCGGCTCGTTTCATAGCCTTTTGTAATATGCCATACAATTGTTTCTGTCCAGATTCTGTCGCGTCTGAATTACCGAATTCGTGTCCTTCCTTTGGGAGCCCATATGCATGACGGGACACTTGGGGAAATTCTAAAGCGTTTAAGCTCATGTAGGAGCGCGAATTTCGGCGTTTTTTGTCTTGAGTATATTTCTCTCTAATTCGTTTGAGTTTAGACCGATTACGCTTTTCGGTTTCCACCTTTTTCTTGTGATCCTTCAAACTCTGTGCTATTTCACAGCGCAACGTTCTTGATTGCAATGAGTTTATACTGCGCTGTATTCGTTGCGCCCGTAAAGTTCTATCCATGGAGTTTGAATATATTCCCCTTAGCTTCCTGAAAAACATCGCTTCGTTTTCATTCGTGGCGATAATTTGACTGCCTCTTCGCTCAGACCGAATGCCTGTCGTTTTAAGAGGAGGTAAACTATCTTTCCTTTCATTTTCCTCATTTGGGTAATGGCCTGTTCCTGTTAATCGAGTTCTGAAACCATCACTTGATAGTATCTCTTGCTCTTTCTTTTGAGAATGGTCGTTCACTTTTGCTTTCCTTTTCCCAGTCCTTGCCTGGTCACAAATGGGTGGTAAGTTTCTAGGGCGTTGCGCGGTAATATAGTTATTGATCCTGCTATAACCGATTTCATAAGTGGAGACTGAAACCAATATATAAAACAGGATATTAGCTTGGAATGCTGAGTTTCCTAACTTTTTTCTAACTTTTTTTTGTAAGTTGAAACGCAAGTGAATATATGAAAGACCATATATTTGAATTGCGGAGTAATATGCAATGACATTGATTGATCATCGCAGTTATGTACACAACTTAAGCAGCTGTGAAATTACAGCCAGAAAAAAATAAAGGCCTGAAGGTTGCTCAAAGTTGCTCGAAAGTGAAAAAGTTGCTCGAAATCGGAAAAGTTGTGGACAGCCCTATTTGAACCCATGACCTCTGCGATACCGTTTTTTGTAAGTTAAGTTGGCAGTAAAGTGACGAGTAATTGATATGAGCTTCTGGTAATTGAAAAAAAAAAAATTAAAACAACCTGACATACACTCAGGTAAACCGTCATCTCAAGACCACGTTTGTTGAGCTAACATAAACAAAACTATTAACCAATAACAGCGCGCCTCATAAACTATTATGAGTTTGAGAAGTCAAAGTTTGGAATACTTACGTCCAGCGGGTCGCTTGACATGCCAGGCCATCGTAGCTGTCGTTGGTCCCATTGGCTTGTGATTTCTCTGCTGTGATATCATTCGCAGCGAGATCTTAGGTACTAGGGTTTGTATAAACATCACAGTGACTTCCCATAACAAGTGCCATGCAAAAATTGTCATTTTTTTTTATCGTTTTAGCGACTTTTTTAGCGGGCTCAAGTTGCACATCAGTGAGTGACTAAGTTGAAAATCGCGCGCGTGGCTGAAACAGGAAGAGCCGATCATGTTGATTTTCTTTATATTCAGCGTCATTTTTATTGCTGAAAACTGAAGATAATGACAGGCCTACACGGACTCCGCTCGTGAGTTGTGGTAGCGATGCATTTTAGCCTTCAGTCAAATCTTCGCTCTAACGAGCGTATCTTTAAGAGATTTGCCTCTCTTGTATGATATAATAGGAGGCTTTGTATAGATGCTCTTCAGCAACGGTTGGTTTTGTATTACAACCCAGTTTTCCATTAAAAGTTTCTTTAGGCAACGCACTGCTGAGTGATATGTCGTGAAAAATGGCAAAACTCTCGTTTGAGTCTTTTTTCTTTGTTGAGTGCCAACCTTCTGTCTTCAAAGCAGACTCCTGTTAGGGACCTCTCAATGAAGTTATTAGGGTATCCTCGCGTTTTGAGGCGTAGTTTGAAGTTTGAGAGGCACTCTCTAAAAAAGTCGCTAAAAAAGTCGCTAAAAAAGTCACTAAAAAAGTCGCTAAAAAGTCGCTAAAAAAGTCGCTACAAAAGACGCTAAAAAAGTCACTAAAAAAGTCGCTAGAAATGTCGCTAAAAAAGTCGCTAAAACGATAAAAAAAATCACAGTTTTAGCATGGCACTTGTGAGCCACCGTACATAAATGATTATATAACAAATATACTATCTTTAAGGCTTGGTTCCCACTAGCGTCATAACGATCATAATGACAATCATAAGAAGCAGTAGTGGGTATAAGCGGGGTCTGGGACATGTGGAAATTTTTTGAATTATGTAAATTTTTTATCCGCAAAGTATCCGCAAAGTATACGCAGGGGAGGAAGCCCGAAAATGCAAAAAAAGATTTATCAGAAAATTAAACAGAGATTTTATCAGGTCGTTACAAAGCCGATACCAAGCCGCTACCAAGTCGACACAAAGCCGATACCAAGCCGATACCAAGCCGACACAAAGCCGTTACCAAGCCGATACCAAGCCGTTACCAAGCCGATACCAAGCCGATACCAAGCCGATACCAAGCCGATACCAAGCCGACACAAAGCCGATACTAAGCCGACACAAAGCCGATGCCAGAACTAAATCAATCCGGTTTCTAGTATCCCACGAGCGTTTCAGGTGGGCAACTTAATGACGGCGATCACTGCTTTCACCTGTCAGAGCTAAATTTAAAATAATATGCGTGCGCATTGCAGCTTATGGCGCGCGTTGTGGCGGGAAGTTTAATAAAGAAAATAAAGCCCTTGAAATGTTTCCATCGTCAATGCCTTCCCCTAAAAAATGTCACGTCTGTTGTTGCAAATCGTCGTCGCGCTGGTATAGTATTGTTGAGAATATTGTGGAAGACTTGAGGAATTGTTTTAACGTGGAAACAACGTGCAATGGTGCGTGTTTGTGTGCCTCTTGTCGGCGAAATTTGACGAGATGGCAACGAAGTTGCGACGAAGAAAAAGAAAAATATTTCGTTAAAGCCCAATCTCGAGGAAAGGCATTTGTTAACAGGGTAACACTAGCTCAACAGAACCGGAGGCTTGCCGTAAAAAATATCCCCGAAACAAAAACAGCCCCAATATCGTTGCTGCTATGTTTACCGGAGGTCGTGTTGTTAGATATTTTCAGATATGTTGGTATCGCAGATATTTGTAACTTGAGACTGACGTGCCGGTATGTAAACACAATTTGCGCGTCTAACTATTTGTGGAAATTTCTGTTGGAACGTGACTTTCCAGAAGCAATTCCCTTTCTAAATACAGTGCTGTCAGCGTCCTTAGCAGCTTACAGATTTTTGTACTCGGCTACGCTCTCGTCGAAAAAAGACCAAATAAGTTACCGCAGGCAAATAGGTGAACTTGAACGTCAGTTTCGCGAAAGGGAGAGCAAATTCTTGGTGGAAAACGCGGAATTACAACAACACGTCGACAGCCTGCAGTCAAAGCTATTTACCTTGCAAACTGACCGAGATCCTAACACCCCAGTCAGCAAACTTCAAGAACAGGTAAACCGTAATAAACTAATTTAACTCACCCAAAAACCCGTTCGCCCGGAACCCGGGATGTGACGAACGTCGAGAAGTACGTATTGGCTCGGCAGTAGATATATGAAATGAAAAATATGCCATGGGCGATAACAGGTTTATATATTTGGTGTTTGAAAGCGGCTTTTACTATGGGCGAACGACCGGATTCCCCTGTTGACTGAAAATGGTTGCAGAAAATCGTATACTATAAATCACAGGTGCTCTTTAGTCCCATAAAAGAAACCTAATGTTTGTGAAATAACAGTTTAAATCCCACTGTCTCATGTATTTAATATGTACTGCCTTACGTATTTCGTTGCATTGAACAACGAACTTGTCAGTGTAGGTGTTTCCTCGGGTGTCCGCATACTAACCTCTCCATAAACTTTTATTAAATTCGTTAATCTAATACTTTACCACTCAACAATCTATGAAGAACACAAATTAGTTTTCTTTCAAGTGACAATGGAAATGTTAACTCTTTGCAAATAAGCTGGACTTATGGCTATTTGGCCACACTTGCACAAAACTAAGAAGTAGTACCGAAATAACTAAACCAGTACAATGCATGGTTCATGAAATCTGATTTTTGTTACAGCTTTTTGCTGGTTGAGAGGGAGTTAGTTTTTTCTGAGCAATATCTTGGCAAGATTTAAAAAAAAAAACAGCAACAAAAAATAAATAATAATTGTGATATATTTTTATAAACAGGTATAATGTTGATACTTCGTTCATTCCTCTGTTAGCAAAACTTGATAATAGTATCACCTTGAAAATATCTGTAACTAACTTAAGTTTTATGTTACCTGCAGGTATTTATGAGTCTTGTCAAAAAGAAGACAGGGCAGAGTAATTCAGGTTTCATCTATGCACACCAATCAAAAGGAAAGCCTATCAAGTTAATGTCAGTTTCCCAGCCACAAACTGGAAGTTCATCTGCATCTTCTAGCACATTGAAAAAAAGGAGTCAAGTCATTGAGAAATTTGTAGAGAACGTAGCATCAGCAACAAAGGTGGCAGATGATGTCATACATCAGACTGCAACATCGATTAAAAGAAAAAAGGATCGGTTTCTGAAGTCATTTTCAGAGGGAGGTCTGAACATCATACAGTCTTTTACACTTAAGCAGGTGAGTAACAACTACAAAGATGTTTTATTTGGAAAACAACATTGAAAATTTTCATTTGTTACGTGTGCATTTTGCAACAATGCAGAAAAATAATTAACGAGTGTGAAGCCTGCATGAGTGTGTGCCATTATTTCAACTCTGCAGAACATTCTAATTTAATACAGGTTACCAAATACATAAAAAAAGGAAATAATTTCACATTAAGTGATTGCCTACCATTGTACACTGTATGAGTATTAGAGAGTATAACAAAAACAAAAGCCTGTAACATTTTTGACATCAAAATAAAAAAAAGCTAAACCCACTGTTTGTCTGAAATTTATTATCACAAATGACATAACTTCTTTCAGGTTGCAGAGCTTAAAGCCCATATGCCCATGGAGATGTTAAGGATGATCAAAAGGACCTTTAGAGATGCTCTTGGTAAGCTTTTGAACAGTAAACCCTTGTCATTAATAGTATTTAATACCCAACAAAAGCCCCTGTACACTTTGATTAACACTCGCGATAAGTGTAGGTCACAAAAATATTAACAAAATTCAACAACGAAAATTGATTTTAAAAATGACTGGTGCTTGCTTGTCCCGTTTGAAGTCCCAGATTAGTAATTAAAGAAAGGGTAGAATTTGGAAAGCTGGGTGTACTGATCTGTTGAGCTTTCCAGCTTAGTATATTTCTTTCCCAAAAAATTAGCCCTGCTAATAATTTTCCCTTTGGTTTACAGGATATGACATTTTTGGTTCTGAAAAAGAAATTCGAGGGCATTTAAAGTCTATGGAATTTGAGTATGAATGTGGGAATTTTGAAAGTTCAACTGGAAAGGATGTCTCTTTTGTAAGAGTAGCAGATGTATCTGATGTAGTGAAGAAATCTGTTAACGAACTGAATGAAAGTGGCTTTTTTGTGGAAAAGAGCAACATTCCAAAAAATTTGCTGTGGGTACTTCTCACAGGGGACAAGGGAGGGAAATCGACAAAGTTGCTGATGCAATTTCTGAACTGCAAAGAGCAGCACTCCATTCAAACGGCCCGGCTGCTGGCTATATTTGAAGGCGACAAGGACAATCACCAATGTATTCAGAAGGTTTTTGGTCCTGTTATAGAGGAAACAAAGAAAGTACTATCAAAGATAACTGAATTGGACCTTAAGGTGGACCTTACAGAAAGCACAAGTCCAAGTAAGCAGCCTAACTTTGAAATCAGAGGGATGGCAAACTGGCCGAAAGAGCTTCAAGAGTTATTCCGAAACTGCCAAAATGAGTATCACAGCCAAAGATGTTTGCTATGCCAGAAAACAGCCTATTTCAACTCACATTCCTCCAACTGCGATGCCAACAAGCCATCCAGTGCAAGTTATAGCATTTCAGAGTTCTGGCTCAGTCTTGGAGGGGACTGGGAGTTCATAGCAAGGTTATTGGGTTTAACAGGGCCCAATGGAACTTTCTTTTGTAACTTCTGTCATGCTCAACTTAAAGATCTTGAGAAGGGGAAGCCTCATACTCCATGGTTGTTGCATCAAGGTGCCACTGCTAGTCACATACCTACCAAAAAGTTTCCTGTGCGTAGTTTTGAGTCAATCTTGTCTGATAATGACAGATTTGTGAAAGGTGGTTCTGTAAAGTCAAAAGTCAACCAATTCCACAATTGTGAGAGCACTCCAGTCTATCAAGCAACTGGATCAGTTATTGACTCAGTGTCATGCATGCCCCTCCATTTGTCTCTGGGGCTTGGAAAGCAGGCACTTGAGCTGGTTGAAAGTGAAGCCATTTCACTGGATAACACCATTAAAGAGGCAAATGGAGAGGCATCCCCAGAACTGGTTGAGTCATTCCAGAAACGAGAGGAACTGATCTTGGACTGTGCCAATCTAGAAGAATTGTTGGAGAATGACTATGAGGCCATTAATTCCACTGAAGAAAAGCTTCAGAGGTTTCTTGCCAACACAGCTCCTTGTCATCAAAAGGAAGGGCGAAGGTACAGTACAATGTGCAGAATGAAATTGCAAATGTCATCTGATAAATAAAATGATATAAAAGAAACCTTGTTGGAAACATATTATAAACATATTCTCCCTATGTAAGACAACTAAGGGTATTCTTAACATCAAAATTCCCTGTAGGGAAAACGTTTTCTCATATAAACGCTCACTAAATTTGTCTCAGGGGCAGGATTGACTTGGATACCCAAGACCATATAACAAAGGCCTCAATCGTGGTAACTGTCTGACGCTGACACAAATTAATAATAAATATGTTAATCTACAACGAGTAACTGATTTTCAAAATGGCCTTCATTTTTGTTGTAGGTTCACTACCCACACAGTGGAAGCTGTAAAAGCAAAGGAAAGGGCACGAGAACTTAAAAAGGGCAGGGATGAACAACAACACCAGGTGAAACAACATAAAGACCAGTTAAAAGCAGCAAAGGAACAATTGATTAATGTAGTTGCCAAAATACATCATTTGAAAGGGCCTTTCCAAAAGAGATTGGATGGTGTACTAGAAAGGATGAATTTAAAGAGGCAAGTGTATCACAAAGGGGCTCTGGTTGGTAATGACGTTGCCAAAATTCTCCACCCTGAAAACATAGGAAAAATTGTGAATTGTTTCAAACCACTCAGAGTGAATCTTCAAAATGGAGAACATAAAGTTTTCAGTGATCAAAGAAGCATGAACAAGGTGTCAACATTACTGACAAAACTTTCACAATGTTTCCAACTGTACTCACCCAGTACTCCTCTCTGTCGCCATGAGGTAGCCTTCCTTGCGGTCCGATGTGCTAGCTTTGGTCACTGGTTCCCTATTAACTTTCCAAACACCAACTTGCTTCGAAAGTTTCATGTGTTAACTTTCCATGTACCTGAGAAAGCCATTTCCAAGCACACTGTGGGCATGGAAGCTGAACACTGCTCTGAAAGTATACACCCAGTGGTCAATAGGCTTGAAAGGACTTATGCAACTACACAAAATACATGTGATCGGTTGGCTCTGGTAGTCAAGAGCCAGTGGCTTCAAAGCAACTCCACTCTGACAAATTTCAGGAAACCTAAACACAGAAACAGATCAGATGCAATTGTAATTACAACAGAAGAATAGTTTCTATATTGAAAATCGTAAATTTGCCAAGCTTCCATAACAAGTGGGGACTTAAAGCATATTGCACTAAAATATTTTATGACTCAGATATACTGCAACTAGGTGAATAAAATTGCACTTTTAATTTTAATCAATATTGCACAAATAATCTTAACAAGTTGCACAATTCCCAGTGAAGTGATGTTCCCTGCAATGTGGAAAGTAATTTGCATTTACTTAAGTTTTCCATTCTTTTGCTTACAGTGCAACGCACCTTAATGTAACCACCCAACAAACTTTTTCATAATTTTGATAGCCAACCAGAGAGCGAGAATTTCTTTGACCGGTAACACAAAACTGTTGATCTCATGTGTAGACAAAGTTGTGGTGTTTGCAGCACAATACAGAGCTAACTAACTTGTGAAAAAAATGTGCATTGAGCTATAACAATTGACCTTAAAAAAACTTGCACCACTCTCTCAACAAGTCATGTCCGTTTTTCAGAGTTTTGTACTGGCTAAGTGTAATTGCTCTGAGTTATGAATGGTCGAATGGCTTGAAAGGGGCTGATAATATTGGGAGAGGCTTGCAAAACACAATAAGCCACAGTTACAGGTGTATGGATCAGTTGTTTACAAATTTATTGTCATCTGACAAATTTAATTTCACAACTTTATTTTCTTTTTTTTGGTTAATTTCTTGATCCTTTCTCTTTCCAATCTTTCCTTTAACTCTTCCCTTCTTCTCAATTCTTCTTCCTCTTCATATCTTTTTTCTTCTGGGCTGAAATGTATTAATTTTGTAACACTAAAAATTCCTTTACTATTTCCTTTTTAATGATAAAACCAAATCAGGAAAAATTGAATTTGCAAAAGCACGCTACCTTTTTTCTTCTTCTACCTCTGGCCATACAACACCTCTTGGTTTTGGCCTACGAACAACTGTGCTTCTTCGAACATAGAAAAACGAATATATTTAGCTCGCAGCTGAAGCCAATATCCTTAAAAAATAAATTTATTAAAACCAATTAAATGCACTACCTTTGTTCTGGCATTCCCCAAGAAACCAGACAAGTCGTAACCATTGAGCCGAAAAAAATGAAACACGCGCGGCAAAATTCCCGCGCTTTTTGAGGACGCGACCGGCCGACACAGCATCAAATAAAAATCGGGAAATTTGTGGTCAAGAAAATATCTGACAAAAGAGAACACTTGATCGAAATATTCGCAATTGACAGCTCGAGAATCTGTTGATCAATTTAACTTAGAAGTTCGACACATTTAAATATGACAGTACATAGTGAACAATCTACCCCAATGACGTTGTCCTGTCAAGAATTTAAGCTTAATAACGTACGACCTTTGAGTTAACCGTTTAATACTCATAGGTCCGTTGTGAAATAATCATCATAATATTTCTTCATTCAAACAAATAAACCACAAAAAAAACTAAAAACTAACCTGAGGCAACTGTCGAAGTTCTCCGCTAGGTTGGTGGAAAGCGCCAACAATCAGTACCGCCGTATCTAGTGTGTTAATACAAAACCGTAACGCGGTAAAACCTCGAAATGGTCTTGAAGATACTGAATAAATTCCACTCTCATACAATCGAGACTGGTACAAACTGAAACCAGATATGTAATCTTCTTTTGAGTGAAAGGGCTTAATGGACAGCATTCTTCGAGGAGCGAATCCAGGAGAATGAGAAACGAGTGTCGTTCTGACAGATCCTTCCTGTCACCTTCCAATAAATCCACTTCTGAGCCATTTCACTGGTGAATAAGGTCCAATATAAACATTTCTACTCGACAAACGCATTCTGTTGAAAACAATAAGATTCTTTAATTTAAAATTGGACTGAGGCAACCCTATCATTTTTGAGCGATCGCACACAACACGTAGACAAAGACAGTCAGGCGCGAAGTCATGCTTCTGGTAAAACGTCGAGAAGAAACTGCTAACTAATGAAGTTTCCAATAAAATAGGAAAATCAGAACTTACCAGTATATCGGCCTGTTTCTCACGATGACCTTCATAGCATATTCGCCACACATACCGACGAAATTTATGAAAAATGGAAAAATCCAGCGGGCTTGTAACCACAGATCGAAATACTTCGCTCTGTCCTTCGCACTCACGTGATGGCACGAAAAACGCAATGTCGACCAGCGGACTTAACTCAAAATCTACCGCTGCAAAGTTATAACGCAGGCTTCAAGTGGATCTGGCAGCCCAAGAATGAAACGCTCGTGATCCGCGGGGGAGGAAATCTGAAATACGAAAAAAGATTATCAGAAAATTAAACAGAGATTTTTTCCCTGTTTACAAAAGTGTACGCAAAATAAAATTTGGATTTTAATGTTAATTTAAAGAATAACTTACGAAAGTATAAATGGAAGAGTTACAAAAGAAAAAAGTTGTGGAATTGAAATTTGTACAACTGAAAAAAATTGTTAAAGAGTTGAAAATTAAAGGACGATCTAGAATGCGAAAAGAAGATTTTATTAATGTGTTAAAAAAATTTCCAGATGAGGAGATTATTAAATTAATACCAAAAGATACTATCAATAATTATGATTATATTTGTATTCATGGAAAGTATAAATATTTCTGTAGAGAGTGTGGAGGAACACAAATATGTGAACACAATAAAATTAAGTCATACTGTAAAGAATGTAAAGGCTCTCAAATATGTGAACACAAATTACAAAAGTATATATGTAAAGAGTGTAAAGGAAAAGGAATATGTGAACATAATAAACAAAAGAGACAGTGTAAAGAATGTTGTTAAATATAAAAAAATGATTTTTAATGTTATTTAAAGATATAAAATAAAATATAAAAGATGGAAGATAAATTTTTATTAAAATACGGGCAACTTTCTTTAAAGTTTTTAAATGAAAAAGGTTTTTTAATTCATGAATTTATTGAATCTATAAATGAAGATTTGTTAAAAAAGATATCAAAATATCGCGAATTTATTGTTGAAGAAAATAGAAATTATTTTTATTGTAATATTTTTTTTATAAAAAATGATGAAATTTATGGAGGTAGAATTATTTTAGATCTTAAAAAAGGTTTGGAGTTTTATGAAAATTATTTTAATGACATATTAATTTATAGTCCTTATGAAAATTTTTATGATTATTTTTTTTGTTATGAAGAAGATCATGGATTAGAAATAGATTATACTATTTTTGATTCAATAGCTGTTGTAATAAGCATAGATAGTTATAAGTTAGAACATAAAAATAAATTCTACAAAGACTTGCATAATGATTTAATGGTTGAAGCATGGCATCCAAAAAGAGTTGTGGATTGGTGTTATGATATTGAGGAACAAGAAATTTTTAATTCTTTACCGGATGAATAATCTTATATTTCTGTTACTACTAATTATGTTATATAACCCAAAAATGGTTACATAACAAAAATAAGTAATTTATCTAAATCTTAAACTAAAAGTTATGGGAGAACCCATCAGATCAAGTTTTTTCCATTCAGTGTCTAAGATAGTTAAATCAAAGTGGTTTATAACGCTATCATATTTTCGAACCGGAATTGTTGGATAATCCTTTGAGGGTATGTTTGCAAGTAGGTTTGATGGCGAGAGTTTAACAAGTTCTCCATATTTGGTTTTATTCATATATGATGACTTATTATCCACTATACTACACATAAGTCTCAGTGGTTCCTTAATCTGTATATTTATGGGGTATAATTTACCTGGATTTATAACTTCGGGTATACCTAAACCAACCGCTAACCCTCTCGTAAGTTTAATGTCAAAGTTCTTATTTGAATATAGATAGTCAACAGTATCAGTCTCAATTATTGTTATCTTTGCCTTATCAGTATCATTAAGAAAGATCGATTGAATATCACGCAACGAATATGTACTGGGTTGTATTATTATTAGAGGTTGATTCTTATCATTGAATAATCTCTGTGGATCCTTGAAATTAATCAATCTTTTGGTTTGTATATTACAATCCAGGAGCTGTATCTCCCGAAGATTTTTCAGCGGCGGATCGAAATAAATCCTAGTTTCGGACTCATACATGGTAATGCTTAACATTTTTGTTTTCAGCGAAGCTGGTCTTTAGATCTGATTACATCATATTCATCTTTAAATTTCCATTGACGTAATCACATTCCTGAGCGACGTTAGAAACCGACCTTTTTGAAGTAAACATAAAATCTACTTTTCGATTTCAAATCCACTTTACATTTTGCTTGTTGCTATGTCGTAAAAGTATGCAATCTATTGTTCTACACGTGAACGCTAATCCAAAAACAATGATAATCACGTGAAATGGTCATGAACTACCGAAATAGATACCACGCTAACCCTCCACTAATAATTATAAATGCTAATATACGCACTTCATGCTCGGTTTGTGCATTGTTTTCATGTTGCGTAGTCACGTCCTGACCTTTGGTTGACTTTTCATTTTGCGTTGGAGGGATTTTTGGTTTCGGATTTGTCTCAACTATTGAATGAGGTAACTTTAACTTTGAAGATCCTAAGTTATGACTTATTCCAACCGGTTTTGATTCCACGTTTAGCGAATTATTTACTCCAAATTTCATATCATTAGTCGCTTTCATAAGTTTGTTATTATATCCAACAACGCTTTCAGTGTTGATTATCATATTACTTGGCATCAACCACAAACCTGGAGCAATAGCTAAATCAAGCCGTAATTTCGCTTCTTGTACAGCTAATTGATATCTTTGTATGGAACTAGAAATGTCATTCTCAATCACACTACTTTCAAATAAAGCTAAGAATTCTTGTTGTGTCTCGATTGCTCCACCACCATTACCATAAATCGAATTTCTTGTGTTAACTTGTGCGCCAAGTATACAATAAACAAAAGCTTCAGCGGATCGATTCAATCTACCGAGTCCAGCTTTAGTGAGTCCATGCCCACTTGTTGGGATAAACCAAGCATATTTGAAATCGGCAAAGTCATCATTACGAATAAATGAGATAAGATTACCATTTTCTTTCTTACCACCGTCATCAGCAAATTTATTATCACCACCGGTCAACTGATTCGCTTCATGATCATATTTTCTTATAATATATAAATTTTGATTTCCTTCTACCGGATAATCAATGAAAATATCACCTAATCCAGAATTTCTTCCGCCTTTCCATCTAAAGTCAGAATTATTACTAATCCCAAATTCTGCACACAATCGTTGATATGCTACTTTACTATAGGGATTATTGTTTATTACAAAGGGTTGTTCATCAGGTAAAGGAAGGCTTAATTCATACAGTATCCGTCTTATTGTGAAATATATATGAAACTTAATGAAGCTATTCACTACTTTAGGATAATTTAGACTTTCAAAAGGACTAATCCCGCAACCGGATGTTGCACACCAAACTGCAAAGTTAAGTTGCTGGGGCCAATAGTTCATATCAGGTCCGTTCAGCCATTTTCTACTTTGTTTACCAAACTTGAAAGTCACAACTTGATTGGTAAAAACATCACGCATCTTTGCTGTGAATTTCTTTGTATTTGAAACATATATATCCAGAGAGGTTAACATTTTTGTAATATTAGTTGTAAAGTCATCAAAGTTAATAGCAGGTATTGGATAAGATTGATTGGTTATGGATAAACTCCTTGGAAAAGATGAAACTACTTCGGGTAAACTTAACCCTAAATCCTTCCATAAAAGTTTTTTCAAATTAGGAGAAAGATCATCAGTCCAGGTTTTTCCAGTAGGATCATCATTAGACATGATTGTTGTTCCATTAACTTTCCACTTAATATATCCTCCATATGAATCATTAATAAATGTAAATTTATCAAGATTAGCGTTTGGATATCGGGTTTTAAAATCTGTAAGCAACATCTTATTCTTTATTTTTCTTCGATTAGTCCATGTCTTTATATTTTGAATAAGATGTAAAGTTAATACTGCTCTTTTCTAATACCTGCAAAACAATTACAGCCCACATCAGTTCTTTCATATGAAATTTTTAATGTGCGGGCGTGGTTAACTCTTTTAATAGATCTGCTCGAACTTCTCTTCTTATCTGTGACATGTTTAAGTTTTTTTCTGTATCTCTCCTAAATTTTTGGCGAACTTCTAGTTTTAGTTTTTGAAACTTTTCCAACTCTGCTAAAATTATAGAAAATTCTTGATCAGATATAACATTATCTTTCAATGCCTTTGAAACCAAGTCGTTAATAGTGTTTAATTTTGACTTTGCTATGGAAACAGTCTGTTCATGTTTACTAACTTTATTTGAAAGTCTTTTTGATGCTGCACCAAATCCAACAGATACTCCACCACAACTTGAGATAAATCAGGTATTCTATTTTTGTAATATTCAGCTTCGCCGGTTCGAGTTCCCCGGTATCTCATATACATGTCAAATGCTGTAAACCCTATTCCAATTATGGATAAAACAGTAGTAAAAGATAATTCTGGAAGCCACGCTTTTGTATTTTCTTCATTATTTTCTGGTTCATTTTTTATATCCTCTCGTTTCATTTGCTCCGCGGCCCGTTGGTTTTCCCGGGCTAATGCTTCTTTTGCTTTTTTATTATATTCGGCTAATTTCTTACCGGCTTCTACTTTTTTAGGATTTTTTGCCTTTTTTCCCGCAGTTTTTTCCTCTTCTTTTGGGGGATCTCTTGTAATTTGCTCAACAACTTCTTCAGACATTATTTTACATATCATTAAGAAATCTTTAAATCAATCACATAATGCTCAGTAGACAGTATCAGTACCGCCAGCATCTTGCCTAGTATCCTGCTCAGTTGTGTTAGCATTATCTGTAATTGTCCTTGAAACTTGTTGATTTTTGTTGAATTTTATGTGTTTAGCAACCTGGAACAGCCCGCTAGCAAGTGCTGCCAGTCTTCCTGATTTCAATGCTAAGAGGCCTACAATGTTTGTCAGTTCACGATTAACCAAATCATCATTCTTCAAATCATCACAAAGAGATTCTATATCATCTACAGGAACCATGTAAGAAATAACTTTAGAAATTAATTTAAGAGATGAATCTACCAACCCACCATTAATTTTCTTACCCATTACCGCTTGATAACGATTAAAATATTTTTCAATATCTTTGTCTGATAATTTTTTTATATCGCCCAGACTCATATCTACCCCTAAATATTCCTTTGTGGTTCCAAGAGCTGCTAGAATAGCTAGTGATTCTTGTTTTATTTCAAGTTCATTATCATCATTATCTTTTACCTCTGTTTTTCCTACAGTCTTTTCTTCTTCAATGTAATCTTCAACGTTTGTCATCTTTTATGGTGATACATTTACTATTTTTAAATCACTTCAGGAATCTCTAAATAGCAATTAAATGGGTGTCTTAAAGATAAACAAAGTCTAGAATATTTTTCAGTTTTCAGGAGTTGCACAAACTTTTTACTAGTTTCAGAGTCTAAATCACCCCCGTAATCTTCGAAAAGCATCTTCATACCCTTCTGTGATGGATTATGGAATGAAACAACACAAGCTACATTTTCACGGAATGGTTTTGCTATGGATGTTAATTGCTGAGTGAGAACCCAAACTGATAATCCATGATGTCTTCCAGAAAATGCTAAATCAATAAACTTGTTTGATCGTTTTTTCAGATCATTCGAAACAGCACAATCATCTAAAATTATTAATGTATTTGTTCCAGAAAATAAAGTTTGACAATCAGTTAATAACTCATTAATCTCATCAATGTTACTAGCATCAGGTGACAATACAAAGAAACGTTTATCTCCTCGGGCAAAATTATGATAAGTTTTATTCTTAGAATAAGTTGGACATATTAAAACAATGTAATTAAAAATTTTTAGGAATGGCCCTCGAAGCTGTTCAATGAGATACTTTGTTTTTCCACAATTTGTTGGACCTGTTATAATACAATGGAATGGTATTTTTTCTCGTAGTTCTTCCATGATTTTTTGTATCATAACATAATATTTTTTTAAATTCGCTTCGCGGGCCCAGAGGGTTTTAGTACTTAATGGAGCGTAAACCTGAATTCATAATCTCCATCATTGCATCAGCTACAACAAACATATGACAGGTTATAGTGCCAGATCCACTTTGTTTTCTTTTAATTTCTAGTTTTACACCATCTTGTGTATTGTTTAATGCTAGACCACCTCCATGAATACCATTATCTGGGTGAGTTCTCATATCAACCCAAAGAGCAAACTTATCAGCATAAAAATCCTTTTCCTTTACCGATTGCCTCCCTTCGGCCAGTCCAAAACGTTTCTTTACCGACTCCCACAGATCTGATGGCATCATTCCCTTAGAGTATAATCGATTTGGTACACCATCAACATCTATATTAATTGAGGTTATACCTGGATTGTAAAAATTCTCAGAGTTACGTGCTCCTGCTGCGATTGGTAATGTAAACAAACATAATATCCCAGTCATTGATCTTCTAGGTAGATTAATATGCTGATTTATAACACCATCACCACCTATGGAAAAGGTAAAGGTTTTGTGTAGAGTAACATTTTCATAAAAGAATCCTTTTCCAACCTGATAAGCTGCTTGTGCCTCACGAGCCAAGTATTCGCTTGAAATGGAAGAATATTCTAACTCAAGGTTTTTGATTGAATAAGATGGAGTCTTAGTAGTGTCAGAATAAACAACAATATCATTAACTGGAGCAAGTGTAATCTCAAATATTAGATGATGATCTAGAGCTTTTGGGTAAAAAACTCCATGATCGTTTAGAATAGGATGGTTTAGTGGTATACGATACTTGGTGTTATGTACTGATGCAAGGGTAGCTGCCTTAACATCTTGTGTTTTCTTATCACCTGCGTTTGTCCTAAGCTTTCTCATGTTTTCAGAAGAAATACCTTGTTTTAATCTATCTTCGCGTTCTTCATCTGTTAAGAATAAGTCGTGATAGGTTTGAAAAAGATCATATCTTTGAGTATCCTGTAATGTTTCACCTCCAAAAAGAACTCTAAGTCTAGATACAAGATTACTACCTACATTATTCACAAGTGTATTATTAGCATGTCCATCTACATCTAAATCAAATAATAGAGATACACTTCCAGGTACAATCACTAAATTCTCAGAAAGTTTTGGAATATTTATATATAATGTTTCTCCAGGGCTAGCTGAGGATGGATTGAGAGTAATTCGGTTCATTGTTGATTCTGCTTTCAAACCAAATGGCTCTCTAGGAATTCTGTTTGGATTAATTTTTTCAGACGTCATTGTAATTTATAAGATACTTTGGTTAATCTTTAAACCTCATAGGCATCTGAATTGGTATTTTTTATTATCTAATTCTTCAATATATTTTACTAAACTTTCTCTTACTCCTTCAATTACAAGCATAAGATTAAAAAGTTCATCGCCATCTTCCATATTGTGAATTTTTGAAATTATAATTTTTTTCATCATATTAATTTGGTATTCGCTAAAATTTATTTTTTCTTCCTCCATTATAATTTATAAGATACTTTGGTTAATCCTTAAATGAGTAACGAAAAGATATCAAAAATATATTATTCAACTGAAGGATATTGGAAAGGATATTCTGCAATTCCTAAATTAGCTGAGAAGGTGAAAGTAAGTGAAGATGAAGCAAAACAATGGTTAGAGAAACAAGCAATATGGCAAATTTATCTTCCAGCTCCTAAGTATATACCAAGACCACACTGGACTGTAGAAAAACCTAATCAGATTCATCAAGCAGATTTATTATTTTTACCGCATGATAGAGTTGGAAGAAAAACATTTAAATATGCATTAGTTGTGGTTGATGTGGCAAGTAGATACAAAGATGCTGAAGCATTAACCTCAAAAGAAAGTCATGAGATATCCAAAGCTTTTGAAAAAATTTATTCTAGAAAGTTAAAATATCCCAAAACATTAATGGTTGATCCTGGGAAAGAATTTATGGGTGAGGTTTCAAAACTTATGAATTATCATAATGTGAAAATACAAAGAAGCGAAGCCGGAAACCATAGAGCTCAAGCGTTTGTGGAAAGAGCAAATAGGACATTAAGTGAAAAATTATTTAGTCATCAATATGCGCAAGAAATGATAAGCGACGATCGATCCAGAGTATGGGTGAAACGATTACCAGATATTTTGAAAACTTTGAATAATACACCAACGAGAATAACCGGTAAAGAACCTGATAAGGCTATAAAAATGAAAGAGGTTGATATTAGTCCTAAAAATTATCAACGAGTTGTGGGTCTTGATGAGGTTAGATTACCTCTTAGTGTTAAAGTTAGATATTTATTATCTCCTGGTGAACTCGAGGGTGGTGAAAAAAGACGAGCTACAGATCCTATTTGGAGTATCAAAGTTTATGATATTACACGCAGTGTCGTTTCATCAAATCAACCAGTTTTATATTATTTGGCGGATGGGCCAAGACGTGGGTTTGTTAGAGAAGAATTACAGGTTATACCTCATGATACTGAGTTACCTCCTAATTCTGTTTTGCAAAGATAATGCCCATAGGCAAAAGTATTTATATTATCTTCACAAATTTCTCTCTTATCATCATCACAAGACAGTGCAACTTTATTAATTGTTTCTGAAAAAACGTCGTGCTTATGACTTCTTAATACATTCATCCGTCTCATCTGTGGCTTTTTATTGAAAAGGCAATCCTTATAATCATTAAATCTTATGGTCTTTTTCACGATTGCCTTCTTTACTCCCTTACATTTCTTTTCTTCTTCACCTTCATCCATCTTATAGGAGTAAAGCTTTGCTCGTAGTCCTACAAATTCAGTTATCTGCCTACCGCCGGTCTCATCTTTAAACATATTAACAACTTTCTTATTCACACCAGTCTCAATACCAGACGGATGGTTTTTAGGAAAATTGCTTGTATCGAACATTTTTCTCACATCGGGGCTAATATCTTTATAGAAATCTTCTGTTTCTATTTCATATGCAAGGCTGTCCGTATCTGTAAACAACAATTTTGCTTTTTCTCCATATTTAGGTTTAATATAATTATAGTGAAATTTGTACATTATTGTTTTACTTAGATCCAGAATACACATACCCAAGTAAACAGGTTTATTGAATACTAGCTTTGTTTTCTTCATGTGGATGGCTACAAGATTTTCGCAAAAGATGGTGCGATGCTGGTAATTAGGTTTTGATATTAATTTTTTCGAATCTTTTTCATTCGTAACTAATCGCACATCCACCCTTTTTCTAATGTTTTCCATTGTTTTACCAAATACGGAGTTATTCATAAGTTTGAAGAAATCTTTCTCAAAATCGTTATTTCCTTTAGCTCTGAGGTTTGTATTCAAGTCAATGTATGGTTTTAGCCAAGCCGACTCTTTGAATGTAATGCCTCTATGAATTTTTGTAACTTTTAATCCAAGACTTTCGTAAAGTTTTAGTGTTTCATGATGAACAACATACTTTACCTTATTGTTTAGATTTGGAATCAATTTCTCAACCTTATTAATGATAAGTCTCTCTGGAGCGAGGGGGTAATCATTATGCAAATCATGAAGGTTAGTTGGGTATTCCAAATCAACCTCTATTATACAGGAGATATTTTTCCAGTTTTTAAGATCTTCTTCACTCATCCATCTAAAACCATGCGTAGGTAGTTTTTCGCTCATTCCCCCACCATATAAGTTATTTGCATCAAGATATGTAATATACTTTGTTTGCAGTTTTGGATCATATTCGTTCATGTAGGAGTTGTTAGCTTTCCCATATCTAGTAGATATCATGGATACCCCACCCCGTACACCTTTTTCAATCATAAGTAGCATGTCAATGTCGGCCAGCAACTCTAAATTAACCTTTGTTATCTTTAATGTTGCATCCCAAGCTAGTCCTGGCGCTGTATAATACCAGGCGGGATCCAATCCATAGTTTTTACTACAAACATCTCTAAAGTTCTCAAATACATCCGCTAAAAGTAATACATCTGACTCAAGATATAGGTTGTGATATTCCCTCATTGTTTTCATATTGAAGGTTTCCCACACCTTTTTAGCGTGCTGGTAGTTATCTTCTGTTATATCTTCATCGCTTAGTTTTGAGTAGAACGCTTCTTTAGGCGGAAGTTGAGTTGCGTTGAGTTTATCGAAGCTATCAAACCAATCATATGGAAAAACTCCTTTTCTCAACAATAACTTTAATTTATCACCTTCATAGAAAATATTTAAGTTTTTGAAAGATTCATTTGGCAGATTAGTTACTAATTTATCAAGACTTGATGCCATAAATTTAAATGAATCTATGAATCTAATATCACGTTTCACCTCAACCCGATTGCCTTCTTTATTTGTAAATGTATCAACCACAATCTGTTTTGCAAAAGAAATATACTTTTCCTCATTATTAGGTATGCAGTTTATATTACCTTTTGTTGTACCAAGATTCTTGATAAAAAGATGCGCGTCATATCCAGATAGGTTGTGAAATATTACGGGAAAGAACTTTGGAATCTTGTAATTTAAGTTGCATTCATTATGGGCTGCTCCTCTATAATTTCCTGTAAGATGGCAATGATCTAATACCTTATCTTCTCCCAATTCTTTCTCACAGATGTGGCAGTGGGTGGCGTTTTCATATTCTTTTTTATCCATTTCTGACATATCCCCCACCTTCTTTTTATATTTAAACTTATTGTAAATTTTTTTAATATCCTGCTCCAAATTATCTACGAATATCTGTGGGATATCATCATCTGGGGATTCGGCGGTGTATTGCGCAAGCTCAGGTGGAAATATTTTATCATCAAAAGATTTTATGAGATAACTGAATCCTGATGGTTTGTGTTTTTGGTATTGATTAGTAAAACTTTCACTTTCATCTGGTGAGCAGGTGTGTATTTTCTCTGGGTAACACTCAAAGTCTGCATATACAACAAAGGGTACTCGCATTTTTCTATTGAAGTTCTTAAAATTAATAAACTTAGGATTTCCATCTTTATCCATAGGCATAACAATCTTGACTTCTTCATTTGTTTCGCAATATTCAAGATGTTTTTCCAATGAAGTTTCTGACTGGAATGCGTTTAGACATCTAGGACAAAAGTACATCTTTGATTTATGTTTACTAACTTTTGAGGCTAACAATCTACTAATATTCTTTATCCAGCAGTAGTGATTATTTTCACCTTCTGATATTAGAAGTAGGTTGATTAGATAACCTTTTTGTTTTTTACTTATTCTTAGTGGACATACATCACCTTTATCATATCCGTAAACATTAATAGTGTAGCAGGGGTTTTGTTTTTCAAACTTGTTAATTTGTTTTAGTGAGGTAGGAAACTCCATTCCCGACCAGTCAAAGTTCTTTGAGTTTTCCATCATTTGTTTGTTTAGTCTTTCTGGATGAATTTTTTGTATGTAAACTGCAGAGGTTACAGCCCACTTAAAACACTCATGATCATTTTCATTCTTAACATTTATAATAGCCTTCTTTTTTGCTAATATTTGTGGTAATTCAATATATGAACTTCCAACAAGCGGCTCGAAGGGGTCAATGTTTATATCAAAGTATTCAACTTGATCGAATTGCCAACCAGAACCTTTATTTTGAAACTTTGCAACCTTTTCAAGTTGGTAATCTGTCATTGTATCGAATAAGTTAGAGAAATCTGTTGAGTCAGTAATCGTTTCTGGTTTTTTGGTATGAAAGGGAGATGATTTTTCATCAATCTGCCCTGTATTTGGATTCTCTTTTATAAATTTACATTGAAAGATGAACTTAATTTTGATTGGTTTCTTTTTCTGGTTAATTAGATTAAGAACTTTTGGTTTTATTTTTATGATAAATCTCTTTGGACCATACCCCATCTTTCCATCTATCCTATAAGTTTTCAGATATCCCCTCAATGCTGTTTGTTGTTCATTAAATGTGAAAAATTCTTTTCCATATTCAGTGACTGGTTTTTTAAACGTTCGTGTAAATCTTTCCTTCAGACTTTCTTTTGGTGTAAAACGTTTTCTTATTTGATCAGCCTTTTCACTCAAATTTTCTTTTTGATTTAAACTTTTAAATATTTTGTTAAACTCTTCCTTCATACTTTCTATTCGTTTGTCTACAATCTTTTTGGAAGGTTCTGGTATATAAGATTGTATCCAATCTGCAAACTCGTTAATATCTTTAATTATTGGTTTTTCTACTCTGCTTTCCAAATTTTTAATTGGAATTTTGGGGGGTTTTGGTTTTTTAGGTTTTAGAATTTTGGCGTCAATATTAGGTATTGGCTCATCAAGAATAGGTCTTTGTCTCTGCAGATTAAGCATCTCTTCCATAACTTCTGGAATATTTCTCAATGCTTCAACTAGTTCGCGTTTACTCCTCAAATTAGAAAATCCCCTACCAATGTGTGCTCGGGCAAGTTCTTTCAATTCCACAACTTTTTTCTTTTGTAACTCTTCCATTTATACTTTCGTAAGTTATTCTTTAAATTAACATTAAAATCCAAATTTTATTTTGCGTACACTTTTGTAAACAGGGAAAAAATCTCTGTTTAATTTTCTGATAATCTTTTTTCGTATTTCAGATTTCCTCCCCCGCGGATACTAGAAACCGGATTGATTTAGTTCTGGCATCGGCTTTGTGTCGGCTTAGTATCGGCTTTGTGTCGGCTTGGTATCGGCTTGGTATCGGCTTGGTATCGGCTTGGTATCGGCTTGGTAACGGCTTGGTATCGGCTTGGTAACGGCTTTGTGTCGGCTTGGTATCGGCTTGGTATCGGCTTTGTGTCGACTTGGTAGCGGCTTGGTATCGGCTTTGTAACGACCTGATAAAATCTCTGTTTAATTTTCTGATAAATCTTTTTTTGCATTTTCGGGCTTCCTCCCCTGCGTATACTTTGCGGATACTTTGCGGATAAAAAATTTACATAATTCAAAAAATTTCCACATGTCCCAGACCCCGCTTATACCCACTACTGAAGCGTTGTGTCGCTTATGTCAGAGTGGGAATGCTTGAAAACATAATCATAAGGGCGCTTGTGAACGACATAATCATAATCATAAGAAAATGATCGACCATTTTGTTATGATTATGATTATGCCGTCCGTGCTTATGATTTATGTTCCTCTCGGTTGTAGTGGGAACGTGAAAACACAAGCGACATAATAATAATCATGATAATGAAAGCGGCCAATTGTGCTCCAACCAATGAAAATCTAGTTCCAGTAAGCTCAGCTAGTCCAACACGTTGTCGAAGCTTTGTTCTTTTTTTAGATGTACGTGGAGCAACCAGACTAAGTAAATGTTCAAATTGCTCCGGAGACATTCTTATCAATTTAATTGAAAGTGCCACTCTCGATCTCCGAGCCGAAGTTCCTGAATAAGAGTATGATAACATTCTAATCTTTGCCGTTCTCTGAATGTCGGTCTTACCGAAAAACGCCATTTATATTCTCTCTTCTTTCTCGAGCGACATCGCCGTAAATCAAGAACAGAATCAGTATGCGCACAGAGCAAGATGACGAACCGTTGTCGAAGAAATTCCCCACTTGATGCTGTTAATGACAGCAGACATATCATAAGTGCGATCAATAGGTATGTTTGTACGGCAGCCATTTTTGAAGCCTGGTACACAAAATAAACAAGTGTAAAGCTGATGTATGACAAGACTTGAAGAACACGTTCCCACTAGATGATAAGAAGCTTACGTTTATGATTGTGATTATGATTATGATCGTTATGTCGTTAGTGGGAACCAAGCCTTAGTAAATCCACCTTGCCTTTGATAATGCTGAAAACCACGACATACAAAGAAAACTAGAATCTCTTTTACATGACGACCATGAAAGTGAGAATTGAATTGACTTAAATAACACATGGACCAAAACATATACCGAAACGAGACTTTCCGCCCTCAGGCATAACAACGGGAGTGAAATTCGGTCCGGCATAAGTTGCTAGGCGATGATTTTTTTATAGTGTCATGTAAACAAACATAGAACGGGAATGAACTTGGGCCGGGGAAAAAGTCGCCACGGTACGTGTAAACACCCCTTGATAGGGAAAATAGAATCAAAAGAAAGATCTCGAATTCGAATTAGGCAGGAAAGCTTGAATCTGGGTATTGAGTTTAAATACAAGAAACGCGGTGTGTTACAAAGGCATTTGCTGTCATAAGCATATTGTGCTCCAAATAAACTTCATTACTCTAAAAGAAAAGTGTACATTGCAACCAGGTGGATAATCAGACATAGTTTGACGCTGTGCTGGTTTGCAATAATGATTGTAACTTAAAAAGTTAGAATTCACCGACCCAAGGTTTCACGAGACAATCCCCGTCTAGAGTCTATGAGGGTGATTTTGCTAGGATGTGAGGTTCCTTTAATTTGGATTTTTTACCTTATCCTTCTATCTTGTGGGATTTAAAAGGAACAATCAGTAACAATATATAAACATGGTTTACCAGAAAGTAAACTGAGTGCAGTTAAATAAACCCATGAGTTTGACTTTGTATTAAATAAATTATACATATCTACTAGTTTTCCTGTCAAACCAAGATTAATGTCCGCTTTGTCGTAAGGTAACACAAAAAGGCTAATTGAATAAGTGTGTCGCATTGCTAATAAGAGACAGCTTAAGGAATCTCATGCCAGCAAACTGTTCCGTTGTCGCACCTTATTTTCTTTTGCTTGTCGTTAACAGTTTGATAGCGGCTGTGTTTAAGCTGCAAACAATAAGCTAGAGCAAGGTGGCTATTTGAATGCAAACAACGCTGGTAACTGAAGGTATATGTATAAATATTTTGTCGCGTGTATGGCATATGAACCAACTGACCTACGTCTTAAATTTCTCACTGTTGTGCAAATAAACTACAATACTTTACTATTGTAAAGATATCTTCTTGAGAAATCGTAGAAATTAAGAAATAAAGTTACCCAAAACTTTGTTTTGCTCTTCAATCAACATAATTATGTCAAGGGAAACGATTTGTTATAATCGACTTGAACGTCTTTCAATAAGTGAAAGATGACTCCTAAAATAACTCTGTCGTAGAGTTAATTCAAGGACTAGCTTGGCCAATACCAAGTTGATAATATTTTTAACACATTTTTCAGCTCACGGTAACAGGATGCAATCATGGCGGAGTTTCTCTTTGACAAACATATCACTTGCAAGCTCCAAATTATGCTTCACCTGAATCACCTTGGGGATTGTTGTGTCCTCCATCTTTCAGCCTGGAGTACCTTGAACAACGAGTGTTTTGCCTCGTACCTATCTTCAATCTGAGATCAGTCGGTAGTCCTGATTTGCATCGCTTGGCATCGTTGCGGTTGAAAGGACAACGAACACATGAAAGCGAGAAGTATTTATCAACAAGACGTCTTGAATCCCAGCAACGGTTCGACGCCGAACAAATCATTAACGTGTAATCTAATATGCAAATAATAGCTTCAGATAAAGCGGATACAACGTGTGAATAGATTCATAGCGATAGATTGTGCAAGGTTTTCCACATCAATCCTCAAATGTGATTAACTAAAATTACGCTTGTAAAAGATTTCCTTGGAGAGATGATAAACAAAAGCCCGCAGCGTTCTACGGTATATTGAATTGGAATTTTAACTCTTCATTGCCTTATATGTGAGTTGTAACTAGAAACTCTTGTATTATCACTTTCCAAATGCAGTCATGCTAAACTGGGAGCGGTTTCTGGTTTTTCTCCTGTGAGCGGAGCTCGTTAAACAAAGGGTCACGATACGAGCAGCAACTTCCGTGCGGAAGATGAGGCCAACTGAAAACAACCTCGTTCCCAGGGTCCTCTCTCTACCTCGAGAAAGTACCCTGGTTGTGGCTGGTCACGTTACTGCTAGATTTTTGCAGATTCCAGAGATATGATGGAAGGGAGGGGCTGGAAAGTTAAAGTTTGTCTCAGCGCTGAACTTGCTTACTGAGCACATTAGGGAATGGAATTTGCAGCCCTCCTGTTGTGGATCGGCAAAAATCATAGCGAAGGCATTGACAAATTCGATATAGGAGTTCATTGTTCGGCTAAAAGGTTAGCTCTGCATTTAGCTGAATTTTCGCCGTCGATAGTTGAACGGTCTTTAGAATTTGTGGCATTGAAAAAATCTGGCAAATAACTTGGAAATGACGACCACCACAACAAGTGGACCGCGCGGTGAATTTAATTTCTTTCATTCGGCGAAATCATAACGAAGGTATTTACTCGATCTGTCAGAGTTAAATACGTCGTATGTTCGCGTACAAAGGTAGTTTTGATTTTGATTGAATTTCTCTCATCGAAAGTTTGACGGTCATTCCACTCTCTTGCGGCGAAAACATTTTACGAAGAACTTGACATCAACAACATCGGGGCGCTGAATATTATAGCTTTATTTAGCTTAGGCTTTTAAAGCTTATATTTTTCAATCGGCAAAATCACAACGGCGGCATTAATGCATTCGTTTAGAGTTTGGCTAAGAGACGAACTGAATTTGATAGAGTTCATCCAATCGAAAGTTGGTCATTCGATCCTCTTGCAGTGAAATATTCTATGAGGAACTTGACAACAACGACATCGGCCGCGCGTTTGCAAAATCCAACGGCTTTCGTTTCAAAGCTGCCTGGCAGTAAGTCCAATTTTCGGTCGAGAGACTAGCTTCTCATTAAATTGAATGCAACCCATCGAAAATTTGTCGACGGTTATTAATTCTAGTTCTGTGAAAAACTGATGAAAATAATCCGAAGTAGGCTGTTGACGGTTAATTTAAAAAGTAGTGATAAATAAGCAAACGTTCCTCTCAATCAACATCTGATACTTATAGAAGTTCAGATAGAAACGAAGCACCGGTTAGGCAGGATCTCTGACAAATAACTTGCTTAATTTTTAAAATAACGTCTGTAAGGCAGCGCAACCTTCACCTCCAAGAACAGTGTTGACAAAATTAAGTTGAGGACCCACCCTCTGTGCGGCTTTGGTTGGAATGCATAGACACGTGACCAGCCGCAACCAGGGTACTTTCTCGAGGTAGAGAGAGGACCCTGGGAACGAGGTTGAACTGAAAAGACTGTCTACAGTCATGCTTAGCACAGGCGGCCAAAGCTCCGGATTTCAAAGGGCTCGTACGTGAAATGCAGCGACAGAATATAAAACAACAGGACAGGGCTAAAATAGTTAAACATAAAAAGAACATGTTGACATTGCAACCAGGTGTACGACCAGACATAGTTTGAGGTTGAGCTGGTTAAGTAATTCAACGTAACTAGACAAAATTCACAGACCCGATGTCTCGAGGTTAAAACGGCTCCTACTCCGTGTACCGGCACAGATGACGTAAAACAAAGCCAGACAATAACAAAGATGTTACTGAATAATTTTACACACAATGATGAAACAATGCGCTACGTCATCTGTGCCGGTACACGGAGTAAGAGCCGTTAAAACTCGTCGAGTTTGAATGTGAATAGCGAATGAAACGGGGGCGTTTGAAAGACAAATCAAAGAACACACTGAACTTTCTTGCACGTTCCTCAGTTTAATTTTGACAAATATTTATACTACAGTATCTCTTACCATAAGTTATTTTTGCATAATTTGAAATAAATACCTATTATTAATATTATGTTTTCTTGTAAAATACGAGATTTAATAACATATACTACATTTATCATGATACAGCTCAACAACGGGTTTCTGCAGGAGCCCATCAAAGTCTCAAATAGGCTACTTATCATGCTAACTCCTCGAGTGAACCTTTTCCGGAGATTTATTTTTAGAAAGACTATTCCCCACGAAATCACTCGACGGGACATAAACCACATCAGAACTTTGGTCGGAAAAAATCAACTAAGCGTTCCTCGCTTACCGCCATTTCTTATTTTGCAACCTGGTTAGCTGTTGTTTGATGTGATCGCCACATTTGGGGGGGGGGGAGGGTACTCTCTAATAAGGGCTTAATGGGGACGTGCGGCCAGCCAGGGTATGTTTTTCGGGATTTTTGTCTTAAACAGGGTATCGAATTTATCATTTTTTGTCTTAATCAGGGTATCGATTTATCAATTTTTGTCTTAAAGAGGATATTATTGTCTTACACAGGGTATGGTTTCGGGTTAAGTGTCTTAAACAGGGATTCAAAAATCGGAATTCTGTCTTAAACAGGGTAGGAAAATCAGCGTTATTGTCTTGAGGGATATATCGAGTACCCCCCCCCCCCCCCGGGGTCAAAGCTCTCTTTTGATTGAGTCTGTGAACTATGGACGTGTGAAAAAAACTTCCCTGAGAGCCGTTCTAAAAATTAATCCACTCGTCAAAGGGTTGACTTCAAGGCTTTGTATAGGAAATAGAGGATATGGGCTCCCGGTTTCTGATTTTAGTTATCATCTTCTGTGTCAAGCAAGTCATCGCCCTCTGATTCCAACAGACCTGCAAAGAAGAAGTAATATATCAAACACGGGCTCATCTCCGCTGAAAAAAACCCGTTTCGTTTAAGAGTGACGTAGAACAAAGAAAACAAAGGAGGCAACACAATAGAGACTAGGAAAATGACAGTGAAAAAAGCAAAGAAAAACTTCACAGATTTTTACACCGAGGTAAACCCCAAACACGAGACATAGTGTTTCATCACATATAAAACACCAAAAAGAGAGCTGAAATTACGATGCGTAGAAGGGGTATGTTTAGCAAAATACCAGTGAGAATTCGAGTGTGTATCGAGAGGATGATATAGCCTCTCGAACGAAAGGATTTAGAAGGAGAAATAAAAGATGCCAAAACGAGTTGTGGTCCATCGGATATCCAAACACGTCACAGTGTTTGATTTCCTTCGTCCTTCCTTTATGCATTATTGATGAACTTGAGAAATAATTATACTAACCTTTTTTTCCAGTTGGTAGGATACGCTTAAATATAGTTAAATACGGATATCTCAAGAAAGTTGCCCCTATTGTTAACTTAATTGGTGGAAGTGACAGACCGCTGTCTGCCAGTCCACTTGTAGACTTGTTCCCCCTAGCAGGTCAAGGATGCCCCGCGAGTGCGGTCATCCGTATATCCTCCCTAGAGAGCGTTTCAAGAGCATTTTTTTCTCGATAAATGCCTTTTTAACTTCTTATAGACATTAATATTGCCTGATATTGTGTATAATCATTTATTTCTTTGTTAGTCTTTTTAGATGTTGTTTGTACACAAGTGTACATTAATACGTTTGTTATTAATATTACTAAAGCTCTTCAATTAATTTATTAAGTATAAAAATTCGGCTGAATACTTAAATATTGACAGAAAGACGAATAATGTAAACAGACAGACAAGGGGGCAAAGAGAAACAGAAGATCAAAGTTGTGAATTCGGGTGAAGTGGAGTTAGTGAGGTAAAGTTGGTGAATTCTAAATGCTATTAATACTGTTCAAGAGACTTTACTGGCTTACACATGAAATATTGTACCACACCGTACGGCAAACGAGAAACGGAAGTTTTGAGCGTAAGTCCCTTGACAGAGTGGATTAAAACGGGTTAACGCCGAAAAATAATTATTAATTAAATAATTATTAATTAAATAATTATTAATAAATATTAATTAATAATTAAATTAATAATAATTATTAATAACTTCATTATTAATTATTATTATTATTATTAATAATATCTATTATTGACTATCAATAATTATTTATTTAACGCCTAAAAGGTCAGTCAGCTCCCCTGAAATCTTACGCTGGTACAACGTGCATTATGAACTCATTTTTTGTGTCTTTTAATAAACAAATAAAGTTTTATAACAGTGTAATACACAGCTTAGGCTTCTTCATTTGCTTTATGATATAGATTTTACACGCGGCGAGTAGAAACAACAAAGCACACAGATCGACAAACTGACGCCATTTAATACCAACTTCTCGACTGTTTTCGCTTCTTCTTCTTAAGTTGTTTTATTAATCTCAGTTTCAAAACTTTCTGTTGCTTCGCAGAGAACTCCATCATGAATTTCTTCAAAGAAAATGTTTTTCGCCACCTCAAACAAAAATGTCGATCAGAGGTAGTGTGGCGAAAACAATAAATTACGTTTTTTCTAAGTTTTATACTCGGATTCAACATGGGTTTGTCACCAATCAGAGTGCGCGCAGGGTCCTATGTATATTATAATTTCTCACGCATTAACTTAGCACCGGCCAGCTTTTTAAGATATTAATTGCCTTTACATTTATAAACCCCTGTGTAACAGATTCCCTTCTCCTAACCGGTTTCTAATTATCAACGAGTGATTCCTTTTGATTCGCCAATTTTGCCCCATTTAAAGTGACGTCATTAGAGTTCCCACGTAAAGATATAAAGAGCCAGCACAGCGACCTCTCTTCACTAGTCGTCACGCCATCAGAGCATAAGTTACTTGGCCCTTTGATCTTAAAATTACCCCTGGCCTTAAGAGTGCAAGCGGGAACCGATGTGTAAGTACAGCAATATCCTTACCTTACCATCTAAGAACTACGAAAGTTCTTAAGTGCGACTTTCTTCACGATACTATTTAAGGTTACAAGCTATAAAGCCATATGATAACACCACAGCTTCACTAGTCCAGCTTTGCGTTTTGTTGATTTGAAAATGGATGTAATAAAGTGGTAATTGAACTTCGTGTCGTGCAATTTTGGTCTGAAATCATACTTGTGATTTCAAAGAAATCACGCGTCTGATTTTAGGCCAAACTGCACTCCACTCAGTTCAATTACATTATTTATTCAATCAGTGAAGCAATTCCCGCCCGCCTAAGTTCACCGCGACAGGTTTTTAGCAAGTGACGCTACGCTTCCAACAGTCGCAGTGAGCTAGACGCTACACCCTGGATGTATATTCCATTTCCACCTTGCGCTTTTGCTGGCAGGAAGGCAGCAGAAGAACAAAGGAAAAGGAGACGAAGAAAGAAGAAGAAAAACATGGCTAAAGAGAGAATAATATAAAAAAGAGCAAGCTGCGCCAACCTGTAGATAGCACGTCAGCTTCTCCAAGTAACAATTCTAATTGGTAAGTTGTGTCCAAGGTCGCTGAATCTTTCCTAGGCTCTGTCGGAAGTAAGACAATAAAATTTCACTAACATACATAATTTTCCTAGTTCTGAAAAATGGCTTAAAACGTCCAGGCAATTTAAGAGACCTATTACTTAATTCTGTTGATCCCCGCTAACCAACAAACCGAAACAAACCAAACTGCAGAGACTTCCCCATTTTATACACACCAAAGTAATTACGCGACAAAGCATTGAGTTAATTTCCACCAATATGAAAGTTGTTCCCTTTTAAGTGAGCAAGGTTAAGTTCGATTCCCGTGGTCTCATGTAGGTTGGGTTTGTTGATGGTCCTCCCATTACACCGTCGGTTTCTCACTGGGTTCTTCGGTTTTCCCCTTTCCGTAAAAAACACATAAAAATGCAAACTCGATCAAGCATCAGTTTTATTGTCGTTACCATGACCGTTATCGTTATCATTATCGTGATCGTGATCGTGATCGTGACCGTGACCCTTACCGTCCCCGTGATCGCTATCGTTGTCGTTATTATTTTCAACGGTCAGCTCACCTTCCCTGCTACGTTTAGGCACTTGTGGCTGTCTCTTAACTGTGATTTCAGGAAACAATTCCTTCTCTTCATGACTCCTAACCAGCTTAGACACATTTGCAGCCCGTTTGACCGCCTTCTCCCAAATACAAAACAACTGCTTCTCAGCGGATTGAAAGACTGAAGATTTTCTGTGCTCTCTTCCTTCTTCTGGAAGTCCATATGCATGACGCGAAACTTGAGGACATTCTAACGCGTTCAAACTAACAAAAGAATATCTTTGACGACGTTCTTTATCTCTGGAATATCGATCACGAACGCGTTTGAGTTCAGACCTGTTGCGTTTGTCGTCTTCCATCTTTTTCTTGAAATCCTTTAAGCTGTCCTGTAAATCAGCGTGTAAAGTTCTTGACTGTAATGAGTTAATAGTAGTTTGCAGTCTCTGAGCTCTTCGTGACTTATCCGTGGAATTGGCATAGATCCCTTTAAGTCTTTTAAACGTCATCTCTTCCTTTTCGGTCATCGCAACAACATCGTTCTTTTTCCACGCCGATCGAATTTTTCCGTTCGTTAGGGGAGCAGCAATATGGCAGTTTCTTTCTCGGTTCTTTGTTGTTCCATTGGTGTAATAAACGTTTGTTTGTTGTGCCCGAACGTTTGCCCAGTTCTTGGCCCAGGATTCTCTATCTTTGTCGTGCATATCTGCTTTGCATTTCGCTTTCTTGTTGCCTGGTCGCGTGTTATTTGCAACAGGCGGTAAATTCCTGTTTTGTGACTCTGTAGTGGAGACAGCGCGTCTGTTGTAGCCCAACTCCACAGAGGATACTATATTCAACCGAAAAGAAATGGAAAGATATATAATATTACTGTTAGCAGGTTACGAGCATTGAAGTAACTCAGCCAAAATCAAGTTATTTATTAGGTTTTGAGATCTACGCACAGAAAGAACGGTGAGCAAAATCTTCACTTATGTAAAATTCATGGCTCGTGTTGGTGATATGACGAACGATATCTATGTTGTAGGTTAAAATGAGTTTCAGGTCAAATTAGTTCCAAACTAGTTTGATTTGATTCTTGTGGCTATGAGCCAGAAGGCTGGTAGTTCTGTCTCTGACCAGTTTTCTGAAGTAAAAATTTGGGGTTTTTAAATGTGTTAAGAGGTTAGCCCCCAGTTATCTATGTGATAGATTCAAGACACGTGCTTGTGTTCATGACTGCAATACCGGCAGGGATGTAGATAAAAGCCGGGAGCCGGGAAAATTACCCGGCTTTGAGCGTCATTTTTCCGGCTGTAAAGGCGAGTAGCCACCTCAAAAAGGACTTACTCTCTCTCCTTAATGTTTCCAGGGAAATTTCAGCAATTTATTCATGTACTCGCACCACTGTTTCTTTTTTACTTCAGTCAACTGAACGTACTCCACTCCATTTTGTTGAGTTCGAACGATCGCATTGATTTTCTGTTTGCAGGCTCTACCCGTTCTGTCAGCGGTATTTTTACCTTATGTAAACAAACTAATGAATGCGAAATCGCGAATTTACTGGGAAAAGTTCCAAAGGGTATCAATTTTGCAACTAAAATGAAGGAAAGCACGTTTCCGAGAGTCTAGATTTCCAAATTTTCCGGGGGAGCATGCCCCCGGACCCCCCTAGATGTATCGTGCCAGTGGCATGATAAAATGAGCCTGCGGCTCATCATACCCGCCGATGATATCAACATTTCCGCCTGTTAAAATGTGTATATATATACCCGAACATCCCAGTGTATAAGTCAGCTTCTGGGCAACGCACATTTCTATACCGCGCAACGAGTTTCTGGAATTCTCTTCCACGCGAAATAACAGAAAGTGATAGTTTACTAATATTTTAGAGAAATTTAAAGGAATTTCTTAATAGTTTTTAATTGGCAATGCAATACATTTTAATACTTTTTTTTATCCTTAATTTTTAATGTATTTTCTATTGTAATTAGTTTTTTAAAAACCGTTTAGTGGAAAAACAAATAAATCTTGTCTTATCTATCTTATCTCCTAAATAGTTTTTCTTCTTGTTTCCAAACTTTGATTCCTAACAAACGTAGCTTTAAAATGGCTTGCTTAAACATCGCTAATCTTTCGAGACATTAATGAGCTTCGCATCATTTTGCATAGTAAATGCCTCGATTTGTTGGCAGTCAATGAAACTCGACTACATGAAATTATTGCCGACAATGAAGTCAGTATCGATGGTTACGATATCATCCGCCGCGACCGACCAATTTCAGCACCCCCTTCTTTTATCTTACAATGGTACATTACCCCAATTTCTTGTGTTCCAATTCCTCACCGACGCACCACCAGTTTCTTTAGTAATAATATGCATGCAAAAATTCCAGCATGCTCATTGGCTGAGAGCACGTCAATTAATCCCAAACAGTGCAGAAAATTGAAATTGAGTGCAAAAAGTTGAAATTGAGTGCAGAAAGTTGAAATTAAATTTTTGCATGTATATTATTAACAAGTAATCACATGATTTGTCTCGTGCAATTTGGGATAAATCAGCACTCGTAAATTTTTCAAAGACTACAAATTGCACTCGCCCTACGGGCTCGTGCAATTTGGTTAGCCTTTGAAACATTTACTCGTGCTGATTTATCCCAAATTGCACTCGAAATCATGCGATTACCTATACAAATTACCCCACAGTATTAACAAACGGGGATGTTTTTACTCACGTCCAGCCGGTTTACTGATTGGCCAGCTCATTGCTGTGCCCACAGGCGCTCCGCGGTGTTTCTGAAACGACATCCAGGCCGCACCACATTGTTCGACAGAGCAAACCCTGGAACTAGAAAAGATTGACAATCGAAAAGTGACGATTGTACACAAACACGCGAAGTTATTGAATAATCAGGAAATTAGAGATGTAGGAAAACAAGTTTAAACAAGAAACTCAGTGGACATCTTGGAAATCTCAAAACAGCTGTGATCTTAGTTCAAACCTGAAAAGGAGGAGCAAGGTTGGCGCGTGCATCAAATCCTCTGAGTTTTGGAAATTCGTCCTGTCTTGGTTGAGAAGCAATAATATATATGTTGGGAATTTGACCGAAACAGATCTGATATTTGGTAAATTTGATGTTATTGAGGATTTCTTCTTGGTCAATCATATACTATTGTTGGACCGGCAAACATTACATTTACTCTAGGAAATGCCAGAATAGCACGCCTTCCTTTCCAGGCTTCTTCGCCAAAATTCGACTTGGGGTGTTAATATCGAAATGTATATCGCCAGGAAAAGAGATAAACTCTCTCTTCACTTTAAAAAATTGGAAAAGTTAATAAATGTTCTGCAGCCTGAACAAGCTTAATGCAAATTAAGTTCAGTATTATTGCCAAGTAGCCTTGTGGTGAGTGGAGTGCGTGGGTGTGCGTGGATTTTGGCAAATGCGAGAGTGAACTTTTGTTACTCGTCTGTAAATTTACGGACGGACCATTAGAAAAGTGATGGGGGGGGGGGGTGGGGGATTTTCAGCTTGCACGAATTTTTTTTTCGCTCACTGCTTGTGCAGGAATTTTTTTCCAGGTGAACCCCTCTGCACGAATTTTTTATACTACGTGTGAAAAAGTCCCAATTGGACCTTCCTTTAGCCTCCCACGCAAACGTTCTTAGGAGTTCGTCACGCGTTCCTACCCCACGAACGTGGGGTAGGAACGCGTGAGGAACCCCTAAGAACGTTTGCGTGGGAGGCTAACCTTCCTTCTGCATGAATTTTTTTTTACCTTCTTCTTTGCATGAATTTTTTTTCGTGGCATTTTCCCTTGCATGAATTTTTTTTGTTTTTTTCCTCACACCCCCCCCCCCCCCCTCCATCACTTTCTAATGGTCCGTCCCTTATTTATTTATTTCTTTTTTCTCCTTGTGTTGTAAAAATGTTTTTTTGAAATGTGTTTAAAAAATGAATAAATATGTTCAAATGACAAAAAAAAAGGTTGGCGCGTGCACTGGTTACCGGTCATTTGCTCCCATCTGCATGACCCAGGTTCTTATCGTGTGTTCATGAGAGTTGAGTTTATTGCATGTTGGTTCTATACCTCCACAGAGGCCAGTGCTCTTTCCCGGGCTCTCCGTTTTTCTTCCCCCATAAAAGCCTACACCTCCAAATCAGTTTTAATCTTATTATCTTTTAGTCTTAATAACAATTTCTTTCAAAGCATAACAGTGCTGTACTGTGATAATGTGGGTGGAACTAAGAAAGCATAGAACGAATGGATTGTCTTAGCAACGACAAGCAAATGATTGTATCTTCTAAAAATATCAATGAACCATGTAATCTGATTGGTCAACCAACACATAATCTATTCTGTCATGAAAAATGATTTTTGAGATGAAAATCAGTAGCCATTGGTGTTAAATCGAACGTACAATGATATTGCAGTTGGATTTGTCATTGCCCAAGTAAAGAACCGGTTCTCCTCAAGTTTTCTACGAGTTGAATAGTCCATTTCACGTTAAGCGCCTCGTAACTGACCTCAGTTCAAACTCATAGACACAGCATCATGTCATTTAAATCCAGTTTCTTGTGTGTTACAGAAGGTAATTGCACATATAGGACAATATTTAAGCTCACAGGTATGGACTCAATCTTTTTCGGTAAACAGATGGTCGGTGAAAGTGAACAGAAAGAATGGTACAGATTCAGGGCTCATATGATTCCCGACATGCAGCATGGCTTAATCCTTCTTCAACAGATTGGATAAAGAAACAAGTTCCAACAACTGACAAACACCAATCAAACATAGCCATTCATTGTAACCAACCCGAGCTGCAGTGTTTTTTTGTTTAAAAGATTACATTAAGGCGATTAACTATCACAGAGTTCTGATGAATGATCAATTTTGGAAAATCAGCGATTTGTTACCTCAGTTCTAAATTCTTACCAGTTTACAAGTACACTTTGCTTTTCTTAATTCCCAAACCAAGAAAATCTGAACTATACTAGTGTTTAGCTAACCTGTGTTTGGTTTCCAAAGGTTTCTTATCATCAACTGACTCCGTGCTCTGCAGTCTTTCTTGCAAACATCGGTACAAGAAAGCCATTACTAAACTACAACTGCACCGGCAGTTGTACTTAATAGAAGCGCTTAAATTCTTCCAGGTTGTAAATGACGCAAGTTAAATCTTACTAAAAGCCACTTTCTAACACCGACATAAAAGCTCAAGGAAGCGGCGAAGTGCGAGCAATTAATCTAAAATATACCGGTAAGAAACCAGAGGCCATTATCAATGGGAAAACTGTAAACAACTTGTCAGCTTATTGAACAAAGGTTGTTTGCATTACTTCGATTATGACGCATGTAATCAACGAAAAAACAATGCTTCCTTGAGATATTTGGGATCACCGAGGAGAGAAGGCAAACAAGAGGACAGAAATAGTGAAAAAAGGGTAGATAAGTGATGAAGCTTGTCAAACTGAAGAAGAAGTTTCACGTCAAAAACTATCACCATAGAAACTGGTGTCAATCATCATTGTTGGGTGATAAAATTCTACTTTTCCATTTAATTACAATATTAAATTCATATTTTTACCATTCTCAGAGACAAAGTAGTAGTCTATCCTGAGGGGTCAAGGAAGCCGTCTTAGGTGGCGCCAAAGTATGAAAACATTTACTAAGAAAACTCCGGTAATTTCTCTTGCAGTCGGTGACTCTAAGCCATATTTTGTTTCTCTGTCGTATGAGTGTAAAGTCAAGCCATCCCCGATTTTTTTCCTGCAAAACTTTCACAGTTCTCGAAACTAAATGGTACTTACTATATGAATTCCATGATATTTCTCGGGTCCACTGACTTCAAGCTCCCGACTAAGCGCGCACGCGCGTCTTAGTGGAGTCACACCTCGTTTCTCCTTTCCAAATGGAAGACGTCTTACCCATGTTCTGTAAACTACACCAAAATGCAAGCCTTTCAAAGACTTTCGTATCCTAACATTTTCGCTTTACTGACACCTTGGGGTTTTTTTAAGTAGAGCGCCAATCATTTAAAAATCGCAATTTGTTGTTCAAACAAAGTGTGTTTACATATAGCACTTTTCTGACCCAAAAAAATTCAAAATCAGAACGGAGACAGAACTCATATAAGTGCTCTGAGTCGTGCGCATTTTCATAATCACGCGGCAGAGGAATCGTGCAATAGCGCGGTTTGCTAAACATGTCTGATCCAAGCTACTGTTTTCATGAAAAACATTGGAATACCAAATAGTTTTCTATCTAAACAAACAAATTCCAGATTCGGAATAATCGAATGTTTTACGTGCACAAGTGTACCGTGTCTAAGGGTTAAAATCACTGACGAACACTGATGTCAAAACGCAAGTGAGCGGTTTACATTGGATCAAGTTAAACTTCCGGTAATTTCACAGACGCGGAAACTGAAAAGTAACTTGCAAATGTTTTGTGTTGTGTTGAAGCTCGGCAGTAGCTTTTTTCTTTTCTTCATTTTCGGGGTAATGCTTAACAACGTCACGGCCACACTAAATTGTCTTTCATAAACAATGCCGATAGCTCTTTACCATTGAAATTGACTGGCCGATGCAAAACGATCCATCTAATTGGTTCCTCGCCAAGAGCGCGAAAGGAAGACATTCGTCTTACCAAAACTTGCTGAAAATGGAAAATCGTGTTTACATTTGAAACTCAATGTTAGACAAGTACATATCTTCATACTGAAAACGAGTACTCGCTTGCTATCAGGCAAACTCACACAATTGCAAAGGATGAAAAAAGGTCAAAATTACGATTATCATGGTGGCGCTAAGTTTTGACAAAAAGTCGTATCAATTACTCCTAAAACGGCTTCACCAAGTTGTCTTAAGTATGTACAAATAGCTTGCTTTTCAAGTGTCTTCATTATATCATCTTAAGGTGGTACAACCCACATCTATCACCTCGTTGGATTAATAAATTTTCTTGTTTCAATTTCTCACAGGCGCAGCACCAGTTCCTTAAGAAATTAACTTTCCCTTTACATATGACGCTCTACGCTTGGGTCACCTGTGGTCAAACTGGTCATTATCTTTGACAGAATAACAACAACGCAAAAATATTACAAAGCCCAGTTATGTAAAATGTAAACAAAACGCAATGAGTACAGTACTTAGCATTCCTAAGAAGGACAGGAAAGCGTAGGTCCAACACAAAGATGTATCACTGACCGTGCAAATATCATCAACCAGGGTATGTCACTTATTTCCATGATATACAATGGCTTATAGTTACCAAAGTTTGTTGAGTGTTTTTTTTTCAACAACCCCTTCCTTTCAAGACGTTTCGATAGACGAGGCTTCCTAAGGTAAGATTTTGGTGGTTGATACGGAAATTGTTTTTCCACATATGTCGACTTCAGTTCAAGGTACCTGTATTATCGGTATGCCAATACAATTAAAGCTAATTAAGAAACTTTTGGAAATTACTGTTTTTGTACTCTTTTACATACACAGAGAAGTTAGTGATCATTAAAGCACACGACAGAGCAAATTAACTAACTTACTTTGGCCGCACAGTACTAGAGGCATAAGATGTTTTGGGTCTTGCACAGTCAATAGGCATCTCAGTTGCAGCTGAGCAAGCAGTTACAACGTAACCAAATCTTTTGGGGCTACAATGTCAAACCACTTCTACAAAAACCACCGCCAATCAACGTGAAAACACACTACAGTCAAAGCCATTTTAACCAATCATAATGTAAAGATCTCCAGAGGCTGACGACAGACGCAACATAGGATTCCTTACTGCCACGTTGATACGAATTTTTGCGGTCGACAGTAGGTCGCCAAACTTCAGTATCCAAGAATGAATGGAACGTTGCTAATTCCCCTGAGAGGTAAACACGTGAAAGTAAACGCTGTTGCTAGGAAGCGATGGAAGGAAGGCAATAAAATTGTAATACCTGAATATATATTGGTGTTTATCGACTTATCAGTAAACAAGACAACTTTGGGTATTGCACGCTGGTCTACTTCATGACTTTACTTCCTTTGGCATTGTTGCTATTTGATAAATTATGCAAAGTTAAGTTTTATTATCAGAGAGGTCAAGACGTTTCCCATTATTTAGCTGATCGCGAGAGAAAGTTCAATTGATTTTTCTTGCCGACTCTTAAAAGGGTTAACACTGCAAAGATCAGTGTCTTTTTATAAATTCCAAAACTCACAGAAAATCCCAGCCTTTTTAAGTAATGTTTGCTTTTGTTATTTGGAGGTTTTGCTTCATTTGTTTGAAGTCCTTTGGACGATTAGAAGCACAATAAATGAGCTTATGCTTTCGAAGTTGACGCAAAAAATTGGTTAAAGAAAGTTAAAGTTAAGGGACAGACCATTAGAAAAGTGATGGGGGGGGGGTGTTAGGGAAAAAAAAACAAAAAAAAATTCATGCAAGGGAAAATGCCAAAAAAAAAATTCATGCAAAGAAGAAGGTAAAAAAAATTCATGCAGAAGGAAGGTCCAATTGTGACTTTTTCACACGTAGTAAAAAAAATTCATGCAGAGGGGTTCACCTGAAAAAAAATTCCTGCACAAGCAGTGAGCGAAAAAAAATTCGTGCAAGCTGAAAATTCCCCACCCCCCACCCCCCCATCACTTTTCTAATGGTTCGTCCCTAAAGAAGTTGGCACAGAACTTTAGTGCGGCGGGCCACGTAAGAGCTTAAACAACCAATCACCATAAAGCAATGGTGATCTCACAGACAATGAACTTGGAAAAAAAATACAAATTGCTCTTTCCGGTGGAAACACAAATAATTAATATCTTTAGCTCAAATAAGATCTGTCTTTGTGCTGGAAATATATTTAATACAAGGGATTTACATATGTTGGTAACGGATACCTGACACGAGAGGATGAGTTACTCTCTTGATACCTGATCAAAAGGATTCTAGGAGTTGCGTCGAAACGTTAACAGAATTCGGACAGATAAAAGTGGCTTGTAAATTGAGCTGAAACTGTTTGAAGCAAAGCAAAAGAGGGTTTAGATACTGAACCTATTCGAATAAGCACCAAACCTGATCCACTCCCAAGATCAAAGTTGTAATTCTTCGGACTTAGTGGATGGTAGAATACCAGATTCTTCTAACGAGCCTCGTTGGAGAATTTGCTGAAAGATCAAGTCAGTACTCCTTACATAATGTTTTTCTCAGCTACCATATTTTGTTTGCTTAACTGACTAGTTTGATATTGACAGAAGTTGAATGCGAGTGATACCACACATATCTGAGATGGGAAGGTACTGCTTCAAAGAGTCCACTTTAAAAAGCATTGTCACAATGTACAACAGTTCTTCTATTTGACCCATATAAAGACATTTTCCGGTAGTTATCGACGCAAGCCGACGATCTGCGTTTTGGCACTTTGTAATGTTGAATACTCGGTTAACCTTCACGAAGCGGAAGTTTTGAGTCACGCTATGTGATATCAGTATCTAGACTATTTCACGGCGGGCTTACCATGCAGTTCTATCATGGATGCCAAGCGACTCAGAAGTGCACTCTTCAATACAAACTGCTCTTAGAATTCTTTATAAAGGACTGAGTTTTCAGGCGCTGTTTGATGTTCACGAAGGACATGTCTTCATACCGGATACCTTAACATGCAGACCTTCGGCGAATCTCAAAGTTCTGTAAACCGAAACACAGAGTATATACGTTTGGTGGAATACAAAATGATCTAGTCTTACTTACCGTGATGAATCCCAGTAAAGTGACGTCTTGAAGTCGATAATTTCCTGACCAACTACAATGAAATAGCACCGAATAACACGAAGACGAGTGCGCCAACGATTGATTTCGAGCGAAACCCACCAACAAGTAAATGTACGTCCCAAAACATTGAGTTACCAAGATGGGTCAGGTTTCACATCTGTAACCCGAGCACAAGGGAGTCTTACATGATACTGGGGCGACGTTCACCCGGGCGCGAAGTTCACTCCAGTTCCCTCTTGTGGCTCTGTATTCGTTTAGGAGATACCAACAGAAAATAGAAGACGAAGCGAGTCACACGAGGACAAGTTCAAACCAGTTTCGTCGCGGAGGGAAAATCTCATTCCTGCACGAGACTAGCGCCGGGGCGAATTTCCACCTGTCAATACCTCCTGAGTCCTTAAGCGGCCTATAGGCTCATACATGAAGAAACCAATTGTTTGGTGACCTCCAAACAAGCACGGGTAAAGGAATTCAAAACAGACGCTTTGTTAACTTCTAGTGGGTTCTGCTTCTCGTTTGGAGGCGATCACAAACGAAGGTGTACAGTAAAAGACTGCATAAAGTTGAACTCGCCCGTGCAAGGATGATTAGCCTAAGGAGAAGGGTAGGGGTGAGGTGAAGTGTGGCACCCTCATTCACCTTTTTGTAACACCAATACTTCAAAAGGGCGGAGTGAACTTACCTTCGTTATTTGACTTCTCTGGGAATTTCTATAATAGCGAAGAAATATCAGAAGTATTTTGGCCATCAGTGACACAGTCATAGCCCAGGCGCAGAGAATTGAGTATCGCAAAAACGTCTGCGTTCGCAGGCTACTGACATAGTAGCCACAGTGTGTTCAGGGCGAAACGATAAGTTGAGTACTTTTTGAGGCGGATAATGACTATGACAATTATTAATTTACACCGCGCAGTTCCTATTTAACAATTATTCACCGAAGGCGAAGTGATTATCGGTGAATATTCACCGAGCCGAAGTCGTGGTAAATATTCACCGATAATCACTGAGCCTGAGGCGAATAATTGTTTTTGGTATAAATATACAGGTGATTATTTCAAAAAAAGAAAAGAAAAAGCATTGTACAACACGAATAAAATTTTTTTTATCAAAAGCGCGCGAACGAAAGGCAGCCATTTTGTTCGTCGAGGTGATTATCGGCTGATAATCCGAGATAGCAAACCAATCAGAGCGCGCGATTTTGTATAATCACCTGAGTATTTATACTAAATAAATATTCAACTGCGCCTTACGAGATGAATTTACAGGCACAAGGGGCAGACCAGCACACCAGGATCTGCATCCCCTACACTTCGCCAACACTGTTTTCACTTAAACGTCCCACAGAGTTATAACGAACAAGAGTTGTGAGACGGGACCTACCGTTTATCGTCCTTATCCGAGAAGGACGATATACAGATATAAGAATGGCTTTTGTGTGTTGAAGTATCAATTTTCAGTACCAACTAACAACAAATGGGAGTTTCATTTAATGACGTAACTGATCAGAACATCAAGTATATCCACTCACTACAATTTCATTTTTTCCATTTTTATTTAAAACACCGAGCATTTATCGAATACTCAGTCGCGATGTTTAGAGCAAGAATTCGTCATTTTAACTGAGCTTACTAATCGAAAACAAAATCTTACTAAAACCCATCAGAAACACATGAAATCAGTAGTCAGTTACAAGGGATTGCCACTTCTGGTTTTGACACTTCCGGTCTTGGCACTTCCGGTTTTGACACTTCCGGTTTTGACACTTCCGATCCTGTTTTAGGTTCACATTTAGTTGTTAATTGCCTCAAAGACTCCAAGACACTGACAAATCATACACTAGCAGGCGTCCCTCTAAACAGCCACTCCATGGGCGCTTTTATGAGAAAATATATAATGTAACTTTCCCTCTACATCAGATTCGATCTTAGAACTTTGTCCTGATCCCTGCACCTGGTTGGCTTGGTTTTGTGGACACTGCGCACTCTGTGGAGGGGTCCTGAGGGATGATCGTGTTAATATACTGACTAAACTGTGCTATTGCACAAGGGGAGTCGTCACAGTACGGCAAGCGTCGCTCTTGTCCTTTGTACAGCAGTCTTACGGCGTAGTCGGTGTTGATAGAATTGACAGCTTCATATAACTCCAACTGAACCATAGCGGCGTAGGGAGTCCATTTGCCATCGCTGGCGTTTAGAGCTTGAAGAAACGGCATTACTGTGGAAAGAAACCAACAAGTGTAAATGGTTTGAACCCAATAGTCTCAGTAGTTGATTGTTGAGTTTGATCGTCTGGCTGTAAGTAGTTCTGACAGGGTTCTGTCTGATGTGGTGTTTCTTGGTCATGTAAATGGTTTGAACCCAGTAGCCTCAGTAGTTGTTTGTTGAGTTTGATCGTCCAGGTGTAAGTCGTTCTTAAAATTAACTGTTGTTGATGCTGCAGACTGATGTTTCAACAACCTGAACGGAAGTCATCATCAGAGTCAAGTGATTTAGTGTCGTCAGGTGCTGGTCTTTACGTCTCTGTCGGATCAATGCAAATATCTGGGCAATTGTGCACCTACCCCTCCCCTAACCCAACAAGCTATAATAAGTTAAAAAGTTAGCATTAATATAGGGTTAGGGGAGGGGTAGGTGCACAGTTACCCAGATACTTACACTGATCTTCTCTGTCCAATGTTGTGACTGGAAATTTGTAGAACGTATGAGGACCACGTTTCTGGTAATGAGCCTCCGAGGAGTCAAATGACAAGCAAAGACGAAAACAATCTTTTATTCCACTTTACCTGTGTTATCATGACCAGAATAAAGATAAAACTTCTTGGTTTTTCCTCCTTCCATACTTTCTTGCATAGCCTACAACATGATACAGGACTGAATAACTGAGCGTTTGACTATGGGAGTAAAAGGTCACACTTTAAATGGGCATTATTTCGTAGGACTCAAGGTTTGACTCTGGGATTAAACAGTTAAAGGTAAAATCACTTGTTCAAGACTCAAGGTTTGAAATTGCACTTGTATGAAGATTAGACTTTGTATGAAGGGACAAAATTAGAGCCACGTGTATAGTATACACGAAGATTTGACTTTAGGGACTAAAAGAGTCACAAGTTAATACCAAGTCTCCCTTGTGAAGGTTTGCTTCTGGAATGAAGGGTAAAAGTTTGACTGCACTCAAGGTTTGACTGGTTGAAACGAAAAATGGTTTGTACGTGACACGAGGATTGATTTTGAGAGTGAAAGGATTTATAAAGTTCAAATTACATTTGTATGGCTCAAAGGTTTGACTCAAGAAGAGAAAGGGATAAAAGTTAGAACTTCATTATTTCACTCAACTGATGCTTGGTCGTGGTTTTAAAAGGGTAAAAATTAGAATCCAATTACGTGATCCCCGGCAGGGTTGGCGCAGTGGTGAGAGCGCTCGCCTTCCACCAATGTGGCCCGGGTTCGATTCCTGGCCCCGGCGTCATATGTGGGCTGAGTTTGTTGGTCCTCTACTCTGCTCCGAGAGGTTTTTCTCCAGGTACTTCGGTTTTCCCCTCTCCACAAAAACCACCATTTGATTTGATTTAATTTCATATGATTTGATTTTATTTCATTTGTGCTTTACAGTGTCCCCAATTAGTACAGCAGTGCTAAATACAGTTGACACTCAAATAAAGTTCATTAGTATTTATTTATTATTATTATTATTATTATTATTATTATTAAAAATGTACATGAGCCAAGGTTTGCCTCAAGGAATGTAAGAATTAAAAGATAAAACTCACTACTCTCACCTGCCAGATTTCTTTGATGAGGAAACCAATCCCTACTCTGGAATAGCGACCAATTGATGGGTAGCTGTACTTAGAATACCACATGTACACCATCTCAGTCTCTAAACGCTGGAATAAGTTAGACGACAAAGTGGATGGGATGGGATAATCGTGGCAGATATGAGTGAGCAAACAGTCTGCCAAGTCTCGCAAATCATCCATGGCTAGGTGGACAGAGAAATATTGAAACAAATAACAGCAATGTTAAGAAGGCAGTAAATGTTACTAATTATACATATGAATAAAACTTGTATCAAGGAATGATTGTTTTTACTGATAACATTATATTGACAATCCCTCAAAAGGAATTGTACGACTTATGCTAATTAAGATATGGGGCAGAACAGTTTTGCACAAGGTATAGACTGGGAGGAGTCAGAAAGAAGGGGTGGCATTGTTATATCTATTTTCTTTAAAGTTGCAGTATACACATTTTCTGTTGTTGTACATATATTTTTTTTTGGAACATCCAGTCCAAAATTAAGTAGCCCGCATAGAATAGCTATGCTAATTGCGGGCTACTATGGTCTCTGTAGTGGTTTTAAAAATAAAGTGTGTGTTGTTGTTGTTGTTGTTCATTGCTGAAGGGAATTAGGTGGGGCAGAATCATCCCTGATCCTAAACCGCAACAGCATAACATCAAAAAGGATGACATTACCACACAAGAGCAATGGATAACCCACCAGGGAAAGCAAAAGAATGAACTGCACAATGCATGTTATTTCTGTGTTAGAGAAGTCAGGCACATCAAAGCTGTAATACCTGAGTCCACCTTTTGAGAAAATGGGGATACAATTCACTTACTCAAGTTGCGTGTTATTCCTAGAGCTTGTTGGATGTCTTTGATCAGAGGCTTTGTGTATTTATTGTAGTGATTCAGCCAACCATTTGATTGAAAAAATTCTCTCTCATACTGGCCCAGTTTGGGACAAAGCCTGGAAAGAAAAAACAAAACAGCATCCAATAGTAATTTTTTAATACCATGCACTCTTGATGATCTTGTTGACATATGTCTAGTTTCTGTTTGGCTTAACCCTTTCAGCCCCAGTACCAATATTCATTTTCTCCTGACTGTTCTCATATATATGTTGTGGCACTAATGAGGAGAATGTTTATAAATATCAATATAACTCTTTATTATGATCATTTTCATTATTCTCATAACATGAATGGTTAACATTGAACAGTAAATATTGTAGTACAAAATTGGATGCTGTTCACTACTGGGACTTAAAGGGTTAACTGATCAGTTTTTATTCATTGGCCACTATCAACCTTCGTCTGAGATAGAAATCTGAACATTATCTTACACTGATAAGTATCTGAGGCCAGTATTCAGCTGTCGTGGCTGAACAAGCCTGGTCAATAAAGGATTTATTAAATAACCAATTTGCTTTGTATTGTTTTGTAGTATGAAGGCCCATCTTTCCTGCTCAGGTAGCCAATCAGAACTCAGGATTTTCCTTATCTTACCCGCTAGGGGAGCCAGTCATATAACAAATAACATTCACACACACACCCTTCAGAGTCTATGTATTTGATACTTGAAGCCAAATTCCTTATCTATAAATGCAAGTTAAATAGATACCATCCATCTTTGCATGTTTATAAGGTCAAGATCAAGGCTGTTTACCAAGTTGAACATAAAATAGCAAGAAGGCGGAACAAATTAACGAAAAATTTAAGTAAGTGGGAAAGGCTTATGCTGTGCAAGAGCTCTGAGGGTGGGCGTCCTCCACATTTGTCTCCTCATTTTCCTTTTCCTTTTTATTTTTTTGTTTTGTGAATTGTATATTGTGAGATGTATGGTTTAGATTATTTGTTATTCCGTGTACTTATTCTTAAAAGTAAAAAATAAAAATAAAAAATTATATGCTGGTATATGTACAGTGCACTACTATGGATTTTTTGTTGGTGCATGCAGAGGGTTAAAAAAAAACCCACAAGATTTGTGGGAATAGCTTTTTTTGGAACTTAGAAATATCATTTCTTTGGAGTGGAAATGAGTGGACGTTAGGATACATGTTAAGCTTACAAAGCATTTGGCTCTATATCATCGTAGTCCTTGTCCATCACATTGATGTCTATGACTTCAGACTTGCCAAACTGAGGAGCAAATGGTGGGAAGAGCCCAAGAGCCAATGACTGGGCAGACTGAAAAAGGAGCAAAGGTTCAATCAATAAAATATCAATATACTGCATGCACCTGTGGAACATTAATTTGTATCGGTCTATAATAACCCCACAGACCTGGATGTGATGCCAAACCAAGGTCCTAGCTCTGATTTGACACTTTGTTCCCAATTAAGCTCAGATTGCGTTTGTAAAAATTGGAATGTACTTAATATCTATGCCTAGATGAGCCACAGACTGAAAACTTGACACAATGAAACTTAAAATTCTCTTAAACTTCCTTTCATATTAGCACCACCTTATTTGCAGTGCGACTATATATGGCCCCAAACCAAGGCCATCCAATTGAAATTTTCATACAAATTATCCAATCACAATGGAGTATCTAAACAAAAGAATCTCTACAAAAGTTTCATATTTAGCTTAAAATGCATATAATTTGCTCTTCAACTGCACAAAACATATCAAGATTGAAAGAGAATCATCTTAGTCGGTAGAAACTCGCCAAACATCTGTTGTTCAACGTCAAAAACAGATATTCACCATTTGTATAAAATTTATCTTGGTGGCCTTGGTTCGAGTCACAGGCGCACTGTAAAAGTAGTGCCACTATCAGTTTTTTATTAAGAACGAGAACCACTACGTGGAACTTACCGGGGCCCAGTGGGACACGGGATTGCATAGATATAGTTAACCTCTCGCACCTCTCACGATGGAAGGTTCACTCAATGTAGATAGCTTTGATAAGTCACTTTTATTCTCGATAAGTTTCACGATGGAAGGCTCACTCTTAAGTGATCGCTCGTAAATTTGTCTCTCCAGATATTCACTCTTAAATTTTTGCTCATAAACTAGTGCATCGTAAAGGCTGGGGAACAAAAAGCTATAATCTTTCTCTTGACTGTCCTCTATGCCTCGTGCTTTTCAAAATGGTGGATAAGATTTCAATGAGTCAGCGAGCAAAAGTAACGAGCCAGTGATATATCTCAGTCAGCGATATATCCCTAACAATGTAACGTTGAAAAAACGACAGAAACCGTCTGCATTTTATAACCGGGGCCCAGCCAAACAAATACTAATTTCTGTTTGCTTGTCCATATATTTATTAGTAACTAATCATTAATAAATCAACAAGCAAACACATACTGACGGAGAATACTTTTTCTCAAAGGATAACAAGTTTAAGTACCAACCTGTCTTGTTCTTGACTCATCTGTAAAGTACAATGAAATTGAACATATAATTAACATAATTTGTATAGGTAATCAAATGGTTTCGAGTGCAATTGGGAATAAATGAGCACTAGTCCTGAGTACTGAGAAAACACCAGCACTGAGAAAATTGCATGAGCATGTAGGGCCAGAGCAATTTGTTGTCTGAAAAATTTACAAGAGCTTATTTATACAAAACTGGACTTGAAATGTACATATAAAAATAAAATTTTTGCACTCAATTTCTACTTTCTGGACTAATTTTCAATTTTTTGGGATTAATATGTCACTGTTCCTCATATAGGAATGACAAAGTTATTTTAAAATTAGAGAGGACTGGACAACATGTGGCATAATAGCAGTGCTCAAAGCTACGACTGTTTTGGTCGCCATGGCGAGCAAAAAAGAAAATTGGCAACCAACACTGTCAGGAAGGTTGCCACTTTTGGCGACCTATTTCCTGGCCATTTAATTTGTTTTGATATCCAGACATAAAAATTTGCAACCACAAACTGTTTAGTTCTACTTTCATCATTTCCGGCTCATTAAAGAAACGTTAGCAACAATAACATAATGGTCAGCTTGGGGAAGTTAGACTTAACCGAAGTTACAAGTAGAAGTGACACCAAGTTTATCGAATACAACAGTAACAACCTGACACAAGGGGAATGGAGGGTGGAAAAATTTGTGTGAAATTTGTGGTAGGAAACTGTTCTTTCATGTAAGACCCTAAGAAACGTGAATATGAGCTGTGTATGCTACATTTTATAGTTAGACATTCGTCCAGCAGCAGGCCAATGGCCTTTTGCGTTACAACCGTGGCTAGACCTTATGAGCAGACATGAATGAGGCTGTTTACTGTACCAACCACTCTTAATACACGGTAGAAAGGTAAGTTGTAGACATGTTGCAGCATAAAAAACAGCGATTGTGCATAGATTCAAAAAAGAAACGTTTGTACAAAATTGCGTGTGTTACAAAATGCTAATGGCCCTGCCATCTTAACTGTGGGGCATCACACTCCGTTAACTATGTTTTGCAGTGGTTTATGCAAAACTTTCTTAATTTATGTGCCCTAAGCTTATCAGCAAAATAAGATTTTTGCATGTATATTATTAAATATTTAATAGCTAGAATATTACAAGGAAGCTGCAAGAATCAAATTGGAGCATAATATGTTAATTTGACCAGCTACTAACATAGGGGCCTGGGTACTACTCTGTAATTGCACATTTAGTTTCCTTGTCATTCAACAACAAGAATTCGTGTTATTAAAGGCATGTACTTGTGAAATGGATGAATTCCTATCTATGACAAGAAAACTAAACAAGAGCAACATGGGATGACATTCATAATCCATAATTAAGGAATGTGAAGCAGGAATATGGCTGGACGTGTAACCACGATGTCCGTTAATTTTGGCCTTCTGCTCTGCCTGTTTCTTATCTTAAACGGCATAAAACGAGATAAAACACTACTGAAGCCATTAAGCAATAGTAGCAACCTATATTTCGCTTCTCAAGAAGCTTGTAGAGTTGATATTCAATCTTTTCACTCTCTGGCACGACGACCAGCAAAACACCAAGCTGTCAAAGCTTTCCAGAAAGGCTTTATTACGTGCAAGCTTCTACTTCATGGCTCTCTAGCCTTGGCTCTAATAGCACTCGCCGGAGATGTTGAACTCAACCCTGGATATAGGAATTTGGAGGATGTAAGGAGTTCGCGAGGACTTAGGATTGCTCATCTAAACATTCGAAGCCTGAGGAACAAATCAGACTCGCTACGCCTGGAGGGTTTGGATAACAGAACGATCGATATTCTTACACTCAGTGAAACTTGGCTTGATGACTGCTATGAAGATTCTCATGTTACTATTCCAGGATACAATTGCATTCGCCTGGATAGGTCTGGAGCCAAGGAAGGATATGGTGGAGTAGCTATCTATGTAAAGGAAGGCTTGTTGTTTCGTGTTAGGAATGATCTTCACTCAGCCGCAAATGAATGCCTATGGATTGAGCTAACGCGCACTAAATGTCGCCCAGTATTGATTTGTTGTACATATAGAGCTCCCGTTTTTGGCTTTGCGAACTTTATTTCAAACTTGGAGATATTTATGGCGAAAATTAACCTGGATAAATGTGACTTCGTGCTTCTTGGCGACCTTAATGCAAATATGCTGCCATATTCAAGAAAGAAAGAAAAACAAGAGCTTAAAAAATTTGCAATTTCACACCATCTTACGCAACTCATTACTGAGGCTACCCGAGTGACGGAAGCCTCTCAAACTTTGCTTGACGTGATTTTAGTGAACAATGATCACCGCATCACTGACTCCGGTGTTGTTCCTGTTTCGCTGAGTGATCACTACCTCGTCTATTGTGTTTTAAAAGCAGGTGTAATTAAGGCAACACCAAAAACAATTGAATACCGCTCTTATAAGAACTTTGATGTGAACACCTTTCTAGAGGACTTGAATAGCGTTCCATGGCACGTTATTGAAAACGAGGAAGACATCGACGACGCCGTGTTTATTTGGAATCAATTGTTCTCTGAAATAGCTGACCTGCATGCGCCTGTAAAAAGGCGAAGAATACGAGGTGTTCCGTTGCCGTGGTTGAATGATAAAATCAGCGAAGCAATGAAGGATCGTGATTTTCACCATCGTAAAGCTGTGAAAACCAATTCTGTTTTTCACTGGGCTTGCTATAGGAAGCTAAGAAATAGGGTCAATCGCGAAGTCAAGGCAGCTAAATCCAAGTATTATTGTGACTTGATTCTAGAGGCAAAAGGGGATTCAGGGAAGATCTGGCAGGCGATGAATGAGATGTCTTCGCGTAAGACAAAATCCTCGAGCCCACAATGTATCGAGGTTGATGGTGTTGAATACACCACTCCAGCCTCTATTGCATCCGTGCTCAACTGTTATTTCGCATCCATTGGCAGAAGTCTTGCAAATAAAATATCAGCTGCTGCTATGTTCCCAGTCAGATCGGCCACGAAATTACAGTCTTTCTCGCTAAACGAAGTTGATGAGGAAACAGTACTCAAGCATCTGCTTTCTCTAAAGACAAATAAAGCTATTGGCTTGGATAACATCAGTGCGAGACTTTTAAAGTGTGGTGCGCGTGCTATTTGTCCCTCGATCACCAAGTTATTGAATCTCTCTATTCGCACTGGCAATTTTCCTGAAATATGGAAATGCTCGAAAGTGGCTGCACTTTTCAAAACTGGAGATAGGACAAATGCGTCAAATTATCGCCCAATTTCTATTCTGCCAACAATGAGTAAAATTCTGGAAAAAGTCGTCCATTCTCAATTCTATGACTTTCTTAATTCAAGTAACCTCATTTCAAGCGAACAATTTGGCTTCCGTCCCAAGCTGTCTACAACTTCAGCTCTCACCAGTTTTGCAGATGAGGTCTTATTGCACATGGAGAGTGGAGATCTGTGTGGTGCAGTGTTCTTAGATTTGACCAAGGCATTCGATACCGTTGACCATAACATCTTGCTGTCTAAGTTGTCGGCTACCGGCGTCTCGTCCAGTACCCTACAGTGGTTCAAGTCTTACCTGAGTCATCGTAAACAGCGGACTGCCTGTGGTGATGCAGTGTCTGACCCTCTCCCGGTGACCTTTGGGGTGCCACAGGGGAGTATTCTAGGACCGCTTCTCTTCTTGGTTTATATTAATGATCTTCCTCTGGCTATAAAGAATTGCAAGGTGACTTTGTATGCTGATGACACGGTCCTGTATTACTTTGCTAAGGAGCCACACCTGTTAGAAGAGGCACTGAATGATGATCTCTTGAAAGTTGCTCAGTGGCTACATGGGAATAAGCTAACTTTAAAACTTTAAACTTTAACTTTAAATCTTACTAAGACAAAATCCATGATTATAGGCAGTAATAGGAAACTTGCTAGTATTTCCTCTTTCTCATTACCTATTTTTGACGCTGATATAAATTCTGTAACTAGTTTTAAATACTTGGGAGTTATATTGTCCTCAACTTTTACATGGTCCGACCATGTTGAGTATATTTCATCTAAGGTTAATAAGAACCTTGGTCTTTTACGTAGGATTAAGTATTTTTTACCTTATAATGCCCGGTTACTTTTTTATAACAGTTTAGTGCTACCTATTTTTGATTATGCTGATTTAGTCTGGGGTGACAAGGACAATGTCTCACTAATGAAAGAATTGCAAATTCTGCAAAACAAAGCAGCTAAGTTGATATTAGATAGATCACTTCAATCCTCATCCACTGATGCATTAACAGTCTTGAGATGGCTGAATCTCGAAGAACGTAGGAAATGTCATCGATGTATATATGCATACAAGTGTATTAATGGCCAACTCAATCAATCCTTGGACATTGTAAGAAAGAGTGATATGCACTCATACAATACTCGCAATAAAGATACTATAAAGCTCCCCAAAATCCGATACAATTGGGGAAAACAACGTTCACGGTACCACTGTTTCAAAGACTTCAATGAGTTAGAGAGAGCTGTAAGAAATTCAGTAAGTTTGCCAATTTTTAAGAAGTGTCTTTTTTCTGCATTTTATAATTAATTATTTTTAATTTTTTTTTAATCTCTGTAGTGTATATGTTGTAAATATTTATTTATTTTGGTTTTAGCTCTAATTTATAGATTTTAATTGTTCATTATATAGTATATATCTAGTATTAGGACCTCTATGTAAACCACTTTTAGTGATGGAGCTTCCTAATAAAAGATTGTTACTACAGAGTAGTACCTAGGCCCCTATCTTAGTAGCTGGGTAAATTAACACATTATGCACTACAAATAATAATAATAATTAACAATTATTCGCAGAAGGCGAAGTGATTCACTGAGCCTGAGGTGAATAATTGTTTTAATATAAATACACAGGTGATTATTTCAAAAAAGAAAAGAAAAGCATTTTACAACACGAAAAAGTTTTATTTCATCAAAAGCGCGCAAACGACTGGCAGCCATTTTGCTCATCGAGGTGATAATCGGCTGACAATCCGAGATAGCGAACCAATCAGAGCGTGCGATTTTGTATAATCACCAGAGTATTTATACTAATAATAATTAACTCAGAGGGGTTAAAAGCTACTGACAAAAGACATGCCAGATTTACATTTCAAAGTAATGGGTGCTGTGTTAGTAGGAAAAAGAAACAAGAAAATCGTGGGTTAATTATCAAATGAGTTGATAAAGTAATGCAATGAAAAGACTGACATTTTAAGTGTTAGCCCTTTGTCAAGCAATAGACATTTGCTTTAATGGACAGCTAATGCTCAGCATGTCAGCCTGTCTATCATAAAGTGGTGTTCTTTTGAAATTGTAAATGTTTTGAATCCAGGAGTCTCAGTTGTCGTTTGCCGAGTCAAAATGTTCAGGCACAGGTAGTTCTGAGAATCAACAACAGTAGTGTTCTTCCCAGAAGTACCTGCACCTAAACAATCAAGCTCAACAAACAACAATTATTCCTTATTTGAATGACTTGTTCAATAACCTCGATATCAATAGCTGAGTGCACAAGAAGACTGGTAAAAAAGGAAACAATATACAAACAAACTCACCATCACTTCGTAAAAACACCTCCTGGTTGCTGTACTTAGGAGACAGTAAGCCATCATATGCCTTCCGTAAGATCTGGCCATTTAATACCTGCTGTTGGTAGCCTTTGAAAGTCAGATGTCCCGATCCACAGTCTCCTGGATTGTCATTACGTCCCTGCATGTATACTGAAATAAGGCAAAACAAATATCCTTCAAAATGTAGCATGTGCATCCTGTGCATACCAAAAAAAGTCACTTCTAGCATGGATGTCAACACAAGAATCTGGCAGGTGTCCTGAGTGTGACACAGTGTAACCCTCCCCCCCTCCTTTGAAAAATCCCAGCTACATCCCTGCACTTTGATATGTATAATTGTTCTTTAAAACCATCTAACTTTCTGTCCTTACCATCTCTATATATTCTGTCCACAACAATTCCATGAGTGTCATGTTTAATGACTGGTAAGGACCCTGCAGTTAACAGACAGTCCCACTGAGCTGAGTCATTTGCCCAGCATGGTTCAGGACCAATCTTAGTCCTATCACCATGTCTAAAAAAAGAAAAAACAGCAATATTGTCATTTTGCACTCTTTTGTGATCTGTTTGAAATGCACATTTTTAGATAGATAGATAGATAGATAGATAGATAGATAGATAGATAGATAGATAGATATAAAAAAAAGATCCCTTTATTTAATAACGGTATAAAACTCCTTCAATATTACATACACATAATATTGCTATCAATGGAGACCGTTAAAAACTAGAATGAAATATTATTATTGAATATGGATATGTAACTATTTACAATTATTTACAATAAAATCCTTATTGATAATAACTAACCAGCAAAATAAAATAGACAAACAAATAAATAAATAAATATGTAAATAAACAGGTAAATAGATAATAAGTAAATAAATCAAAGAAAAAGAAATATATATATATATTTAAGTTGAAAAAAAAAAATAAAAAATCTAAGTATTACACTGATTCTTGGGGGGCTTCTTTTTTGGTCTGTTTTTAGTCACTGAACGTTTGGTGGCCAGTGTACACCTACATCACAGAAATCCGAATATATATGTTGTAGTTCAATTTTTTCCTTGGTTCAAATTTTATTTTCCTTTGTTTCAAACTCACTGTCATACATTACCATACCAAAAACAAAGGAAAATAAAATTTGAACCAAGGAAAAAAATGAACTACAACATATATATACCTACCTAGACTTTGCCTCAACAAAACTAGTACTGTGATTGGTTGATTCTTGGTCGTGTGCCCCCAATCAAATTCAAATTTATCTCAACCAGGATACAATTGCACAGTTGATGCCAGCGCACCAGTTGTGCTGTCTTTGTTTGTTTCTTTTTGCTATATAATTATTTAAGGGAAAGTCTAAATATATAACAAAGCACTTAATGTATGGTTCTTCGGGAAACTAGTCAGATTTGTTTCCCCTCAAGTTAGGACTCTCGGGAAAACAAAACTAACTGTTTCCCTCGGGACCATACATTAAGTATATATTACTGAATGCAAAATTAGACATGATGAGGCATACAAACAATACAGCAAGAAATTAAACTGATTAAGCAATGATTTCCGCACAGGTCCCTACTTCATTATGCATGCTGTAGCCATACTGTTTCATTCTGCAACAAGAAATGTTTACTTGAGCATTACCCTAAACAATTCATCTGCTGCATGTATAATGAAGTAGGGACCTGTGCGGAAATCTTGCCGCAACAAGCCCTCTTACGCCTTCACTAAAATGCATTTCAAAATTTCTTAAGAGTTTCTGTCCAAAAGAAACACACTACGAAACTTGTTGCAGTTTTTGAATGGAATCAAACATGAGAGACCAAGGGCATATGGTGTGATTGATATTAGTTGTGCACTGACCTCATAACAACGTGAACTTGCTTCAGAGTATACTTCTGTTCAATTTTTGTCTTCCTGAGAGGAGCATAGCTGTCTGTTTCCTTTCCACAATACTCTGGAAGACTGCCATCTACATGCAGTACAGTTAACGTTAAAGCATGGCAGAATAATGTCAAGAGAGCTGCTCTCGATACAGTCATTGTTGCAGTACAAAAAGGCTCGTTACTATCGAAAGTGCCTGTTGAACAGTTTTTGGAGGGGGTGGGGCTAGGTTAACTCGGTACTGTATGGGCTTTCTAATATTAGAGACTTTACGCAGTGACGACGGCGTTCGCTTCACTGAACAACCCAACCTCGTCCCCAGGGGTCCCTTTTGTCATGCGCGAGTAATCGCTTAACGACCAAAGACGAGCGGACTCTGGGGACGAGATTGGCTTTCAAACTACGTCATGGGCATGCGCAATCGCGAGTGCACTAGAATTCAAATGTGAATGCCGTCGTAGTCGTACTCCCGTGCACGACTTCATTTGCCTTGCTTTCAGGTATATAGGTGTTACATAGTTTCATGTTTACGTCACCAACTTGTAATATAATCGTAAGTCATTTTTCACCAGTTCGTTATATCTTCATTCTTTCCTTGTCACCCCGTTCTAATAGCCAATCATTTGTTATTGTTTATTGTAACTTTCTCACTAGTCATTTCTGCATTTAAATAATATACATGAAAAAATTACTCGATTCTGATTGGTTGAGAGCAGTGCAGTTCAACTGTAACATTAGTGCAAAAAGTGTAACACCAGTGCAAAAAGTGTAACACCAGTGCAAATTACACATCGATATTCTGGATTATGATATTCTTTACTTTTAAACAAACCGCTTTGAGTTCGTAGTGTTATCAGCTGATCTTCATAAGCCAATCAGTAAATAAAGTGTAAAACCCGCGTCAAATGCTCGCTTCCTGTCCGCAATGAGATCTTCTGGCACTTCCTCCAGGCGAATTTTTTCATGTTTATATTATTAATAAGTAATCATATGGTTTTTCTCGTTCAATTTGGAATTAATTTGCACTTAAGAGTTTGCCAAAAAGCTGAAATTGCACTCGCCGAAGCGGCTCGTGTAATTTCAGCTTTTTGACAAACTCACTCGTGCAAATTAATTCCAAATTGATTCGAAACCGTATGATTACCTTTACATATATATTACGTCCAAAAAATGTAAATACTCGCTGTAATTTCAAGTCACTCTCTTTCTCTCTCTCTTTCATTCATTTTATACGTTTTGTGTAGTTCTTCGATAGTTTTCTTCCGTTATTGCTGTAAACAGGAGCCCATTTAATGGGCTCCTGTGTAAAGTAATGATTTGTCGTAAGTGAATAAAAATCAATCGAAGTAGGAGTAGAAAACAAACAAAAATTTTTGTTTTGTTTTTGTTTTTTAACTCAGTTACCTCTCTATAAACATGTAATTATAACTCCTCATCTTTTTATAACTGACGAGTTTAAGGTCGACTTTCATGTGATTGACCAGATTTTTTCCTAATTTTGATTACAGTACCTCGCCAAACGCGGACTCTTCTTCCAGCAGATTTCAGCGAAGGCCTTAAAGGTCTTCGCATTCACAAAACCTAGCATTCATGTGTTAAAATTAAAATCTTGCGGCCGCGTGTTCTTGCTTGTTATATAAATCATACAACAGCAAAAATTCTTTGCTGATCAAATTGTCGTTGTGAGCTGAACATCAACATATCTCTGATTTCTCTTAAAAAGGGTATACCGTATAAAGCTGTCACTGATCAGGAATTCAGGTTTTAAAATCAATAGTTTTAATAATAAAACGTAACGTGCCAATAAACAAAGACAAATCTAGACCGAGAATTATGTTTTGTATTTCGCGCCAAAAGCACGAAACACTCTCCTGAAAGGAGGTTGTCGTCCCAGTTCGTTTAGGTCCCGACGAAAGTCAATGCAGAGGCTTATCTTATTTCATGAAGAGGCTATCTCAACCTCACAATGGATTTGGATTCAAACGGGATATATTCACGAGTCTGCCAGGTTTTGAGACTTGGTTATTTTAAAAACTGACGCGCCTAACACAGTATTAAACAGTTTTAGGCATAAATTGAGAACGAAGTAATATCTAAAGAGAGACAAACGCCTAAAAATAATGCAGTGTATTGTCCCATACTAGACTCGTGCCGTGTTGTGTAAAAGAAATGTAAACTTCAGTGTTCCGCAATCCCTAAAAACTTTTCCATGACCTTCTTTCCTGTCAAAATGAAACACGTTGATCTATGGGCTATTTCGGAATAACTGGAAGAGCTAATGGGTTCCTGCTTGAAAATTCTCATCCTATTTTGGGACAAGGAAAATGCTGAGGTCGATTGATAAGAGATGGTCAAGGTGATAGCTTTTCATCTCAGACCGTGCCAAGTTCAAAGAATGTCTGCGTTGAAGGCTACCCCTAACTAGTCCAAGATAAATGACATCACCCCAACCACTACCCTCCCTACCATCACTGCAATCCTCTGGCCACTCCCCCCGGAGCCCTTTGTAGGATTGATGATGCAAAAAAGCCCCCTCATTGCTTTAACTTAAAATGATCAAAGAGTAGAGACTGAGAATGCATTATGATTGTTAGTCAAGTGGAGAGATTTTTCTCAGATTTTCCCAATGTAGATCTCCTGTCAAAACCCGAGCGCTAACAATGATCCCGGTTCAACCAACTGATCAGAATTTCACATCTGTTTATTTCGCCTTGCGAAGTTTTAAATAGAAACCGTAAGAAGTGCTAGAACTGAGACCGGTTGTTCGAAGGCCGATTAGCGCTGATCCAGGGTTAAATTTTAACATGGGTTTCTTTTCCTCTTGTAAAAAGCGTTTTCTCCGAAAACTTTCTCTATTTTGTTCAGAGCATACAATCATCAAATTGTTTTCAAAAAGAATTATTAAAATACTGAATGTGCTTTTTAAGCTCTCATATCTGTATTTAAATTTCGCACTAACCCTGGGTTACCTTTAACCCTGCTTCGAACAACCCGGCTCAGTTCAATAGATTAGCCAGCTTTCCTCATTTATTTCATGGTTTTAACTCTGGCAAGTTTGAGCAAATTTCATCATTGCGTTGCGGATTTGTTTCGTTGCTGCGTTCGACACTGACGGTAGCGCCTGCTCAATGAAACTGAAAGCGTTTAAACAATCGACTCATCTGGAGTTAACTAGAAACTTGTCAAAGAACAATGCGCGGCAAGAAAAAAACTTTGAACATTTAAGAATGGGCTCATGTAACAGCAGGGTGCTAAAATAGTGAATCACTGTCTCTGAGGCTAATTAAGTACTTTCCTCTGTTTCAATTGAATTCAACTTCTATTTCAACAGCATTCATTTGCAATAAAAAGTATTAAATTTAGTAGTGAGGAGATCTCAATAAAGCTTAGGGCTCATCATATACTAACACGTCCCGCCCTCGACAACTATACTGGAAACCAATTTAGAATGAGGTCTTGCAATTGCGCTCAAACATATGTTTTAATACGAAAGCGGGCAGGCTTCCCGATGTCGCACCGTACTCGCATGAGGCTCAAGTGGAACTGCGGCAGGGAACTCGATGACACACCAAACATTATTTATATTAATATCAAGGCGCAAAATTTTACCGCACGACAAATTCAGAGTTAAGGTTTTTCGGAGAGTTTGCTATTTAATCGTTTTTATATTTTTTGATTAATTATTAACAAAATCAAGAAAGCTGTATTTGGAGGAAGACAAACTGGTGGAAGAGCTACCTGAGGGTGGTAAATCATTCTACACTTTTTTTTGTCCTTGATCATGAAAGAGTTTAATTTAGTGAACCCAGGCCAGTTTCTCGAAAGGCCCTATAACTAAAATTTTTAGGTTGGAGTCTCAGGCGAATATTTGAGTGGTTCGTGAAATACAAACCAGTTTAGCGTGCAAGGTAACTTTCAATAGCCTGGCTTAAACTCTAAGCAGGAAGCCGTTTCTCGAAAGGCCCGGCAAGTGGAAAGCTATTTTATGGTCGCAATGGGAACTACAATTTTGTTGACTTTCGAGTTCGTTTTGAGGCCGAAGTATAGCATCTGTTTATTCAGCGTGCGGAGGCCGATGGACCCAAGCAATTAAAATTAACTCAATGTGGCCATCGCAGGTGCTTTATTAGTGTTTAAACTGACAAATATAATTATAATTAGTAAAACAAATCACTTTACAAGAACGGTCACCGTATGGCAACAATAAAATTGCGTCAAGCTCGAGTTCCATCTTATAAATGAAGTTCCGATTATTTGAGACTTCAAAAACAGTGAATTAGCTGTGTACGTTGTTTAATTGGTTTTGAGTTCAGTAAAAAAAAACGTTTCTTAAATTGCTAACGGCAATTCCACTAGCTCATAGAGGAAAACAGTTTCAATACACAGTTATTTACAAGTGTGTTCCTGCAAACGGCTTTGACTTTGGCATACAATCCCGCATCTCGACTTAATCTGTAGAAAAAATCTTAAGGCTAAATTAATGTCAAAAGGCATTCACACTTCACGCTGAGAGTTCGCGTACTTTGAGCAAAGATACTTTAACACGGAATTCCGTGATGACCAACGTCACACGTTGGCTAAGCATCAACATGTTGTACAACAAACAAGTCGCTTAATCTTGGTCCTCCTAGGTTTCCAGCGAGGCCAAAGAAAAGCAGGAAAACTAAAAATGGTTAACGGGCGGTATCCCCCCGGCTGTACATAAGAAAACGCTTAGAAGACTTAGACTTGCGGGTTGGCGACAAAAGGGTGAAAAAAAAAGCTCAATAGGTGGTAAGCAATTTCCGTTGGGATTCAGTTCAATTTATCACTACAACTCCAAGTACTTGAAACTGGCTAAAGCATTCTTCCTGTTTCCTGACCACAATACGTTTCACATTTAACCCACAACGTAACAGACGCAAAAATACCAACAAGAAAAATTTCTCAGGATACTCTTGGGTGGTGTTCAAAGCAAAATGGAACGCGATGCAAAATCCAGAAGAGGTTTCAGTTAAGTCATATACTGATAACGTTGAAAGGCTTAATCAAGAAAGAAGTATTAACTTGGTTAAGTAGTCATAGAAAACGAACAACACCACAGCACGGTACAGTTTAGTACAATGGTCACACTGCATGCATGATTTAATCAGCTGGACAGATGAGCAAGTTAGGACCACACTGTATTGTGAAACACGGTAGAGCACCTCTCAGTGACTTTCCAACGAACAGTCACACCGTATGATTCTATCGGCAGATGAAAAAGTCAAAACCAAACTTTATTACTACAGTAAAACAAAAAGGATCACGGTACAGTACTGATCAGTAGCTTTCCAAAGAATAGTTAAGCCGCTATAGTTCCTTTAGCCAGAGTTAAAAAGGGAGAACCACACTGTACGGCAAAGTACCACAACTCAGTATTCTTCAGCAGCTTTCCGAGGAATGGTCACAGGGCAAGGTTTTGATCCTCAAACAAAAGAAGTCAAAGAGTACCAAGAAAATTTCTCTACTGATATATAACGTGAATTCCACGTTAAAGAGCCATTTATCTGCCAGGGCGTGGGCACATTGCGGTTCAGCTGTTATGTTACAGGATCGTAAGCAGATCTCGCTGAGTCCAGTATAGATAAAGATCAACTGTATGGAGACATGAAGGAATTGAATAAACATCTCTGCAGCTATTACTGTGCACATCAGCCATGTCAACGTAACTCTACAAAACGTATTTCTAAGCCGATTTCTTAGAGAAATAGCCTGTTGACCTCGTAAAAACCAAAAACCAGCAGAAAAAGACAAAATATAAACGACGTACTAACGGCGTGGCACTGTCAGGGGGTCTGTTTTATTGATTTCACGGCATTCCTTGTTTCACTCTCGCATTCCAATCTCCGGTCCAAGTTGGTGGTCTGGTTGCTCGTGCGACCGCCATTTAGCAGTGTTTAAGACGCCATGAAACCTTCAGTGGTGTGAAATGAGCTCTTCTCAAGCTGGAGTCTTAGGCGAGGGCGCTGTTGAAGAAACAGTAAATAAGAAAACGTAAACGTTTGTCTTAAGTCATTGACGATTGTGTCCTAAAGCAAACAGTGTCAATGGAAACAAAAACAGAGCTTGCTATCTTATCTTATCTGTTAAATGTAATTACTTGGACCTTCAGAATGGACACGCCAACCGAGACGAAATGCGATCTGCTAATTAAGTTTACAGGCCTCGGAATTGTACATCTTGAAGGGAAATATTATGCCTCCTTCATCAAGAAACTATGATGACATAATACAGGACGTCTACAGGTATATGAGCCAATGGGAAGGCATAATCGGCTGTAAACCCCCCCTCAGTTATAAATGCACTCCAGACCTCATGATTTGCAGAGATAACGAGTTAAAAGGTAAAAATTATCGGCATATCACAAAAAAGACGATTGATCCACACTTGTTAAAAGCCAGGAATCCCAACTGCGACAAGTCGAAATTTTCGAGCACGAATTTCCCTCTGGAAAAATTACTCTCGCGTGGAGCTTTTCTCAGCATGTTGCAAAACAGCCATGGGATCAGCATTCCGGCGTTGGTTCCTCCGTGTTTTGAGGAACCAGGCTACGGCGTCAGTACGAACGCAACTCGAGTGCCGTTCTCTGTGTGCCAGCCACACTATCCTCAGGCATCCAGCATCGTCCCATCAGCTCGCACTCTGCAAGAAGTGATGTATCCAAACGACATAAACTATCCTGGCTACTTGTCCGACATGTCACCAAACCAAAGCTTACCTCTTCCGTGGCTTCCATCCTGGCATCAAAGACAGAATCTCCCTTACCTGAGTCACCCTCATTCAGGTCGGTAAAGACTTAACTACACCTCGAAGCACAGATGTGTCTTGAAAAGTCGAGGGACATATTGCTCTAATTTGACGCTCTTCAAAACTTATCAATCGATTCAAACTCGAAATGCTCTTTAATAGTTGTCGTGGCTTTATTTGTGTTTATGTGTTGTTGTGAAAACTTCTTAGACTATTTTCACAGCCTTGGTAGAATGTTTGTTTACTTTCGCAACCACTCGGTCAACACGGAGTAAAGTCGTCGGTGTAAATTGGCCGCTAGAAATGGCACGCGTGAATTTCTGTAAGAAAATATAGCGTTGTATACACCTCAGAAAAATTTTTATCAACAACAGAGACTGCCCCATACACGGATCAATTATAGTTTCGGTATCTTTCACGCTACTGATAAAAAGTTATTCATCAACGTTCAGTGAGATAGGAAGACTGACCGTAAACTAACATCCGTGAACTTCACGCATCGACTAAAATTTGCCAGTGTGCTTCATTAAATTCTACCTGACCTGATTATAGATCTGATTGATTGCCTCATGAGTTGACCGAATTACTGATTCATTAAGGAAAACAAGGCAAATGAAGTCATCTTCTTTGTGCTTGAGAGATTATCAGTGAATAAAAGGCACTAGTGATTCCAATAACGGCAGACCTGACTGAATAAAGTGTCGTGCACGATTTGAGGGTATTCTTTAATTTATCAGTCTCATCTTAACTTATATCTTGCACTGTATTTCTAGGCTACGGAGCACCTATCTTCGTTTAACAATCAGGGTTTCACTTACGTCAATACGAACAAATGTTCAAACGGTTGAATTTTTCTCTCCGTAATGAGTCCGTCAAACAATAACGGCTCTTTTCGTGATTTCGGGAATGCCGATTGTGCGAAAGTTTCATCAGTTGTTTCGCTTGTTTGTGAGTCTTCTTTCGGACTTGTTGATATTAAATGACTGCTTCGCTTTCCGTTAAAAAAAAATACACCTTTTGTTAGACTCTGAGCTAGACTAGTTTATTGAAAACAGGTTGCTAAATTTCAGGGATTGGTGGAAATATTTTATTCCACAGATTCCGCCCACAACAGCTTCAATTAACGATAGCTAATTCCCGTCGGTAAACCAAACAAAACAAGTCGTTTCCTGCTTTGAGATAAAGCAACACTTAGTGATTTTCAAGTATGAACGCACAAATCAACTAAGTACAAAGCTTCCACGCAAGAATTTTTGATTAAATCAGTTTGAAAAATGACTTGTCATTTAATCCCCTGAGCTGCGGGCGACCTTGCAAATGGAGAACCCATGAACTTGGAAAAAATCTGCTTCGGGCCACTAATTTTTCCTCCATTCTTGTGTTTAATTATCGTTTGAAATTTTTTTTTACAGGGGATTTTTATCCATATGGCCCAGAGTTTGGAGAAATGGACGAGCAAAACATGTACCCTCCCAAAAGAAAACGGGCGAGAACTACTTTTTCAGCAGAGCAGCTGAAGAAGTTGGAAAAACGTTTTCTTGGTAATCACTACATCGTCGGCCTTGAAAGACAGAAAATTGCCAAAGAGTTGGAGTTGTCCGAGGCTCAAGTAAAAGTGTGGTTTCAGAACCGAAGAATAAAATTCAAGCGGGACGAAGAATTGGAAAAGTTGGGAAAGAGCAAGAAACGAAAGGGTGAACACCACGTTAGAAAATGGCAAATGACAACACGTCACTTCGGTCCCGAGACAAATGAACTATTCTACACCGATTACGATAATACCTCTAGAAAGCATAATTAGAAACAATTTGTACTTTAAAGCAATTTACGAGATAAGCAGAAGCGGTGAAGGCTATATGGAAAAGCTGATTTGATGCTGACTATGGCGGGGAATTGCTAATGTATTTTCCATCTAGTCGCAAAGGATACGGCATTATAGGATTTTTCAAATGTGTACAGAATATTTCTCACTTCAGTAGAGCTCATAATTGATGTCTGCTTGCGGTTGTTAACGTTTTATCTACTTTTCTTGTAGGACATAAGCGTTTATGCGACGTTTATTACGCAAGGAGCAAATGTTTAGGCCGATTAGCCGGCCGTTAAACATCTGTAATAACTCTCTTAATGAGAATCTATCGAGTAATGTTTTCACGAGATGTCATAGCACTTGGTGTTATTAACGACTTTTTAAGGCGACCAGATTAACACGCGTTTTGCCGTTCCGACAAGCATAAGAAAATTTGTTTTCCTTATGGACTTTCCGGATAATACGTGTGATGACGTCTAATTGCCAATTGTAATATAAAATCCCGTGGTTTACTTATATAACTACATACGGCACTTATCAGGTAGGAACAGCCTGACCTTACCAAAAGCTTTTTGGCGGCGATAGATTCCCTACGCGAACCGTATGTATACATACATTGCTTTTTCTTCACCCATTTACTTCATTTACAGAGCCCCTTCGACAATTTTAAAACTTCAATGTATTTTCCACTCAAGAAATTTGGGTGAAATTGACATGAAGCAACCGCAGTGGTTTTAAACAGGTTACTGTGCTTCAGCAGTGTCTTGTCTTCCTCTCAAAATTCAGAAAACTAACCGCGGAAACCACGGTTAAAAGTTACGGAAGGAATACGAGTTGAACCGGAGTGAGAATGTACAGGAATTATTTGTCGTGATGTAAACGTGGAAGGAAGGCTGACACAAAATGACTGCCCAGAGTCTTTGGTTATTTATAACACTATTGTTTACTGTTCAAATAAACTGTAAATGGATTAATACTAAGATTGTTTTGCTAATATTAATTTTATACTGTAAACGATTTACTCGGTTATTTCCCGGCATAACAGAGACTCTAAGAGAGAATTTTGTGTATGTTGTGTATGTTCTGCGCTGAGATGTTATTCTGTCTACGAGAAAACCGTACATGTTGGTCAAGTAGTCGGTGATGTGAAAGGCGATGTGACTTCTGACCAGGACAGATTTGTTTACTTTATCTCGAATGACTCGCAGCTATATTGTTCGCGTGTGATTAAGTGGCTGAGTTTCACGCTCTCCAAAAACGCTTGTTGCTCAATTCATAAAAGAAAGAAAAACAATTCAGCTCATATAAACTATATGACTGAGGGAACGATGGCTGAGAATTTGCCTGTGTTATTATAAACAGATGCCGCATACTCAAGATTTGACTTTCTTTATCTGTGATGGTAATTTGCCCTATTTGAACTTCTACCAGATAATGATCAAGATATCTAGGGAATGTTTCTATGTAAGATATATTATTCTACCTCAATTTTAGTGGCACGTTCTTTTGCATAACGGATCTGTTCGTTAGAACTTAGTGTAGCGTTCGTGTCTGTAAGTCAGTTGTTGGCTAAACCATGAAGTTTTATTTAACACGAAAGATGCGCTGACTCACGACATGTGAAAAGCGCACAAAGATATCTTGCGAATTAGAATATGCATGAGTGGTCAGCACATGGTTTTGAACGATAAGTTTTTTAATCCCACACTACCAAGTATTGCATTTCATCATACTTTACGCCTTATCTCGCAGTTGCAAAGTAGCTAATCTCGAGCTGAGCAATTTCCGATTTGACAGATGCGCTTGCACCCCGGCTTGCACCTAGCTGGCATACTATTTTTTTCTTATTGCTCACGTCTGTTTCTGATCACTGAAATCAGGTCTATCGGACCAACAGATCTAATACTAATGCCGCATCTTAATATGTTTGTCAGCCTTTCCTCCACCACATTCGACTGTTGTCACTCTCATTCGCCAAAATTATTGAGCAACTACAAGAGATGATGTCAACTGTACTATCAGTCACTGAAACTTCCCGGGCGGAGGAAGAGAATCATCAAATACCGAGAAAACGTCCGACTTCTCAGGGTACTCTCATATTTTGGTCGGTTTTAGCTTTTGAAACTTTTGAGAACTGCTTCGGGGCTTTACCATTTGTACATTTCTAGTCACTGCTGAAAAACACTTGATTTTAATTATAACGCACAGACAACAAAACTGGAAACATCCAGAACCAATATGGAATCAAGATGTGTGAGTGCTATTAACAAAAATTAATTTAAACACTAAACGGTGGTATACCGTTAATTTTTATTTATTTATTTATTTATTTATTTATGAAGTTTCCCAAAAATAAAGAAATACTATTATAAAGCGACACACAAAAAAATAATTATATATTTACAAAAAATACAAATGGAGGTTAACAGCAGGGGAAGACTTATAAGTCCCATATAAAAATTGTTCCCCTACAAAGTAACAATCAAAACATGTATATATATATATAATAAAAAAGAGTTAAAAAATGTAATAGAAATCGAAATATATTATATCTTACAAGATATATACGAAGCTAGAAAATAATTTTCTTAAAAACTAAGCACACGATAATAAATGATTCATTAATCGTTTCTTAAATTGACTTAATGACATTGCTTCAATAACTTGTGCTGGTAAAGAATTCCAACCATTCACATATCTATTAAAAAATGACAATTTAAAATAGTTTGTTTGAGCGTGTTTAGGTCGCAGTTTAAATTTATGATTAGATCTTGTACGTGTTTCACCTATTGAATCAAATTTTTATTGGGTTCCATGGTGTTAATTTTTTCAAAGCATGCCAATGGTGTAACTTATAATTAACAGAACATGTATCATGAAAGACGTAGCGATCAGGGTGTGTCGTAAGACCGAGGCAGCAGTTGCTCCTTGTATGGGCAAAGTTAAGGGACACACTTATAATAGAACCAAGTTACCAAAATTAGCAGCATGCAGCGACTAATCACTGATCTCTATGTATTATGAAAGACGTAGCGATCAGGGTGTGTCGTAAGACCGAGGCAGCAGTTGCTCCTTGTCTGTGGGCAAGTTAAGGGACACACTTATAATAGAACCAAGTTACCAAAATTAATTAACAGCATGCAGTGACTAATCACTGATCTCTATGTATCATGAAAGACGTAGCGATCAGGGTGTGTCGTAAGACCGAGGCAGCAGTTGCTCCTTGTCTGTGGGCAAAGTTAAGGGACACGCTTATAATAGAACCAAGTTACCAAAATTAACAGCATCCAGCAACTAATCACTGACCTCTACTTTCATACATGTTTCTTTCTAGAACATTCCATGATGAAAAATTCCCCTTCGACTTTCAAAGAGTACAAAAACATTAATTGTCTGCATCGACCTTTGCATTCCAAGATCTGACACGTTACGTTTTCCTTGCCCAGTGTAACTGGTTCCGCGAAGTTGTGACCATTCAGTATTCGTAGGTTGAAAATCTTCTCATAGATTTAAAAACACCATTTTTAGGCGTAGTCGAAATTAGAGCCCTCTTATTTTAGGGGGGTAGGGTCGTGGGGTGGGAATGAGGTGGGAAGGAGGGAAAGGAGTATCTGTCTGTGTGAAGAGTTCTTGTCGTTCGTCGCATTTCGTTTCGTTCGTGACTCCTTCTTATGGCCTCCAAAGTCTTTTTGAATTATTTCAACTAATTAGGATTTCTTTTTCAGTCATTAATCACACTTGCTGAATCACAACAGCTTTGTGACCTTGTGGTTATCACTGATGAAATGGCTCAACACCTCGAACTGTGGGGAGCCCACAGGCGGCTTCTGAACCATTATACATACATACATTATACATTATACATACATTATACTGTATATCTAGATGGCTTTGAAAGGATGCTGGGCTGAAGAGCACAGACGAAATCCGCCGATTTATACAAGATGGTGCTGAATGGAGATAACGTGGCGAGAAGGCTCAGATGAGTTAGTCAGTCAGTCAGTCAGTTAGTTAGTCAATTTTTATTAGTCAGTGATTCGGTGAGACAGTGAGTTAGTCAGTCACTGAGTTAGTCTGTTAGTCAGTTGGTCAGTTATGCAATGAGTCAGTTAGTCAGTCACTCAGTTACTAAGTTAGTCAACTAGTCAGTAAGTTACTCAGTCAGTAAGTCAGTTAGTCAGATGCCAAGAGATAAAACCAAATCCTACCACAAAAAAGAGTGCCCCAGGAAAGCAGTGGTCTTCATTTAAATGGCCACGGTCAATTTGATCTAGGTTTTTGGTGTTCGCATCAGATTACGTTTATAGCAGTACACTAGTCAGTAAAACAACTAATACAAGAGCAGAGTACACTTACATAAAAAAGATATCAAAAATTTGATCTCGCCTTCCAGAACATCGAACATGGTACAAAAGACAAGGAAGTGTTAATTAATTTCCATCATTGTCTTAAAGCTTTTTTGAGTTTTGTAACTTTCGAGTATATAGACATAAAACTCAAACTTAAAAATCTTTACGATCGATTGCTCAAGAGTTCATAAAAGGTTTCTCGTGCGTGGAAATGAAAACAAAAAGCCCAGATTATCAATCAGATGCTCTGATCCAGGCCTAACGCTCGAAACGTCAGCTCCCTTTACATTAGTGTTCGATTAATTTCAAGTTTTTTTTTGTCTGATGTAAGAAATTACCACTCTATAATAACTTTGCATGATAACTGCAATAATAATATACATGCAAACATTTCAGCATGCTCATTGGCTGAGAGCTCGTCAATTAATTCCAAACAGTGCAGAAAATTGAAATTGAGTGCAAAAAGTTGAAATTGAGTGCAGAAAGTTGAAATTAAATTTTTGCATGTATATTAGTAAAGGTAATCATACGGTTTCGAGTTCAATTTGGAATTAATTTGCACGAGTGAGTTTTTCAAAAAGCTGAAATTGCACGAGCCGCTTCGGCGAGTGCAATTTCAGCTTTTTGAAAAACTCACAAGTACAAATTAATTCCAAATTGAACGAGAAAATCCGTATGATTACTTATTAATAATATAAACATGAAAAAATTCGCCTGGAAGAAGTACCGGAAGATCTCATTGCGGACGGACAGGAAGTAAGCATTTGACGCGGATTTGACACTTTATTTACTGATTGGCGGATGAAGATCAGCTGATAACGCTACGAACTCATAGCGGTTCGTTTAAAAATTAAGAATATCATAATCCAGAAAATCGATGTGTAATTTGCACTGGTGTTACACTTTTTGCACTGGTATTACACTTTTTGCACTGGTGTTACACTTGAACTGCACTGCTCTCAGCCAATCAGAATCGAGTAATTTTTTCATGTATATTATTATTAACAAGTAATCACATGATTTGTCTCGTGCAATTTGGGATAAATCAGCACTCGTAAATTTTTCAAAGACTAAAAATTGCACGAGCCCGTAGGGCGAGTGCAATTTGGTTAGCCTTTGAAAAATTTACTCGTGCTGATTTATCCCAAATTGCACTCGAAATCATGTGATTACCTATACAAATCGTTCGCTTTTTTTGTCGTTGCCAACATTTTGAAACTTTCCTTAGTGGTAATTGCATTTGGTATTTTCTCAAAACGGCGGACGGTTTCTTTTAACTTTATAATTAATACTCAAGAGGTGGCAAAAACTGATAATAAACCATTTTGTTCCAGTTTATCAACAGAAAAAACGCAGCTAGACACAAGTCATGTAAAATTGTTTTGTTTACTGAAGCAGCAACATAAAGTTTATATCGCTCCTCGTTTCTCGCCAAAATAAATTTGACTTTAAATCTTGCTCCTTAATTTTGTTCAACGACACTGTTTTAACGATCACAAGGCAGTAGCACTTTTAAGGTGACAATTTAGAATACGATATCAGCAGTTCTAATTGCAGCAATGAAGAATTAAGCAACTTTTCATAACAAAACTGTTTATCTTTTTTTAGTTTATTTAACAAATGGGTGAAAAAAGGACAACGATCACAAAGCAGTAATTATGAAACTGACTTTTTCGTGCATTATATCAGTGTTTTTATAACACACAGTGGGGTTTTTATAACTCTGAAATTCAGAGGTATTCCTGGCGTTGGTAAAGCCTGTCACGCAAGCTTAGTTTTTCTAGATGCTATGACAAAAGAAGACATTGGGTAGTCTGTGCAAAGCTGTAGATTGCCCTGCGTGTGGATGGTAAAAGATTACATGTACAAATTTTTAGGAAAATGTTTAACGACGGTAGGAGGTGAAGTAAAGACCTCTTTTTAACTGCCTTTATAAGAGGCTAAATGACTCCTTTGCGACTGTTGTAATTTTAACCTGAGTTGATCAGGTTTACAAGCGTCGGTACTTTTTCAAGACTGAATGGAGACATAATCAGCTTATGTTATGTCTAAAGCAGTTCAGTTCACATTTCGAGCTGATCGACTTTCTTTTGCAGCGACTAATCAGTAAAAAGCTCTGTTAATCTAGATGTTTCTATACCAGAAACAAGAATTTCAAAGCCGGCACACTTATGCTTTTTCGGTGTCAACTGGATATTGTCATTACTGGCGATGTGCTTGTTATGGACATTCTGTTTTCAAGACTATTCTACTGATCAGTTATTAGTATTATCTCATTGTTCAATCAGCTGCCTCTATTTCCTGTCCTAATATGGGGGCTTCAATCGTTTGTGACAACCAGTGATTGTTATCGCGCTAGATTGAAGTGTGCAAAGCCTGCCTCAGATGTTTTAAATTTCTGCAGACTTGGACAAGATGGTCTTTGTCACGTTTTTACCCTCATAACCTCAGAAAAATTTTGCAGTGGTTAAGCGGACATTTAACAGCGTATAACGTTTGAATTAAATAGTTGATATTATTGGAATTCTAACGTTTTGTATTAGATCAAGTAATTGCATTAAGATTTTCAAACGTAACTACGTACATTGATTTTACAAAGGAAAGTTTTACAGGCTTGGATAGCTTGTAAATTGCATAACTTTTTACATAGTCAGATTATTTTTCCGTATTGTATCTTTCTGTCTGGTTTACTATCCCATCTGATTTCTTTGTAAGGACAATGTTATCATTGGAAATATTATTGTAGTGGTTATTCTGTAAACTAGTTATTTATCACAATTTTGGGGAGGTCCACAGGTTTATCCCTTTTAACGATAGAGGGTTGCCCTTGTTGAATATCTTTTTCTTCTTCTTTATTCTTTTAGTATAAATAAAATCGCGCGCTCTGATTGGTTCGCTATCTCGGATTATCAGCCGATAATCACCTCGACGAACAAAATGGCTGCCAGTCGTTCGCGCGCTTTTGATGAAATAATTTTCTCCGTGTTGTACGATGCTTTTTCTTTTCTTTTTTTGAAATAATCAACTGTGTTTTTATACTAAAACAATTATTGGCCTCAGGCTCAGTGATTATCGGTAAATATTCACCTCGACTTCGTCTCGGTGAATATTCACCGATAATCACTACGCCTTCGGCGAATAATTGTTAATTATCATAAATACTCAGGTGATTATACAAAATCGCGCGCTCTGATTGGATCGCTAGCTTGGATTATCAGCCGATAATCACCTCGACGAACAAAATGGCTGCCAGTCGTTTTTCAATTGTGACGCGAGCTTTTGATGAAATAATTTTTTTTCGTGTTGTACAATGCTTTTTCTTTTCTTTTTTTGAAATAATCAACTGTGTATTTGTAAAGGTAATCATACGGTTTCGAGTTCAATTTGGAATTAATTTGCACGAGTGAGTTTTTCAAAAAGCTGAAATTGCACGAGCCGCTTCGGAGAATGCAATTTCAGCTTTTTGAAAAACTCACAAGTGCAAAGTAATTCCAAATTGAACGAGAAAAACCGTATGATTACTTATTAATAATATAAACATGAAAAAATTCGCCTGGAAGAAGTGCCGGAAGATCTCATTGCGGACGGATAGGTAGTGAGCATTTGACGCGGATTTGACACTTAATTTACTGATTGGCTGATAAAGATCAGCTGATAACGCTATGAACTCAAAGCGGTCCGTTTAAAAATAAAGAATATCATAATTCAGAATATCGATGTGTAATTTGCACTGGTGTTACACTTTTTGTACTGGTGTTACACTTGAACTGCACTGCTCTCAGCCAATCAGAATCGAGTTATTTTTTTATGTATATTATTTATATTAAAACAATTATTCGCCTCAGGTTCAGTCGGATTATCGATGAATATTCACCTCGACTTCTTCTTGGTGAATGTTCACCGATAATCACTTCGCCTTACGGTTTAACTCCCCACCCTCCCTTCCCTAATTATTTTCTAGTATTGATTGCTGGCCAACTCAATCCGCATATGCATGCTCAATAACTAACCTGACAGGCGTGATTTTTTTGCGAAAACGAGGTTAGCGCGAAGGCGAGTCGCGCGCGAGGGGAGGAGCGCGCGACTCGCCTTCGTGCTCGCCTCGTTTTCGCCTATATTCGCCTGAAATAGAGTACCGAAGTGTGACGTCACGTTACCATGGGCACGATTTGAGTGGTTCTAAACAAAGAGCATTCGAACCAACATGGCGGCCATAACGATAACTTCTCTTACTTCTTTCTTTTCTGGTGAGCCGAAATCAATCGAACGTGGTGAAAATCATTACAAATCCGACCATATAGAGTCTTTTCAGTATTCCAATGGAATGATTATAGGATTGGTACATGCCAGTATGAAGGACAAGTCTTGCAAGGTCACGGTAAGTAAACTCACAAGTTCGGAACACTCGTAATCGTTTGTATAAAACTTTAATGTTCCCTATGTTTACTTTGCAATACAGGTTTCTCTTCATGGGAATGAAATAAAGTCTGCTAAGTGCGAATGTCCCCGTGGAAACTATAAATGTAGCCATGCCGCGGCACTTATTATCTATGGAATCCATAATCTTAGCCGAACAGATGTAGAATGCAAATGGAAAAAGCCCAGGGCCCCAAACCAAGTGAAATCCGTAGAAGAGTTATATCCTTGCTCAAAGGAGTATAATTGCCTTAAAAGAGAAGTAAACGAAGAGGATCGTTCCTGGTTCTACCAAGAACTGAAAAAGTACGGCAACTTTACCGGCACTTTGTGGCTTCTCTCTCCAGAGCCTGAAAAGAACAACGCCCTGCCTGCGATCACTGTAGAAGAGATTGTGTTGTCTCGGGAATTTCTAAATCATGCGGATAAGAAGAGATACCTTACCGAGAAACTTCGTATCTCTGAAGAGCAGCGTAAAAAAAGTAATAAAGCCACCGTAAGACAACGAGATAATCCTTCCTGGCAAATGATAAGGAAAGGAAGACTCACAGCCAGCAATTTTGGAAATGTCTTAAACTGCAAGAGAGTCACTCCATCCCTTCTAAAGCGAGTGCTTGGCCAGTACGATTTATCAAGGGTACAAGCCATTAATTGGGGCATAATTAACGAAAATCAGGCAAAGAAAGTGTTTGAACAAGAAACAAAGCTATGTGTTGAAGAATCTGGGATTTGGCTTGAGCTGTCAGGAATGCTAGGTGCCTCCCCTGATGGCTTGGTAGGCACGTATGCACTGCTGGAGGTGAAGTGCCCATTCACCCAAAGAGATTTAACCATAGAAGAAGCAGTATCATCAGATAAATTTTATATCAAGAAGAATTCACAAGGACACTATGAACTCGATAAAGGACATGTTTACTGGCATCAAGTACAAGGACAGTTACATTTAACTGGAAGGGAGATTTGCTTTTTTGTTGTGTGGACAACAAAAGAAACCCTCATCCTCCAAATCAAGAAAGATCCTGCCTGGGCTGACAATCTTCAACTCTTAAAGGACTTTTATATTAAGCATATTATTCCAGCATTCTCTAATGATCTACTGTAAGGCTACAGGCAGTCAGCAGCTCCGAAGACTGATTTTCATGAACATATGAAATTGTTGGAGACTGAACATTGTTAAAATCTCATGCATGTTTTTTCAGCATTGTGAAAAACAACTTTGGGTTGTGGTCATCTGATGTGATGTACAGAATAAATTGGTTGTGTTTTGCAAACTTGTGATGTTAATTAACTTAAGTCTTTGGGTAACTAAACTGTAAAATGCAATTCAACATTTTTTCAAAAACACTGTTTTTAAGGAGTGCAGCTCCACTATTCCATAATTTCTTTTATTTGTTTTTTATATACACTAGCTTACCGTAATTAATACACATTTACCAGGTTAAGCCACTCCTTTTTCTTCCTTTTCAAATAGATGGTAACAACTATAATTACAGTAAAATCTTAACATGAAATAAACAGAGATCAATGTCAGTTGAAACACTCACTTTTATTTTAAGTTTTGCAAAAGTGAATACTCAAAACACTGCAATCAAGACTGTAGGGATATAAACATTTAATGGAATCAAACAAAATCATATTATCCTATACATGCAGCGTGTTCTAAGTATCAAAATTAAACTCACAGCTAGGGATGCATGTTTCATCTCAACTATACCCAACCAAGAATTAGAAAAAAATAATTCTATTCCATGTCAACAGAATCTCTAACTTCTCTCATGAGGGAGTTTTGTAAGTTTACCAAGCCAGCACATAATTTCAAAACTTTTTCAGTGTAGCAGCTCAAGTATGGGGGAATGGTTAGAATCTTGAAATCTTTGATGCGTGCATTTGCCCTTTCCACATGAATTCTGCACCGTGCAATAGTCTTTGTTAGCTTAATTTCACTCTCGTTAAATTTCCCATTATATAAAAATGGGGGAATATTAACAGACACACCATTTGGAACAATATCAGCTATCAAAAAGCCTTTGTCAGCAAGTATCAGATCCCCAGGTTTAAAGTGTTCTAGTACACCAGATTTTTCCACAATGGCTTTATCTGATGTTGAGCCTGGAAACAATTTACTAACATGGGTGATAACAGCATTTGGTGCAACACCAATAAGTGTCTTGAAGGAGTTCATTCCCCTGTATGTTGAGTAAGTCAATTTTTGGTCACTCATTAAACCAGGTGCTGCAATTTCTATATCAGTGCAGTCGATGACCATTTTGCAATGCCCAAACAGTGAAAAGATTCTGGCATAGAGGTTCTGTTCTTCTCTTTGGATGGCACAGATTGTAAACAGTCTTCATATAGTAGCTTGTATAATACATGAACCAATGTAAGTATTATATTACTGATTGTTGCAGTGCTACAGTGAAAGAGCTCAGCCAAGTGCAGGTTTGTGTAGTTCTGTCGTAACTTCATAAGGGTTATAAAAACTTGATCTTCTAACAGGATCCTTTCAACCCTCCAGCCATAAAAATAGTTAATTTCTGCCGAGAACCGTCTGACATAGTTCACAACAATTGAAAATATTTGCTTGTTTGGTAGTCCTGTTTCGATACATATTACTTCATCTCTTAAAGCCATTACCGTGTATATTTCTCTTTGATATTGTTCATTTGACTTCCTGTCCTGCAATTCCTTTCTCAAGTTTTCCAGTTCGACTTCAAGAAGGACATTTTGCTTAGAGGCATTGCTGGTTTCACACTTTGAGGCTTCCCCACTTGATGAGTACGAATCGTTTAACCGCTTGATTATATCATTATAATCAAGATTATATATCTTCTGAACTTGTCTTCTTCGTCTTAGCTCGCTTTGGCGTACGTGTTTCAGCATTTGGAAAGAGTTTATCGGCATTTCTTTTAAATATCTCAGGGCCATTTACTTTCAGTCCTTCACGAAAATGGCAGCTACAAACTTGAGAACTGCTTCCCGGACTTCGGTCTTCTCGTCTATTAAAAGCAGATTCATTTCAAACGAATATTGATACATATTAAAAACCGTTGTTTTAAAGAGTAACTGATGAGGGATATCGAAGATTAAGAACAATAAGAAGAATTCAAAGAGTCAGAGTTCAATTGTTCGAGTCGTCACGCCACTACCTAGCGCCGGTATTTCTAGCGTGTTTTACCTTACCTTAGGAGCTTTTTCCACCAATTGAACTCCACAGGATCCTTCGGAAACCTCAAAAATTTACATGTCTCCCTTTCTGATTGATGATTACAATCTGGGGCAAAACATTGAACCATTTTCGACTTGTCCACGTTACGTTACCCAAAGAGAGACGCTATGTTGATCTTTTGTTTAGAACCAGCCAAAATGCTTCCATGGTAACGTGACGTCAGCGCTTCGGTACTCTATACTCAAAAACATCGCGCACTTATGCAGGCTAGCTAAAAACACATGGTTGACAGGAAACAAAATGGCGGCAGAACCCTCAGACCCTTCAGATGCTTTGCTCCGGTCTGCAGTTGCAAGTAAACACACTTTATAGACTGCGCTTTTGCCTTAAACATAGTAGAAGTAATATTTTCTTTATCTATGCTCGCATTTTTATGGAGTATTTCTGTTTACCACGTTTGTTTTAACAGCTATTTTGAATGAAGGCGAACTTTCTCAGCTGACATCCAGACTAGTTCGTTCTCAGCTGGAGGAGAAGTTTAAGGTCAGTCTCCTTTCGAGGTGAGTGAGAAATACTGCGCTTATTGCTGGCCTTTTTGTAGGGTTCCATGCACGATATGGTGAAGGTTCGTATCGTTAGGATGGATATAGTACGTAGGAAAAAGTACATTTTAGGTTGTTGATATTCCTAATTATAAGATGCCGCATCAGTATTACTACTCGCTGCAAGATTTCTGCACAGGTCCGTACTTCATTATGCATGCAGCAGATGAATTGTTTCGGGTAATGGACATATAAACATTTCTTTTTATTGCAGAATGAAACAGTATGGCTACAGCATGCATAATGAACCTGTGCGGAAATCATTCCGTTAATTGTCTAGTATATTTTCATATGTGCATATCCAAGTTTACAGGGTCTCTCTTTCTTGCTGGATTATATAAATTATACTATCACTCCACTGTGACATGCTGAAGATACAAAAATATACCTTACCCTACCCTACCCGTAGCTGAGGAAAATGGGAAAGTTGTCAGACACCTCTGCAACTACTACCCCTCCCTCCACAACTATTTCATCTTTCCCCCATCCCTCACTATGTGCGAAACATCATGTATCTGGTTTTATAATGATTTCCAATTCACGGTTTGTAATTAAGGAATTTCAGGTACATGTGTACTAGAAATACGACTCCCGCAAAACCTCATGAAGCTAGTTTTTGAAGAAGTCACAATGCTTTTAGCTATCAGCCTAATCCCTATTAGTATCACCCGACTAGTAGACTAATGCAAATGCCACAATCTGATTGGCTACGCTACTAGAGGACTATTAGTAATAGTCCTCGAGTAGCAAAATTTGTGGCGCTAATTTCTCTTGTTTTATTCCCAAATAAATCCTTCTTCAACTTGCATTTGCTAACTTTATTATTCTTTATTATTATTATTTCTGTCTGACTAGTTGGGTGATACTAAAACAATGAGACCCTTCGCTACGGGTCTAATTGTTAATTATTGTATGCTTTATGCTATGTTTGGTACAAAATTAGTGACACCTTGTGCAAATTACATGGTCAGTATACTGCTCAACACAGTGCTTAAAAATTGGCCTTCATTTAGCTCTTTCACTGCCTCTGAGAGTGCACCAGGGGGAATAGTGTGTATTAAGTAAATATGTAATGACACAAAGCAGACTTTCTTTCTTTTAGGGAAAATTGACGCTTCATACTTGACATACACCATATAAATCTAGATTAAAATTGTTCCAAATCAGTGAAGTTAAATTCTTGTCTTCTTAAGTTATTTTTGACAAGGGACTTATTAACAACACATTCTTTTGTTACAGGAAGAAAGAGATTGATAGAATGTTGATGGAAATTATTCAGAACCTTGGAGAACCTGCAGAGGATGAGAAAGAACAAGAAATTAGAGCAGAAAAATCCAATGGCAAAGAAAATTATGAGAGTGAAGAGGAAGAAGAAGAAAATGAAGAAGAGGTGGGGAAAGAGGAACAAGACCACTTCCACTCTGATGTTAGCACTTACTGTACTCAAAATATGCAGTTACGTAAAGGATATTACATGGCTGTGCAGAGATACAAAATTTTACTCATTCACTATGCTCACTTGTGAACACTCAAGCACTTTTAGGGCATGATTTATTACATTACCCTAGCCGGCAGGTACAAAAAGCCAGGTCACAGGTCACATACCTGACAGATGTAAATCGAAATTTAAGAATATAATACTAAAGTATATGCGTCGAAAGTTAATGCAGGTACTTCCGCCGCAATGCAGGAGTAATTATGTAATTATGAGTTTTTCTTTTTACTGACCTGTGACCTGTGACCTGCCTTTTGTACCTGCTGTTACCCTAGCAGCATATTTTCAGAAGTGAAAATAACTTGTTGTTGCACAAAAGCTCACCTGGCATTTTATTGTTGTTCAGTAACACAGTGATTTACTTTCAGTGCCCCAGTCAGAACATGAAATTTTTCTTCATTTTACAATTCTCTTTAATAGCATGATGAGCCATCCCCAAAGAGGTCAAAGGAGGATAAAAGCAAGGTAGTATTCAGACAGCTATTCCATTTAACTACAACAAGTCTGAAAACATGATCATGGTGTATTGTCTGTCACTTCTACAATTAGGAACCAACTTATGTACAGAACTTTTACAGATTTTGCATCACAAAATGTGAGGTTAAGGTCACACTGCATAGGTGTTTTTGTGTTTTTATTGATCGCGACAGAGTTAAGCTCAGTAGTAAAAACATAGAAGTAACAAAACTAATATGCCATCATGTTGACCGAATGAGCTTGGTCAATAAAGGATTTATTTTATGGTCATTTTGTTTTGTTATTTCACGGAGCAAATTTGGAAATCCCCAAGATTAGACAGGTCCATCTTGCCTGCTGGGATGGCCAGTCAGAACTCAGGATTTTCTTCGTCTTACTCGCTTATTGAACCAGCCGTGCAATAAGATTGGTTAATGTACCCATTCGTTACATGTTGACAGATAGATTTTGAAAGGCATTAATATTCTTTCTCGATATATATCACCTTATTCATCAGTTCTCTTAAATTTACAGTATTATTAACAAGTAATAGTTGTCACTAAAGCTGCCCCTGCTTTCTGAAGTCCAAAGGCAAGTGCATATCTGCATTACTGATGACTCAGCACTAATGAGAGTTAATGCTATTGCGCTCGCCAATATCGTTGTTTTAGCTGGTACTGTGTAAAATGTATGGGAACCATCAGCACTATATTGCCGCCGATTGATTAGCTCAGTTGCTAGAGCACCGGACTATTGTGCGGAAGGTTGCAGGTCCAAACCCAGCCAGACCAACACTCGGGGTCTTTAAATAACTGAGGAGAAACTGCTGCCTTTGCACTGACATCTGTAACTGGCTAGACGTTCTAGCCTTCTCGGATAAGGACGATAAACAGTAGGTCCTGTCTAACAACCCTTGGTTGTAGTAACTTTGTGGGATGTACGTAAAAGAACCAGTACACTGTTCACGAAGGGTAGGGGATGTAGATCCCAGTGTGGTGGTCTGGCCTTTGTGAATGTAATTTCATCTGATGCATGGATTGGGTGGATGGGTGAGATCAAAACATGGACTGATAGAGGCTGCCAGATGCGCCTTTACAAAGCTGACATCTGATCTCACCCCAGGGTAAGAATTGTAAACTGCCATGGACAATTAGTGGATATGTGCTGTAAATAAATCCTTTATCATTACCAGTACTGCATGCACGTGTTTCTTGTAATTCCTGTGACAAGGTGTTTTTACCAAATTGTAGGAGGACACCAATGATGAAGAATTTGCACGCAAACTTCTTGAAACTGAAAAAAGCTTGAGAGCAAGATCAACTAAAAAACCTGTTGTAAGTTTGTACTGGTATTTCATACACTTGACATTTGTCATATACATGTGCATGTAACTGAGGAGAATTTGATATACTGGTACACACTGTTTACTATATAAGATTGGTTGGTATACCAAGTGGTACCAAATTGATAGAAATGATATTGCACATGTGTTGCAGTTGGTATAGATGATGTCCACACATGTGTGATAAATACTTGTGCTGAAGTCGCAATTGGATAATATGCCATCACCGAGTTAATCGCTATACCACTAAATTATATACAATAAAAAGAAAATTAAATGGTAGCTTGGAGATTCAAGAATTCCTCTTGTCATGTTGAAAATATTTCACCCGTTTGTGCACTTAATAAAGAAATATTTTTCAACACTCAAAGAGAAATTTTGTATCTCTATGTAGCAATGTAATATCCTCTATAGATTACAGGTATTGTAAATTGTTATATACCTAGACTTTCTTTCAACAAAACGAGCACTGTGATTGGTTGATTCTTGATCACATGCCCCCGATCAAATTTAAATGTATTCTGACTGGGATACAATTGTGCAGTTGCTGCCTGCGCACCAGTTGTGCCGTCTTTGTTTGTTTGTTTTTGCTTTATTTTGTTTAAGGGAAAGTCTAAATATATAACAAAACACCTAACATATGGTCCCTTGGGAAACTGGTTAGTTTGTTTTCCCTCGAGTTCTGATGTTTCTCTTGACTTCATCCTGGGAAACATCAGGATTCTCAGGAAAACAAAACTAACTGTTTCCCTTGGGACCATACATTAAGTGTATATTGTACTCCCACTCCCAACCTGAAGGGTATAGAATGTTGAATTGTAGACTTTGCAAGACTGCTGTAACAGGTACTCTTGTTTCAAAATCCAAAACAAAGACTGACTAGTTTTCCTGTTATGAAATTACTGCCTCAGACTATACCTATCATAATACCTGAGCTAAGGTCTTAGCCTATTACAATCTAGACTTAAGACTGTACAGAACCCAAAATCGTTTAGCTGAGTTATACTTTGAAATCTTATTAGGGGAGCAGGGTTGGCGCAGCTAATTTCAATTTCAGGTTTTAAATAATTTCTTATTGGTTTACTTAGTCAAGAAACTTTGACCTTACTACTAACTAGGGATTGTTTGAAATTGTACTTAGAGAGCAACTGTTTTAAACTGTGTTCTAATAATAACAGTTAAACAGTCTTCTTATTATCTAATTATTACGTGTAGGAAAGAAAGAAACAAGCAAAAGCCAAGAAATCAGTAGAGACTGGTAGAAAAAAGAAAGGTAAAATCTGATAGAAAAAAGTGTTGCTAACACATTGCATACCCAGTGAATTTGACTGAGGAATTGCTTCGATTTTCTTTCTTTGTTATTTTTACTTTGCAGGGTATGGAAAGTTGATGATACTTTCACCAGAACTTAGTGCACTTCTTGGACAAGAGAAGGTTAGTGAATCCTCATATTACTGACAATGTTATATAATAATATAAATAATAATAATAGTGATAATAATATTAGTAATAGTAATAATAATAATGATAATTTGGTTGTGAACCACTAAGATGCAGATTTGCATATGATAGCTGATGAGGCTAGCCCTGTGCGGCCTGTAACTGTACTTAGTCAAGAAATGCAAATTGACTCATCAAATGCGATTCTTGCTTGTGTGAACACCCAGCAAGGTGAGTTTGGCGATTGGGATGTCAATACCATGGTTCGCACGGGCCTTGAATAGTCCTTGAAAAAGCATCAACCCCTTGAAAAGTCCTTGAAAATTGAAAAATTTGCTCAAGTCCTTGAAAAGTCCTTGAATTTTCTCCAGAAGTCCTTGAATCTTATCGAAAGGTCCTTGAATAAATAAAACTTTATTAACGCAACCTTGTATTGCCCACAGAAAACTTTGAAAGCTCAGCAAGACGCAATTTTGTGCGTGAAGCATCGCGTGAAACTGTTTTAAGTCTGGTGTAGTTCATTGCTGTTATTTGATGTACCTTAGGAACCGTGCCTTCCAGGGATAAGGCATTGCAATAACCTGTACCCTCCTACAATAATAATCGGTCTTGTAAGTTTTTCGGTGTCATGGAGTCAAATTGAGTGGAAAATAAGTCCTTGAAAAAATGTGATTTGTCCTTGAAAAGTCCTTGAAAAGTACTTGAAAAGAAAGGTCTCAGGTCTGTATGAACCATGGAATACGTGCATAAAGGAAAACCTACTAAGACCAACTTGAACAATATCAATAAGACAATAACAGAGTTAATGAAACACCAAGTACCCCCAAGAAAGGACCCATTCAGTTATTTGTGGATTGCGAACTGTGTTCTTTATTCTGTTTTCTTAACCCTTTCATTAAATAAAGGCTGGAAAAATTCAGCCTAGCGGAACATCTCACTTAAGGTGTGCTTAGAAAGATGCAAAAGGCGTCCCTCTCAGGAACTCTAAATATTGCTTGCAGGTGTAGAGTTGCAACATGAGCACTCAAGAAGTCTCAGTCTCCAATAGAAAAAGACATCTTTTAAGTTTTGGTGGGGCTTTTCTTTGTAATTAGCTTAGTCATTATTCACTTTATAGCCCACAGGTTATGCTGCGGTAGCACCTCGTAATGATACTTTATTGTATATAGCATACAGATGTTTTAACTGCATGATGATGATGATGATGATGATGATGATGGTGATACTGATATAATGATGTAATGATACAATGATAATGATAATTACCATGTAATAATTTAGTGATTTATCATTAATTTTGTGAATTGATCCAACAACAAATAAGTATATCTGATTCTCCATTCAACGACTCATTCTCCTGTGAATTGTGTAACGCTTAGCAAAGAAAATGACTGCAGCTCAAATCTTATCAGTAGGAAAAGTTGTACTGCACTGTACTTTGCTGTACCGTACTCCTCTGTGCTGCACTTTACTGTACTGTGATGCTCTGTGCTACATGTATGCTATAGTGATGTACTATGCTGTGCTGTATTATGGTGTGATGTGACACTCTATGCTATGCTATGCTCTACTGTACTGTGGTGTATTGTACTGTGGTCTCTGTGGTCTACTGTACTCTACTGTACTGTACTTTTTGTGCTATGCTGTTATATACTGGAGTGTTGTAGACTTGCATGAGGACATTTTTAGGATTAAATTTTCCTTCATATTTATTAAGGATCCAAAACTTATTTTAGTTTCAATCAGTGCTGTTTTCTTCAGATGGCCAGAAGCGATGTGGTCAAACAAATGTGGCAAATTATAAGAGAAAGGAAACTTGAGGTAACATGTATTAGCTTTCAGTTTTATTAGTTAAGTGTATAATGCAATCAGTATTTAATGACATTCTGTACTCAGTTTTAAAACTTAAACCCATTTGACTTTCTTATCTTGCAGGATCCAAAGAACAAGAGATTCACTATTTGCGATGAACAGCTTCAGAAAATCATTGGTACTTAGCCCTTATTTCTCATGATGAATCAAAGAGTGCCATTTGTAATAATTTTTTTTTAATTATACAGTTTATTTGTTTTCACGTAATAATCATGACTGTAGATTGTTCTTCAATAATCATATTTCCCTTCTTGTCTGCTGTTTCAGGTCGAAAAAGATTTCAAACGTTTGGAATGATGAAATATCTAACGAAACACATCAAAGATCCAGCTCTGATTGCTTGAAAATTTAATCATCAATCACTGTAGCTTTCCTGTTGTGTTTTGTGTTGGATTGTGTTGTGACATGGCGACACTCAAAATAAATAGAAAATAATATTTAGTGAAATGCTCACAGAAATGTTCCATGAAGAAAGATTTACCGGTATTTGTTTTGTATGTGTATTTAATATCTCAAAAGGATTCTTCCAGGAACCATTTGACAGATTCCCTAATACTGTAGCTCATCTATCATTTGTAAAAAAAAGCGGCAATAGCAACTAACATTATTTAAGTATAAGTCATTAGTCCTTGATTATTGTCACTTTGACACTTTCTTTTCATGGTTCAAATTATTCTATATAGTAATGTTGAGCTTTGTGTGGTCTATTTTTGTAACAAGAAGTTAGTAGGGAATCATGGTACCTTTTTGTTCTGCTTTTAGTATCAGCAGCCAGAGCAATATTCCGTGGGTCATGCAACAGCGATACATTGCCTGGCTAAATTTAAGACCACACCGATGTGTTTTCATGTATTTATTTATTATTTTTCTTTGTTGTTGTTGTTGTTTTACTTGGTGACGGTGTTGTTTGTTATGTCTATTCTGTATCACAGATTTTACAGTAAAGTGTACATTTAAGAAGGAAAATAAAGTGGGAGGAAAAATGTGACTTTTCCTTGAAGGAATTACTTTAAATCTGTTTCATCAAAGTAGTTGAACCCTTTTACTCCCTAGATCAAGGTAGTAATTCTCATTAGTTAGTCTCATACACTTTCCTTTTTGTTACTGTGGAAAATTTCTCCATTTTGTAAATTGCTCATTACTAGTCATCTGTTTTACCATTCACACTGCAGATATTGTTGGGAGAAGTTAAACTTTGGTCACTAGTGAAAGGGTTAATGGTTATCTACTTGCGATTGCATCTAGTTAGCAAGACAGTTACACTTATGTAGCTTTGATGTTAAGCGATTTAAGGTAAATTTAAAATTTGTAAGACAATATGACAGTCTAGCCTTGTCAGGCCCTTGTCAGAAATGATCTGAATAAAAATATTGGCTTCCAAGTCCTCATTTGCCTTGTCATTACATATATACTGAAATCTTTTCTCAGTCAAAATCATTTTGTTTTCTACTTTGATAAGTTTATAACCCTCTGCAAAATGAAGGTTTTGGTAACCGTTTTTGTTTGTTCAAGAGGCCTAGCAAGTATCTGTGAAAGCTATGCAGCACGTGACTAGAATCACTCATTATAGTTATGCCAGGCGTGCTGGCTAGCTACTTCAGCTTTTAACACAAGTACTACGAGCAGTAACTAAGGGTGGGGTAAGGCTCAAAGGGAACTGATAACAGATAGAGTTTAGTGGACAAATAAATCAGCCAATCATTTCAAATTTCCTCTGCAAAGTGCAGTAAACCATTACTATTGATGCTGTAATACTAACAAAATTGTTTTGAATTACAGTTCTTCCAATGGTTTCACTCCCAGAAGTGACCAATACAGTTCTCTCCAAAATATTATATTTTTAGTTCAGATTGGCCAACTGTACTGAGCCTATACCTTACCCACTTGGGATTTCCTGCATTGTTCCGCAACAAAAATAAAGCAAAATAGCCATGTAATAAATTCTTTATTGACCAAGCTTGTTCAGTCAATATGGGTGAATATCGGCCTAGTCCTTTTTTTACCTCCGCCAACGGAGTTGGACGGATGTTGTTTTCACCAGCGTTTGTTTGTATGTTAGCAGCCTAGCGTCCACATCGCTCAACCAATCATCACCAAACTTGGTCAAAACATTGGCCACGGTCTAACTTAGAACTGATTTAATTTTGGGGTATCTAGGACAAGGTCACAGAAAAGCAAAAAAAAATCATTATTTTGCTATAAGTCGCACAAGAATCGTGCAGTAATTTAAACCAAAACTAAAATGTGCATCTCTCAATTCTGCATCTGCCCATATGTCACATGATGCAGTAACATCAGTACCCTTGCTAGCAGTAGGGGGTCGAATGCGCTTGTGGAGCTCTATGCTCTTGTTTGCCTTTTTCACTGTGTCTGGTCAACAGAAATGCAAAAAGAACTTGGCAAATATGCAGCCATCTTGATCTGATGCCTGGTGAATAACTCACATACACTCAGTGTCAAAAAGAGTAAAGACAAGGACAAACATAAATGTTGAAAACATTTTACTATTCCTTGAAACTCTGATAATAATTTATAAAAAAATGTCATCTTAGGTACACTTTGTAAGTTTGTTTGTTCAAAAATACACATTATTTACAGATCACAATAAAAATACAAACACCAACCATTCACAGCTACAAGGCAGATGAAAAGTGATTGCAATACGGATATGAGGGTTTGCAACAGACCCTGTCTTGCCACTAATACCACACATCATAAATAAACTGTGTGTTTCTTGGTGTTGCAGAAGCTGTTATTTGGTTGCCTTGACCTGTGCTGTGGTCATTGTTTTGTAATTTTTTTGGTGTGTTTTCTGTTTTTTTTTTTTTGCACAACCTGCAACACCAAGAAACCAACTAAATACAATTTGATATTGTTACACTATTATGCCATTCTTATCCAATGAATTTACATAGGTCTGTTCATTTATACATTTATCTACAGATCAGTCAATCTAAGGAAGAACCACATTTTTGTCAGGTGTTCATTTCTCAAAAGACCCGGAACATTTTGGGCCAGTGATGGCCATAGTAATCTGAAAGGTTTCTTTCCATTAGAATTTGGAAGATAGCAGGACTTTCGTCTCTTAATGGACATATTAATAAGATAGCTTTGTGTAGTTTATATTGGAAGACTGGCTTTTTAGTCCAAAAACTTTACAGGTCTTTCAAGAAACACACGTCTACTGTATGCCTCTTACTGCGTAAAAATAAAATTACAAGTAGCTAATCCATGTAAAAGAATGGTTTGTTTGTACACTGGAGGAAATTTACGATACCCTCAACACAATTCTATTACAGTAATAAAAAAATCAATTGCAGTTTTCTTGTTAGTAATAAGCCCCTTCTTATTTCTTTTGTTTTTTGAAGGGTAGTAATTTAATTAGTCCCCCTTATAATATTGGAAGGAATTTTATTCCCCATAGATGGAATTTTATTCCCAATTCAGTGAATGCATAAAGAGCATCCACATTTCTGTGCCATTGCACTCTTAAAACAAAATATGCAAGGTCAACTAGAGGAACCTAAGAGACAATGACCCCTGTAACCCCTGATCTAGCTTGTTCATATGTGCTTGATATGCAAGTTGTTTCTACAGTGCTTAAGATAAGTTAGTGCCCCCAAGGAGTGATTAAGCCTTTTTAGTATAAATACTCAGGTGATTATACAAAATCGCACACTCTGATTGGTTCACTATCTTGGATTATCAGCTGATAATCACCTTGATGAACAAAATGGCTGCCAGTTGTTCATGCGCTTTTGATGAAATGAAATTTTTTCGTGTTTTACAATGCAGTTTTTCTTTTTGTGAAATAATCACCCGTGTATTTATACTAAGACAATTATTCACCTCAGGATCAGTGATTATTGGTGAATATCCACCTCGACTTCAGCGAACTGTTAATTATTACTCAACTGTTATACACTGTACCAATCGCGATTTTCTGATTGGCTCATTTGTACCACGAGATACTGGATTGTGACAAAACAACCTAGACGTGATTTCCTAAAAATACCAAGAGAGCAACTGCTTGGAAAATACCTGTTTTAAAAGGTGACAGTGTAAATTTTAAATTTTTCATTCAAGCTAGTTGAGGTGTTTTTGCTTGTTGTCAACAGTTTTCAATGCAGTGTTTCTTTGTACAGTGTAGTCAATTTGAATAATAAAAATATTAATGCACTCATTGTTCGTGAATTATCAGGATTTTTACCTGTAGTCGTTCACTAATGATGAACTCAAAATTTTAAACAACGAAACTTCACGTTCATTGTTAGTGAACTTGTGTGTTTACCTGTGAGTATTTCCCAGCCCAGGGCACTATACCAGTTAATATCTACACAGTGTAAAAAATTTTCTCAGAGCACAAAATGGAGTAACTTAAGAGCTGTGAAGTTAGGTTAGCTATGATAGTTAAGATATTATAGTGAAGGAAAGGGTCAATGTTAGCTATGGAAAACCAGTTTTTAAACTGTACAAGGTAATTATGGTAACAAAAATGTCTTGATGAGAAAAAATTCGAGTATCCAACTTGGAAATGGAGGCTATGGTGGTTCTCAAAAATTTACAGGAGTTGTGTCCAGAATGCTTTCAAAATAACTGTTGAAAAACCATACTATTAGTACCCAAACTATTTCACAGGCACACAATGTCGAATGAGCCAATCAGGCGTCATATCTGGCACTCAAGCTGGTCCCAGCTGGTTAGAGGTTAGATTGATAATTCCACCACACTGTAGGTTAATAAAGTAGCACAACATTGATTCTTTGGCTGATTACCTTTTTAAGCATACAAAGCCAAAGCAGTCATGAATTCTTTAACAGCGAATTAGAACTTCCTCTTAAGTACACTGCAGCGGAACCTTTGTCATGGTTAACGTTTGAGTGGTTTTGAACAACAAGAGTTTCTCTCACAAACGTGCTGAATGGAAGTTCCTCTTTTTCTATGGGACCTTGATAATTGGAATTCAATATTTAGGTGACTTGAAATTCAGTTCAGTAGTTTTTGTTATCATTTAAGAGTAGCGGTAGGCAGCTGTTTGATGGATGAGGTCTATTAATACCTTCACTATTTACAACACACAAATTATCGGCTAAAATTTCCATATCCCACATTAAAATGGAGTAGTCAGTAAGAAATAGCACTAAATGCACTGCAGTATTAGTGTCTTGTAACTTCAGACAATTCTAGAAACTGCTCTCTGCAAGCAAGAAAATGTTTTGATAGGGAAAAAATGTTTGATACAAATTTATAGAAGATATCTCCAGACAAAAATTGTTGTTAGAAACTGTGTTTTAAAGTTAACGACTTTGCCTGAATTTGTTCTTGATAAGAAACGTCATACACTGGAAAGGTATATGGACTTGAAAATTACTGATTTTCAGTTCTCTGATACTATGAACTTGAAAAACAGACTAATATATATTGAATATTGGAAATGCTGCTATAGTGTGATTGCACAGTATGTAAGATTTGGACATTACGGTTCCCTTTACAGCATTAGCTAATCATTAATTAAAACAAGACTGAACTCTCCAACCCTCATCCAGCTTACCCATGCTGTTAAAAGAATTTGGCCAAAACCACAAAACAATTATAACACTTTTAGACCCAGTTAACACATCTACCTTTGAAACAAAATTTGATGGTCATTACCGACCACATTGAGTTTGATGCAGGGAAGTTAACAACATTAAAACATGTTTTAACCTCTTCTTGAATTTGCTGTTAATCCTCCATCACTGCCAACACTGCTTCCAGTACTAAAACGGTCATCTGACTCGCTACTGGCATAGCCCGTTTCTTCATCATTTTCTACATCTATTTCTTCACTGCTGGTGGAGGATTCACCTTCTGAGTGACGTGGTCTCTTCACTCCAATAACAACTTTGTCACAGCTATGACCCTGGAGTAGGGCAAGTCTTCTTTGAAGAGAGTACCTCTCCTGGCTTAGTTTCCTCTTGGTTGCTATTGCTTCTTTTTCAGTCACTTGTAAAACCTTCACAAGAAATTTACAATGATTAGTTAGTTATTCATTTAGACATACATGTGTTGCAGGCATAAGAGTGAAAGAGACAATTTGGGATTTTTAACTGCCAACTACAATTGTCAGAGTGTGCTGGCTCAGACTCGCACATGATAAAATGGAGGAACACTAAGGCCAAGGTTGTGGTAGCCCTTGTTAACTGGCATTTCATAGGTCCATTGAACAGCTCTTACCAATGTACCACCATAATTTACATGGCAGTTCCATAAATTTTTTTTACAGAACACTAAGTCATAAAAGTGCTGGGTTTGGTAATAATGTGTACATGTGTAGAGCTACAACTATTCACAGTAAAAAGGATTTTCAATGGATAGCAAACTTTTAACAGTTGAACTATGGCTTAGATCTGGTACCTTCCCTGTGTATATAGATAAGGATCATGTGGTCTTACATAGATAACAGTGCATTATTAAAATTATCAATCCATCATATTACCTCTGGTGTGCTTCCCTATATCAAAGCATTTTTTACCTTTTCAGTTCTTTTTGCCAGTTAAACAAAAATTTAATGACCTTGTCACCACAACAGGAATTTAATTTCCTTCCAGGCTTTTAAAATGTATTTTTATTTGCTTTCAAAATTATAATACCCTTTTCTCCTAGACTGCAGAATACCCCGACGCTCTGACTATTATTGAAACAACAGTTGCACTGAGTACAGACATTTATATGCACAACAGACTTTCTCTGAAATACTACTTTTCTAACAATGAATCAGTCCTGCACGGTTTTGAACTGGCTCACTGGGGAGCTTAAGCACACGCGTTTTTGAGACGCGGACAACAACCGGAAGAGACTACTATGCGTGCCAGGACAGTGGTGTCTCCCAGATTTTTATAGTGATCATCTCTAATGGAGAAAAGATACTAATCAATGTAAATGTGGTTGTGTGAAGACAAGTTAAAAGAGAAAACAGCTCACTTCCGGTTGCCGTCCGCGTCTCAAAAACACGCGTGCTTAAGCTCCCCACTATGGGTCACTAACTTTGCTCTCATGAACAAGTTGCCAGGAGTGAAAAATTAAAATGGCTGAGCTTAAAGCAATTCTTAACAAAGCAAAGATTCTGTATACAGGTGAATAAATACAGTATTGTGCAAAAGTAATGCAAACGAAATTCGTCGAAGGTCGTCCTTTGTTCTCGCGAATTTTCCACGAAAAAGCGTCGAATTTTCGTAAGATGTTTCGTAGCGTTCTAAGCGAAAAATTCACGATCTTTCTCGAAAATTCCAGGTAGCGAAATTTGAAGTAGCGAAATTTAGAGGTAACCAAACGAAAATTTGAGATAGCGAAATTCAAAGCAACGAATTTGCGTGACATGAGCCGCTGTGAACGGCATCGCTGAACAAGCGTATGTAAATAAACTAAACTGATATCGAAAATAGATTCAATGAAACGACAGTTTAATTGGCTATTTGCAGTGATTGCCTCACAAGCACTTCCCCAACACAGACTCACAAACCTTATTTTTTAGAAACTTTGATTTTCAAGCCCGCTTATCGATCAGTAGAAAAGGGCGTGCACTAGTTTACGTACGGGCCAAGTCTCTCGACAATGTTTACGGAAGCCCGCTAATCCCAAAACAAACAACGCAGAGATAAGACAGAACTTTTGTAGAGAAATGTTTTATTTTATTTAACACTACATTTCGTTTTGGAACCCGAACTTGAAAGCTCTCAAATTTATTTAGTGCATGTCTCGATCGGCTCCAGAGTTGAATCGTGCAAAACAGTTTTCGGACATCTTACTTTGTAAACTGAATTCTTGCCTCAAAAGGAAAAAGCTTATTTCAAGCATTTTCTGCTTCCCTCTCCGTTTGCCTCTAAAGATAGCTTGGTGCGTCTTCCAGAACGTGGTAGATTTGCCACAGAGCCGGTGAGTCAAAGCTTTTTGATAATTCTAGTTACACTGGCGAAGCTGACAAATAACCGTTCCCCTTTTAACAATTTAAATATCTCGGCTGGGTGGAAACCTTGCTTGTCAAGGAGCTCAATTTGTGTTCGCGTGTAATTGGTAACTTTTGGCATGATTACTACAAGAGAGTTTCAACAGGAATGATTGTGGAATGCGTGCCAGCACTATTGAACGCAAGTGGTTGCTATGGTGATACAAGAACATGGCGTGTGGCCTTTGTGGCCTCTAAACATGAATCAAAATACGACAGACGAATAATTGTGTAAGGGCTTCGATGCTTTTAACGTGAACTTAACAGTATCAGGAACCTTTGAAGTATATCCGGGTAAGTCTTGTAGAAGTGTTATGAAAACGGATTACGCATTGTATGGGTGGGCATGCAAACAAATGAAATGACAGCAAAAAAAATCATCCCAGCAAATTCGAACTTGGCAAATTATCGTGCAGAAAATGCTCAGGAATGTTCAAGCAGAGAGAAATGAAGAATGAAATTTCGCGCAAGTGTTCGAAGTCATTTATCGAACATAGTGAATTTTCGCTCGAAAATTCGAAGTCAATTTTCGTTCCGCACGAATTATCGTTTGGAAATTCGTGTAGTTGGAAACAGTAGGCGTCGTGAATTATCGTGACTTTTCGTCTAAAATTCGCTTCCATCAAAAATTTGATAATTTTTCGTCAAAAAGCCAGGAAAAGCTGCGAATTTCGGGGAAAGACGTTTGCATTACTTTTGCACAATACTGTAGCAAAGGAAACTTGGCGCAATGGGTGGTGGGCATAAGTGTTGTAGATATATACAAATGACATGAAACAGCTTGTAAACAGTACCACAGTTAAATGTCATGCAACCAAAATTACAAGTAACCAACTTCTCCATTGCAAAAACTATAATTTAAGATTAAACAAGCAAAATTATTGTCCTGTGAGCAAAATGATATTCATATGTTATATACTCTTCAGTCTTTCCCTATGGTGTCTGATTTTGAGAGTTGAAAACTACAAGCTTGAACCAAGAGGCCAAATAAGGCATTATGGCTTTCCCATAAAAGCTTATAATTATAACAAAACAAAACTTTCTTCAAAAATTTTAAAAATAATAAAAATCTTACCAAAACTGCCAGTATCAAGATAACTACAACTAAATATTTAGTCAATTAACACAAATAAAAGCTTGTTTCAAGTTTATACAGTCCCCTCAAGGGAAATTACATAGCTGGGAGTTCTGGGTGCTATAGCTGATTAAGCCATTGACTGACGATTATTCAGGGCAAGAGAAAACTGTGGTATATAAGAGAGTTAACATAGCCAATACCAAACAACCAGGAATTCTATTACACCTATAGGAAAGGAAAAGGGGATTTGAATTTGAGATAGCAAAGAGATCAAGATCAGCAGCAAAGTCATAGAAAACAAGGTCTGACTGTACTAACATGATCACCTTTGCACTACCCGAAGAACGTGCATGATTTTAAAATGCTATGTATGTATGCCACTCAGTTGGAGGTTTCCATCACTAAATCAATTTTGTTAGTTCAGTTTTTACCTACTAACAACCAGCTGCAGCTTTCAGGGTTTGGTATCAGACCATTCTAATTAGAAAGACAGAATTTGAGTGCTAATGACATAACTCAATTCAATAGGTTTAAAGTAAATATTCTGAGAAAAAAGTTCACTCGATCATTGAATCTTAGCAAGATAAATTATTGGATCTCTCTCACTTAGTGCACATACTGTAATTCAATGGTGAACTTATCAAATTTTATTTCAAGTTATGGTTTGCTAAATTAACGAAACAGGCTTCAGTTGCCAAAATACTTCTTGTAGCCAAATTCAAAGCCCATCTATCTTATTCTTGGACCATAAATCTGAGCAGAAAAAGGGTTTGTTACTTGCAGTATATTACTAGTACACTGTGCCTACGAGGCATTTCTTCATGACTTTAGGTTTGCAAGGTCCTAACTATTCCTCCTAATCAACCTCACAAAGATCACATCCAAACATTATGCCTCTTTGTTATATAGCAACTTCTTAAAACCATAAAATTCTTGATTTCATATTTGGACAGGTTGTTACATGCACAACAATTCTGAAAACTAACACTGTAACTTCTGGGTGCATTATTTATTCTTGTCAATCTAACAAAAGCTTTCTGCTTTGGCTTTACACACATAAAGGCATAGTACAAAATGCATTTACATATAAGAACACCATGAATCTCAAGCTGTTACATAAACAGCAGGTACACAGTCATGGAATTAAAATTAAATACTGCAACTGGAACAAGAAACAATTAATACATATTGATCAATCGTATTCCTAAAATGGTTTCCCAGTAGAATTTATTTTATGATCACGCTGTTGAGAGAACCACCAAACCAAACCAGAAAGGTATTCGGAGCTTCACAGTGTTATGCAAATCACAAGCAATGGAGAAAATCAAAAAGCCACCTCATGAATGCAAATATCAAGTTTATCATGTAGTTTATTTTTTTAACTGAATATTCCAACAATCATATCCAAGTATACACCAAGAATACGCTGCTTTGGCCTTTGACAGAAGTCTGTGTGTAAGCAGTTTTACCAAGAATGGAGGTTTTGTTTTCAGGTGTTGGTAACTCCACCTGCCTTTATCAGCATCACAAAAATGGTTGAATAATTTTCCATAATGACTGCAACAGCACCTGTAATTTTTCACAAATTAAAAAACCCAATATCCATGTCAAAGTCTTGTTTCCTGCCAGTAGCAGAAACCTATCTCCCAATAACAAAAGGGCCTCACCTCAATACTACAAGAAATATTCCAACACATGGACGTTCCTGGCTGAAACAGCTTAACAATTACCATAATAATCTTTCCTTCTTTCTGGACATATATTAATTTAAGTAAAATAAATATTACAATTTGCTGGCTGTAATTGTGCAACATGTCTCTAACCAACTGTGTAAAAGTACTTTGTCCCTCTTCAGGTTCTCTGAGCAAGCCTCTCAAGTGAAAGAAATTTTTTTACAACTCATTAATTGAAAATGATAGCTGCATGAAACCTTGAAGCTTTAACAAATAACCCATGATCATGAATACAGCTCCCATCTATAGATCCAAAAACAAACAATGTTGATGCAGTGGTACAAACCTACTGGAGGAACATATGGTAACTCTACTTTTCTAGGTTGCCTTCTCACTGGGGAAATTTCTATATAACAAATGTGTTGGATGTTATTTAAAGTTACAGTAATTTCACTATTAAATAGTTGGTAGTGGATCATAAATCATTTTCAACAAAGGGAAATTACCTGTTAGATGAAAAACGTAACAGTTAAAAGAACTGGAATTTTTTTGGATTTAAATATACTACACAAAAAAATTCTCGAACATCTTTACTTTTCGCTATATCTCAAATGAATGATGAAATGTGAAATAATCCACATTTACTCATATTTGCATAAGAGTGCGTGACACTTTTTTCACATAATGTATCGATCCGCTTAGCGAGAAAGGATATTTCACCAAACAAAATGAGATAACTTCTGAAAAATAACTTTCATATCTGTACCAAGAGATATAGGTTTCTTCAGAGAAAGTTAGCGTTTTGTGCATAGATTTCTTTAACAGCACTTAGTTTCCCAATCCAACCAGAAAACTATAAAAAATAAAAACATCTGCTTCGAGTTCATTCTGATTATTCGACCCAGTATGCGCTTAATTTACATCTGAAAAACGACTAAAATAATTGAAAGTTTGACTTTCAACATGCAAGATTAGTATCTATTCTGAAACTACAGTTTCAAATACTTGCTACAAGTACATCCATAGTATGCTCAGTAATGATACAACTTTCAATTCAATATGTTGTTCAAAGCCTGCCCATCAAGAACAAGGGGAAGTTAAGTGTTTTGTTTACCGTAATGTATTGCTGTGCGCTCTGTAACAAAGCTAGCGTGGTGGCTTTCTGATGCTCGGGTGGCGAAGGAACCAAATCTTTGAGCAGCTCAAGGCAATCTCTCAAATGTGCTCGCCTAAAAAATCAAAAAGAACCCCCACTGAAAACCATCACAGTGAAAAAAACAAGCTAAAAAAACCTGCTAGTCAATTCAAAACAATGTTTTACTGGTGTTTTTGAATTAATCCCCTCTGGCACTGGCAGCGTTTGAATAAAATGACAACTGTTGCAAATTGTGCCTGTCAAGGCCTGACTCGGGGTCAGGAATAAACATTTCCTTTGATACATAATCTCTTTTTGACAAACTTCAGTCATTTCAGGTATAATAATCGGTACTCGAATTCCTCTGATGAGATTGGCGGAAAATGTTTCTTCGCAGGTACCGGGTTAAATAATTGTAAAGACCTAAACATTTCAAGCAAATAGGACAGCCAGTACAATTACCAATTTTGACACCTAACCCTCGCTACACCAGCTTAAGTTCAGCTGGGAAATGATTATATTTGGCTTCTTTTGGAAAGTCGAACTTAAGCGAGCTGAAATGACATGTGTAAAACAAAGTTTTCGTTAAAGAAACCAAAAGGATTGACGCGTGCATACGTATTCAAAATGGTAGGCAAGTTGCACGTGCATATTCTGTTGTTTTGGTGGGCCACGTGGCATGAAGGAAACATTTGTTGGGCGGAAATCTCCCACTGAAGGATGCACAATAAAATAAAGTTTCCATATTTTGAGCGACTGGCCTTGGGTATTTACTATCTGGGAATTACAAAGTATTTTCGGTGAAGTGGCTGGTCTCGAGTACCTACCGGTTTTTCTCCAACTGGTTGTGTGTCGTACGGCTAGTAGCGTTGGCAGGGAGGTAGCAGAAAAAGAGGTGCAAAGAAAAGCATGTCGTTAGTCAATAACCCTTTAAAATAATTCTACCATAGCACGATGTTATGTTGAATGCCTAAAAAACGACAGCGAAACAACCCCGAGTTTAAACAAAACCAATAACCAAATCTCTCGCAACAGCGACTGATGTGTTTATAAAACATAAATGAAGCTTGAAGGACAGAAAGCAAAGCCGTGAGCGGTTATTTCTCACGAAAAGCCTAGCCCACACTTTACGGACATTAAGCGAAGAAAACAGGTGCAGCACACTTCGAACACAGGCAAACTTTTCAGACAAATTTTAAATATGGCCCACGCTCGCAGGTCTCGGGGAATACCCGGGAGTCATGAAAGAAACACATTTTGCCAAGGGCAAGAATATGCTTATTGCTGCAAAACCATTTGAGGCGCGTTTTGGCCGGGAACTAACCACTCTTGTACATTCTATATCTACTAATTAGTAAAAGAATAGATCGGAAGACGCCAAAATGAACTACTCAAGTTGGAAATAGCCGTTGAAGCGGTTAACATCTGTTGTGTACATAAGTACACTGAACAAAACATTGGACGCCATAGTTCGAGCAGAAAATTTTCGACGCATCGCCTGCGACGTGGCAGAGGACCACAAAATTATATTCTTAAGTTAAAACTAATAGTAAGTGTCTTTAAGCTCGAAAATCCGTTTACCTGTAGCTTGGTGAACGTTTCGTTGGCTTTCTATCGCGTTTGACAGGCGCCTGACTTCGCTTCTTCGCTATAGTTTGGGGCGGAAAGAGGATATTAGCGGGGCGTGAGGACGACATGTGCCACAAATTTTAACACGGTACGGAGTAAAAAATACCTTCATCTCTTGCTTCAATGATTTTAGCAGCTTCCAGAAGCTGTTCGATGTTCATGGCTTTGGTAGGAGTTAATTTTTTTTCAAGTTTAAAACGAAACCAAGAAGGGAAAGATTTTTACATGTGCTGCGAAGATCGTAAATATTATCAACACGAAAACAAGGTAGGTGTCACGCGCCTAAACGTCATGGAAATCACACGCCAAAATGGACAACTTGATTGGTTAAAAGACAATTGATAAAATCACGAGGGGCTGAAAAGTTAAATTTGAACCAATCAAATGCAACGTAAACTAACGTGTGAATTCACATGGTTGCTTTGGTGTTCCACGTGGGATGTGCTCAAGGTGAACTTGCACACGAAAAAAGTTACGTGCTTTGAGATTTGAAATGACGCTAATAAACTAAGCGATTTGCCTTTGAGAAAAATAGCTCACGCTTTGAAAAAAATTATTGTGTGGGTGTATTCTAGTCTGAAGTCATTATCAAATTCGGGCGGGAAGCAGGAACAATTGACTTTCTGTCAAAATGGGCAGTGATCCGTGCATCTACCATGGGCATGTACGAACTTGTCGGATGGTCTCGCCATTCTAGCTCCACTTCTATTTACGGTGTTTTGCGAATTTAGTGGGTCAGTTGAAGCGAGTTCAGAAAAAGAGTTGACTGGGGATAAAAAAGAGTCACCACACAGATGTTTTGCTGTGATTGCGTTGGCACGTTCACTAACAGAGTGTCTAGAAGAGGGAAACATCCCTTGGGAGTTTCGCCCTTTGTACCACAAAAGAGAGAACACTTTTTGCCCGCCTTTCTTTAAACCGTTTTCCCATCCAAAACGAAATCGAAGGATTGGATTAGCCTGATGCGTTTTTAAATCCATATATGACTTCCAAAACCCCTGAATAATAAGTACAGAACAAACGTTAGGTTGAACTCTGTTGAAAAGATCGAAACTCGATTTTCGTGCTGTCTACTACGACTCAGTCTTTTACTGAAGAAATACCGTAATAAAGCGCATGTCAACACCTATGAATAATGCATTTAGAACTCTAACCAAAATTCAGTTTTTAACAAGTCGAATCATGTTTGGCTGTAAAAAAAAAAAAATGATTGTTGTTTTGGTTTAGACACAATATGAAAATTTATGGTTCCTTTGCGGTAAAAATATACATATAATGTAGTATAAGAGTTGACTACCATATCTCATCTTTAGCAATCGCAAAACGTAAGAAATGTTTATCTCATAACGTATTTCAAAACATCTGGGTATCCTATGAAGAATGATTAAGAGGCAAGCATTAGAAAACATGGCGACTCGAGGGAAACCCTTTTAAAGAGTGAAACGTGCCCGTGGGGTTGCAAGGATCATTACCATTTCCGTAACAGCATCAATTATCGTCAATACCACTTGAAAAGTGACGACTGTAAAAAAAATATGCTGTCAAAAGTACGCTGTAACAAGGTTGCGTGACGTAACAGACATTGTTAGCTTTTGGTCCACGCTAGTAGGCTGCTGTTGAGTATATCGACTGAATCATCATCAAATCTTGAAATCTGTTCTGGTTTTGGCAGACCAGTCCGATCTCTGCACTGTCAGCGGGAGACACGAAGCAGCAAACTATTTTCTATTTTTGGTCTGTTGGCGCGAGAGCTGCCCAGGCCTGTCTGGACATAAGAAACGCAAAGAAACAAAAGCAATCCTTCCGTTCCTTTACGCCCTGCTTTCACGCCGCTATGTAACAGAGAAATGAATCTTAGAAAGTACCAGAATTACACAACCTTCTAGTTTGTACAAACATCGCTTAGCGTATAACGCTGATTCTCTTTTCGTTTTTCTTTACGGGACCGTTACATCCTGTTTGGCGAAGTATGTCAGTTTGTGATTTATAGCTGTCCCGCAGTGTCGCCTCGGGGAAGATCTATGTTCTATTTCAGAAAGCATAGGTTTGATATCTAATCATTCCTTTTGTTTCACGGAAGCAGCACCGTGGCATTATAATGGTTTCCGAGCTTCTCTGTCCATAATTACTTTTATCGTTATATCTCCCTACTCGGTTGAAATTGAGTACGACGAAGTTTTTATTACCAGAAAAGAAAATGTCAACTTCAGCCCAAGCCGTAATTCATGAACGAGGCAAAAAGCATGCACAATTTTTCATATAACTCGTTCCTGCTGTGACCTTGACAATCGTGATCAGCGGACTCTTTCTACAGCTCGCTGTCGCTCAGTCTACTTTTCTTCTTGGAATAAACGGTGAGAATTTGATTCTCACGAAAATAAATTTACAGTTGTCTGAGAAGGGAAGTGTTTGGAATGCTTACCCGAGTAAAGCATGGTATGATTCCAACAGGAACAAAAACACCAGAATGATTCTCATCAAAGAAAAATTTTATCACTAGATAAGAGTTCGGGTTCAGTAATTCAGGGGAGGTCTGTCTATTAACTACTACATATACAAAATCAGTTCCGACAGCAATTTTAAATTTGTCCACTGCTGTACTCTTTTATATTTCATTTGTTGTCATTGCCACAGAAGAAGTTATTTCCCAATCATGTTCAATGCATCCTGTAAAACATAAGCTGTATGTCGTTCAGCGTCACATATCAAGTCCTTCAGTATGCAATTCATTTAGACTGCGAGGTACGGAGACTATTAACGTCTGCAGAATTCATTGTCTTTTCGTTGACATCCTTCCAAAAGCCACAAATTTGACTGAATTGAATCATTCGTGAAAATATTACTCATTTCATTCGTGTAAATATTGCGCCTATTGTGGCATGCTATAAAAGTTCGGTATTGTTTGTGAATTAATTCAACACATGAAATACCGGAAAAAGTTTAAGAAAAAGACTATAATTACCGTATTGTCTGGATTTATCGGGGCCTAATTCATTCGCTTTGAGTAAATAAAAGGTATTAAAAAAAAACGCTTTCCATTCTAATTTGGTGGCCTGATTTATTATCCGGCCAATCGTGCAACAAGGATAGTGTCGTGCAGCAAGAGTTGGCCCTTTCCTTTATAAGGCACTTAATAGCTAAACACAACTGATTGGAAAAAGCAAAAAACAATAAGAAATGACAAACGTCTTGGAGGAGCTAAAGTTACAGACGTTTACTAACTCAGCCATGTGCATCCATATGATATTTGGGACTGAAAAAAAGGAAAAAGAAAACTGGACATTAACCTGCAAATAAATTGAACCGAAGTGTCTCACCAGTTTATGCATTCGGTCTATGGAGTGTCTCACCAGTTTTAGGAGGCAAACGTTTATCCCTGGTTTTACTCAGTGCCGGGGTGTTGAGAGGACTACCAGTAAAAAATATATTAGAGTTACTATTATTAGCCTGAGGGTGAAACCAGTGGTGAACTGAAATTAAAACATCGTTGTACATTTTAATAAAGAGAACAATTTTTTATTTGTTTTTGGTAAAGTTAAGAAATATAGACTAGATTAGCTAGTAAAACAGGAATTGTCGTCGATCAGTTTTCTGATCCGGCATAATCATCGAAACTTAGAGCGCAAATACAGAAGGCTTAGGACTGGCTCCTTGACTTTTTCCTTTAGTTCAGAGGTCAGCTGGCATCAAACCAATTTCTTCAAATGATTTCGACCACAGTCAAAGGCTTCTTGGGCGGGCAAACAACTTATGAAGCATGAGATACATCCATGGTTATTAGATAAGAACAAAATTTTACGATTCATTGTATATATCCTAAAAATAGCAAGCTTCTCAGAAACTCGGCTCTCTGGGGGTCTGGTGGACATTTCATTCTCGTTGTACGTGGTTATAAAAACACAATAATCTTAAAATGTATTGAGCAATGTGTCACTTGGATATTTAGTTACAGCGATGAGAAACCTAGAGGTTATTAACCGAGTGCCGACTGCAAAGATTAGAACAGTCAATGAAGTTAATTCAGTCACATCTATGACTGAACCATGCAGTGTAACCATTGGTGAAAGCGACTAATTAATAACCACACCACTACGCCGTATTCTTAAAAATACACGTAACCATTTAGCACTGTCAAAAGGGACGAATATTGAAATGATATGATCAATTTTAGTAGCCAGCAAGCAGCAAGGGCGGTCTCTCCTAAGCCTAAAACCCGATTTGAATGATTTTAGGTTTAAGGTTTAAACAATCCAAATTAAATTGTTTCTTCAAGGAACTTACAAGATTTTGATGATGAAGATGTTGGAAAGTCACTATCCTAAAAATTATCGTCACGTGACTGTGGTACTGTTTGTTTTACTATACAGTGTTGTTCTACCTTTTTCATCTGTGGATCAAACCATGCAGTGTGACCATTCTTTGTAAAGCTACTGAACAGTATTGCACTGTGGTACTGTTTGTTTTACTATACAGTGTTATTCTACCTTTTTCATCTGTGGATCAAACCATGCAGTGTGACAATTTTTTGAAAAGCTACTGAACGGTACTGTACCGTGGTACTGTTTATTTTACTATACAGTGTGGTTCTAACTTTTTCATCTGTGGATCAAACCATGCAGTGTGACTATTCTTTGTAAAGCTACTGAACAGTACTGTAGTGTGGTACTGTTTGTTTTACTATACAGTGTGGCTTTAACTTTTTCATCTTTGGTTGGCACTTTATACAGCAGTTTTGTATCATTTGGTGGAAAACCATGTTTTCGAGAGTGCTAAACAACTTCTCTTTACACGGTGGCGTTTGTTTTAAAATAGTTCCTCAATGGAATGTTGATCTTCTTGGCTTTTCCAATTTTGCTTCCAGAGTGATGATGTCAATACTTTCTAAGAAAGACTTCCCTCCCCCTTTTAAAACAATGGACTCCCCAGTCACAGCGGCGAGTTATCGTTTGGAAGGGTACTTCCTAACTTCTTTTTTATTTTGAAACAAATCCACTGAAATCTTGGTTAGAGAAAGGCTTTCCATTGTGATGAAAAATTCATGGGACTCTCTCGAGTAGCACTTACAGATCGATAGCAGTTGTGCGCAACTAACAAGGTTTCAAATTAAAAATTAATTGTTTACAACTGGTCCCCAAAAAACTCTGAGAAATGTTTTGGAATTCGGGTATTTATGGTTTCTGCAGGATTTCTTGAGAAAATAACGCCAAGTAGTACTTAAAAATGTATCATGCTAGAATGTCAGCTGGGGAGCCCATAGGCTCGATTTCCGCCGTCCTCTCATTTTCCCGAAAAAGCGGCTGGAAATCGGGCCTAGGGAGCCCAATGTGGAACGGACTTTTGTTTATCGACAAACAGTGAAATATCTATCACAGGTACTTCGTTTTAATTTCAATATCGTTTTCATCAGCTTTAACCAAATTCCCTCGGACACACCGCCTCTTTGGGTTTAACAATAAGCCTGGATGAATACAATGAACACTTCTTCACACTATCATACACCGGATGTCGACGATGCTTGAACTTTCACATCATGAAAGATACGCTTCGGAACGGAAAACATTTTGAGCGAAACTTTGGACCGAATCTGTTACACGTCGATAGACATAAAACAATTTGCCAATACAGTTTGTTTGCTCAGGTCAAAAGGATTCGAAAACAAAGTATGAATCAGCTTATTAAATTTGCTACCTCGGGTTTGTACCCCGTTTTCAGAACGTCAAAACGCAAAACGAGGTTTTTTAAATAAAGGAGGCTTAAATTCATTGATTAAATCCATTGCAAAAACGTTTTTGTTTCAATATCAATGCTAACGTACTTTTCATTTTTCAAATTTTTACCTTGACCGTATTCGTTTTGTTAATTCCACTATCTGACATAATTCAAGTTTGAACCAATCGGAATCACACTAGAAACAACCTGATCAAAAGGTTCACCACGTACATACTTCAACGCTGCGTCAGGAACGTGAATTTATGTGTAATGTTTGTGTTAACCTTGACCGCCCAAACTCGGACCTAATAAACTTTCAACCATTTATCTTATGAATGACAAAACACTTTGAGAAACACAACGTAACTGGGAACGCAATCTTGACTAATAACAACATGCATGTCAATTCAGTTGAGCAATGTTTATATATCAACACGAAGATCGTGCTTTCTCAACACCTCTGTTACGTGTCTCTATCTGTCACTCGCTTAAATAAAGAGAACAACGAGGTGAACCTTGTTCTATGTTTCCTTTGTGGTTTTGAAAGTTCCGTGGGACCATGATAAGTCTCTTTTTCGGCAGTTTTTGGCAATATGTTCCATAATAGCTTCTTAGCCGTATTCGTGAGTTAAGGAGGAGTATTTACGGGGTGGAGTCCCCGTTTAGGAAAGACGCAGTTTGCGGTTTCCAAAACTTTTTAAATATTAACTTTTACTTACGCAATCTTGTGGTCCTACTTAGTATGCCAAAAAATCGTGCGGTTCACCTCAGAAATGCCATTAAGAAGTTTTACGCAACTTAGTAAAAACAGAACGACCACGCTGGCGTCAAACCATTATGGTACTTTGAATAGAACCCGCAACCTTTACAACAAAATTTAAAACTAGCAAGCAATAGCACGATTTCTAGGGACTGCAATGGTTTTCTAAACCTGAAACACGAGCTGTTACCTTTTTGGCGGTAAACCCTTTTCTTTGACAGCACCAGGACCGGGGAACTCATTACCGAACTTGTTGAAATTGTGTTTTTCGGTAACTCACATTAAATATTTTCTCTCAGAATTTTCCATAAAATATTGCGACATTTCTATGCGTAATGTGCTTTGATGAACTGTATTACCACTATTGTTATTATATCATTACTGTTATCGTTATCGTTACCGTTATCACGGTTATTGTTGTCGTTATTATTAAGGCATGAGACCTGTTATCGTTTCCTGCGCAGGCGAAAGAGCAATGAAGATTTTGTTTGGGTGATACAGGACCCGAAATGATTCTGGCCCTGAAATAATCTACAGCCTCGAAATGATTCCCAATTCGTCTCCGAAGTGGTCCCCACTTTTTAGCTCGTGGATACGGTGGCCCATATAGGACATGAGAATTTTTTTTTTTCGATTGAAATTTTAACTCAAATTTCAGTTACAAAAATTCGTATTGTGTAATTGTCTAAGCGTACAACTCGGATTTATACTAAAAAATCTTAGTTGTAAACATCGTTCAATGTACAACTCGGATTTTTGGGAAAATTGGGATGTTAGGCGTAAACAATATAATTTTCGGAACCCAATCGTCTGAAGATCGTTTAAAGTTTCTGGCGCTCATTTGACAAGACTTCCATCTTAAAATGTTTTTGAAGAAAAGAAATTCTTGTCTTCTGGTAAAATTTGGTGGAAAAATAATGCATATTTTTAAACGAAATCTCGACACTGAAATCGGCTTCTGGGTATTCGACCATGCAATGAGCCTGCAGTTTATCAGCTGTCTTCTAAGATGGCGGATCCCGTACCATCGTTGGGGTATCCGAAGTTTTCGCTCAGTAAATCCCGATTCGATCAGGTAAAATAACCATATCTTTGGGAATCACTTAACTTTAGGAGTGGTTTAACTAAAAATACTTCTTTCCCCTTTCTTCCGTTTATAGAGCACATACTTGGGAAGGTATCAACGATGTCTCGACGTAACGGACCCAAGGACGTTGTTTGTTGGCGAAGTATGTTGATTTTTTGTACGTTGACGTTTTGTTCTGTTTCCGCTGTTCTTACATCCGTTTTAAAATCGATTATTGATCTTTGCTAGTCTGACTGGCCCTCAACTGAGCCATTTATTGTTCTATTAATTACCTTCTTAGTTGCTCAGCTTCTTTAAACGCTGTGTCTATATGTCCGACACTGAGCCGGAATTTTCAAAATACTCGGTTTCCGGCAGTCGAAATTTTCTCGTGTTATGATTTTAATTGGTGATTACCTAATATAAACATCCATATTCCTTGTCTCCTAGCCCTAATCCTTAACCTAATTGGCATAATCTACCCTGAAAGCGAAGAAAATCAGACTGCCGGACACGGAGTTTCCTTGTAATCTCAGCCGACTGTTGGACACGGAGACACTTCGTTCTTTAAACTTCTCTGCATTGAAAACAGACACATAAGATGCGCACAAAGAAACGTGCATGTAAGCCAAGAGAGGACAAAGCTTATCCCAGTTGCTGTAATTTAATGCACAAAGGATGAGTATCGTTTTCCTTACAAACCTCAACCCCCATTTTCAACCCCCACCCCCTCCCACTTCCTGGAAAAAATACCAGTCCGTCAAACCATAGTTTATATATTTAGATGGTTGTGAAACTTGACAAGTTTCTTTGTTTCGTGTTTGTAAAATACAAAAATGTTCATCATTTTCTTTTATTTTCGTCTCAATCATTTATGGAAGTGCCAAAAAGCCTGATGACAAAAAAAAATAAAGAAGACGAGCAAATTTCGGCAGGTTTAAGTTAAGCTCGTCGCCATTCGCAAGCAAAATTTCAGCAACCCAGTTACATTAAACGAATTAAAGTTTCCTTCTTTGCCGTGTAATAAACATCTTATTAACCGAGCTAAGTCGGTCTGTATGGGAGAATCTTGACCTCGGTCATATGTACAGACCTCACTGCGTTCAGTCTGTACTCACAACCTTGGTCAAGATTCTCCCATACAGACCTCCAGCTCAGTTAATAAGAGCTAAGTAACACTATTCATCACAGTTATAAAAGGAGCTTCACACCTCTGAAGAAGACACTAGACAGGAGTGTCGAAATGCCGGGTCGAAGAATTGTAATTTTTTAAGTGACATTCATTATTTCAAACCAGTGTAGCATCAAACAATGTCCAATTGTCCCCTGGTTGCAATGTGCACTTTTCCTTTTTAGTTTATATAAGGATTTTCTTCAACAGAAAAAACTTCAAGAATCCATTAAGTTATTGGAAAACTTCCAAAATGGAAACCTGCCAGAAAATGTTACAGACAAGAAGGTAATGACTTGTTATTTATATAGTCTTGTGCTTGTCTTAGTTTCACATAAACCAGTTATATACAACCCTCTTGCCCCTGGAAGGGATCAGTGTTCAGACTCTACTCTTAATGCCAACTGCTGTTAAAAATTGAGAAAAAAATCCTCTTATCAGTAATAGATTTATTTACAACAAATTCTCCAAACTGCCATATAGTACTTGCTAACGAGAATTCCTGCCTTGAATACAATGATTGTACCAGTTCGGAAAAGTTTGTGACCATCATAATGTAATTCAGTCAAAGTAAAATTAAAAGAAAACTCGATAATGGTATTGATTTAATTATTCTGGAGTTCTGAAAATAATTTTAGACATGAACAACACGAAACAAATTAGAGCAATTTCTAATTAGTCAAAACCAGTGTTACTTGTGTCTTGTTTTATCTTTTTCCTTTTTATGCAAATGGAAAGCTTTGGGAAGCAAGAAAAATCAAAGAGGTAACAAAAGGATATTTTAGTTGATCTAAATTATGTTAAGTTGTATTTTGGGAGTAACTCATGCTTGATATGAAAAATAGTGCCATTAAATAATAACATTATAAGATCAATGAATTCAGGTTTTCATACAGTTTGCTTTTCCTTGTATATGTCTGACATTTTGTCCATTTCTATTAGCATCAAAATTTTGCCCATGGAATCTAGACTCAGAGCAGTTTAATTAAAAAATAAAGTTCTACTGTTATTGAGTATATTACTTAGAGGGTGTACTTTTTTATTGTTCAAGGCACTTTAGAATTTGTAACTGAAAGCAACAGCTAGGTTACAGAATATAATGTAAAGCAAGCAAATTATAAATAGTTAGAGCTCCTGAAGGTTAGAACAACCAACTGCCACAAAGAGCAGAATGCGTTTTTACTTATGACTGCGGGTACATTGATGGTCTGTTTATTGCTAGGCCATCATTCATCCAGATACTGGAAAGAAAGTCATCATGCCTTTCAGAATGTCAGGTAACTTGTATCAAGTACAAATTATCCTATGCATTTAGCATTTCCTTTAATTTAGCAAGGAGGCATAAACAACCAAGCTTGAGATACTGATATCAAGCTTGATATATATATATATATATATATATATATATATATATATATATATATATATTAATTACTCAATTTCTCATTCATACACCTCCATTTTTAGGTCATGACTTTTTGTTGTTTATCTGGTATATTCCTAAGTTATGGCAAGTGCAAGAGTTTCACAAACACTCTAGTTAGCAGTGTGTTTGCTGTAGTTTTGGACATTGTGATCCTGGGCTATGAAAAGTTATGTTATGGGTGAATGAATGCGTCAAATGTAACAAATTTCCCCACCATGCATATAATAACTAAGCATCAGAAGCACAGGCTAGTTATTACATATGGTATTGACCTGTTTCTTTAGTTATAGTCTGTGGCTTCTGGTATATTGCATGCATTAGAACTGTAATATTATTTTGTCAAAGTAATATGAAGATATTTTTAAATTGATTAGTGGTAAGTCGCTTTAATATACAGACGCAAAGGTGAAGTAATGAAGATTCTTAAGTATAATACAACTGATGTTACCAATTTTTTGTTTTGTTATATGCTAGGTTATGTTCCATTTGGAACAGTGACAGTAAGTAGTCCTGACACATCAATCAATCAATTCTTCTACCAGACAGTCAGTCAGTCAGTCAGACAGACAGACAGACAGACAGTAAAAACAAGTTCATTCTAAATTCCTCCTAATTGAAGCTATTCTACCTGAAACTGTACACTACAATAGTTTTTATTGGGTTCTTATGTGAGCTACTGGACAAAGATAATAGCATTTATTTTATCATTTTGTGTAAATTACTTGGCAGGATCCTTTTTATATTGTAGCTTTTCTTTTTCTTTAGCTTCATCTGTGTCCAGCACCAGGACACAGATGAACAGAGTTTGGAGACGTTTTAGAAAATACCTCTTTCTTGTTTCAGGTTGTAGGAATGCTGCTTCCAGCTCCAACCATGAAAACAGTTATATTTTGGCAGGTAAAGACCTCTACCACAATCCATCCTTATCCCACTCTCTATTGGAAGTTATTCTTTGAACGTGGCCATCACTTGGCAGTCTGCTCATGGCTTATCAATAATAATTGTTCAAAGGTTAAGATGAATGTAGTATTAATTTATTATTATTATTATCATCATCATCATCATCATCATTATTATTATTATTATTATTATTATTATCATGGGAACTTTATTGGCAATCTCATCACAAACTGGATTTACAACATTGCAGGCATAGCTTAGTTAGAACAATGACAATGACAAAATTTAAAAGATATTTACAGAAAACGATATTCATAACTATAAGTAAGACTCTTAAAATACTTACAAGATAAGAGGCTAAAAGAAATAAGAAAAGTTAAAACGTCCTTATCATCAGCTCAATTTGTTTAGCACATAAATCGTTTTGTAATTTCAGAGTTCTGGGAAATAATCCATTTTTGTGAGCATTCTATTGTTAACCCTTTAACCCCTGAGATCAAAATCTTAATTCTTCTAACTGATCTCAAAACATCTTTCATTACATCAATGTGGCGATTTTGATGTTATATCAAAAAAATCCTATGTGAGTTTTCAGATTGCATATTCTCATGAGCTCTACAGTTGCCTTTGTAGTAATATGTTTAACCCTTTCACTCCCAAGGGGTCTCCATTTGACGAGTAAAATCGTCTGGCGTTAGACAGAGTAAAATCTATAAAGTCACTCTTGGGAGTGAAAGGGTTAAGGGAGATAGTTTTTAACCCTTTCACTCCCAAGGGGTCTCCATTTGACGAGTAAAATCGTCTGGCGTTAGACAGAGTAAAATCTATAAAGTCACTCTTGGGAGTGAAAGGGTTAAGAGAAGATGCATGTTGGTCACTCTCAGGGAGTAAAGGGTTAAGCTTGCAACACATCCCCCAAGTATTTAAGTCAATTCCCATAATGTGCACCAAGAAAGTCAAATGCCACAATTATTAGTTTAACTTTGTAGCCTGGATATAAACTCTTTATTCCTAATCTGAGATCCGTGGACTTGTCTTGCTTGTGTTTTGTTCTTGCTTTGATTATCCCTGGAGTGCACACTGTTCCTTCAATCAGGATCCACTCTTTTTTGATCATGTCTAGAATACATTGATGTCTAATACACTGGTGATTATTATTATCATCATTATTATTATTATTATTATTATTATTATTATTATTTGCACAATCATTGAGGAATGAATGGAATTCATTCCAAACTTGCAAAA
>OX453287.1:21260516-21323016 GCA_949710005.1 Ricordea florida
AAGATCAGGACTCTAATCACCAAAAATCCGTTAGTAGAACTACGTATTTTGCACCTTTTAGTTTTTGTTTTAAACTGAGGCACACGATGTGTGAATAAACGCCCAATGAAACATCAACTTTATTTCAAAATTTTGGAGATTTACACAGCGTTTTACACAAACATTGTCTCACTAATGGATGAGAACACCAGTTGTCAGTTTAACAATTCAATGATTCAATTCTAAATACGCACCCAAGAGCAAAGTGCTGTGACCCGTGCTGATATCTACCAGAGGCTGGTGATCAGCGAATCAGGAATAGGTTCTTATCTTTGATCAAAATTGCCAATCATGAAATTCCCTCGGCACCAGTGACACGATGGTTGAGCGCGCATCTGCTTCCCTCGGAGCAGGAGACTGGGTACAAGGCTCTTTTTCCTGATAGGTTCGACGACGTCTGTCTCTCGGATGAACACGCTGAATAAGGAAAAGTACACTAAGAAAATGGCGAACGAACTGGATATATGACTGCTGAGGCAAGCGGTATCCTTCCTTAACTTAGTGTTTAAATGAAGAATTGCAGCTGCTGTCCGACCGTCCCCAACTCCACTGCCACGATCCAATAATAATAATAATAATAGTAATAATAATAATAGTAATAATAATGACAATAACGATAACAATAAACACTAACAATAATAATAATAATTAACTTTATTTGAGTGTCAGCTGTATCTAGTACTGACATACTGGTTGGAGACACTCTAAAGCACAAATGAAATGAAACCAAATCAATTAAATCATATTAAATTAAATCAAGTCAAATCAAATGTTGGTTTTTGTGGAGAGGGGAAAAGCGGAATACCCAGAGAAAAACCGCTCAGAATAGAGTAGAGAACCGACAAACTCAGCCCACAGATGACGCCGGGGCCGGGAATCGAACCCGGGCTACATTGGTGGAAGGTGAGCGCTCTCACCACTGCACCAACCCTGCTCCCCTACGCTGCGCCAACCCTGCTCCCCTACGCTGTGCCAACCCTGCTCCCCTACGCAGCACTAACCCTCCTTCCCTACACTGCACCAACCCTGCTCCCCAACAATGTGCCAACCCTGCTCCCCAACACTGCAAACCCTGCTCCCAAACCGTACACAGTGATAATGTATTAAGCGGCTTTCTGCTGGCGAAACGTTTGGGTGACGCACCGTTTTTACGGTGTTACAAATTCCCTGAGTAATTTAGCTAGCTACGTTACGTCGAATTGAAATCATCCTACCCTATCGCCTGAGGAAGACCAGCAGTAAGCGTCATCCACTTGTCGTGAGACAAGTGGATGAGTTTGTTTATTTTACTATGAATGAGTTTATGTTGTGCAACAGCTGTTTTCAGAAGCCCCGGCACTATTCATCTGGCCCCGGTTGTTCAAAGGATGGATAACGCTATCCAGCGGATAAATCGCTATCCAGTGGATAAGTGCTGGCAAAAGAAACTACGCTATCCACTGGCTAGTGATTTATCCGGTGGATAGCGTTATCCACCCTTTGAACAACCGGGGCCAGAGGTAGGAAGTAAAAATTGTTGAATATTCCGAGATAGTGAGCCAATCAGATTACTCAAAATGCCAAGGTTTCTGAGTTGGTATATTATGCTAATTAACAACTATTCACCGAAGTGGAGGTGGCCAGTGGTGGATATTTACCGAGCCGCGAAGCGGCGAGGTAAATATCCACCGCTAGCCACCGACACTGAGGTGAATAGTTGTTTTAGTATATACTAAAACAGTGAGATAAGTGTACACAAAAAAAGAAAAGGGCTTGGAAAGTGGAGGACTTCTCAAATGACAATCCAACGCAGCGCGGATCGCCGTAAGAATTTTTTTGTAATTACTGCCGTACGTCTCGTTTTCTCGCTGACGGAAAAAAATATGTTTAGTTCTAGTGGCGACAGTTTTTCAAATGGAGTTACAAACTCTTTCTGTATTTGAAAGCATTCTGTAAAAAATATAATTCAATTTTGGTTCTCAAGTGAACAAGTGACATCAAATTTGGTAACGCAAGATTGAATTTGCATTTGTAATCAAAACCTTTCTCGTTAGTTTTTATCGATAAACTCCGGGGTAAAAACATAAGCCATTACCTCTGAACACGGCCAAGCCAAATTTAGTCGCTTTCTTGGAGTTTTCAGGAACTGCTTCGTTGTTAATTTGGATGATTTCTTCGCTTGTCATGGATGCAAGCCGGGACGCATATTTACGCGGCGGAGCGAAAAATTCGCAAGTTGCTAGGAGGTAAATAGCACAGGATATTCGGAGTTTGACTAGCCAATCAGAGCGCACCTTCAACGCTATCCACTGTTTTAGTATATACTAATGTTGATTATCCTGAGATAGTGAGCCAATCAGATTACTCAAGATGCCAAGGCTGTTGATTTACTATTTGTCAATTATTTCATAATCCCTCCCCCTCCCAAAGAATCCTTCCTCAGTCTTCCCTCTCCTCTCCAGGGACGGCGGAGCCGGGGGGGCTGGGGGAGCTTTAGCCCCCCCACTTTTGAGGAGGATGACATTTTATTTTGTTTAAACTACAACTTTATACAAGCCTCGTCGGAAACTTTTCGCGTTTACGTATTTTTAACATTTTCTAAGCGTGTGCTTCCTTCCCACAGACGGGAAGCTTGTGTCAAAAAACCGCAGGTTAGCGTTGGAGACCGGAAGGCTGAGAAATAACCTCCAAAATATTGCTGTAAGCATTAAAAGTACCTTTCATTTTACGCTTTATCCAGGCTAATTATTTCAAGAAGCATGTCGCGGAGAATGTTGTAAATACGATTTCCGAGACTCTAGATTTCAAAATTTTCTGGGGGAGGATGCCCCCAGACCCCCCTACCAAGTCGCGTCTCCGGCGCTCGTTTCAGCCCCCCCACTTCAAAATACCCTCCGCCGTCCCTGCTCTCCAAAGGTATTTTAAATTTATACCCACCAAACGTTTTTCGTTATCTTCCTGTGAACTGTCTGAGCTGCTCGCCGCAGTTTCTTCATCCTCGGTCGCCCACACGTCTTCGTCGGATGTATCTTTCTCTTCTTCTTCGTCGTTGTCTTCTTGCTCTTCCTGCTCATCCTTTTCTTCGTCTTCTGTTTGTTCTTCTTCTTTCCTCTCTTCCTCTTTAGCTGTTGTTTTTACTTGTGAGCTTTTTCGTCTTACCACATAAGTCGGCCCCGCAGTCTTTTGCTTGTTGTGTTGTGAGAGTCTTGTACGCTGCACGGCTGTTGTTTTCGGCTGGGACATATTCACGACTTCGTCATATGTTGGTGGGGCAACGTTCTTAGGAAGGTATGGCAAAATAGTAGAAAAAAAGAGAGAATGACGACTTGAACTTTTATTTCAGTGGGTGGTTGAATGAGAGCACAAGCAGAAACAGTTTATTTCTGCAACTTATAGCTCATGGAAAGCCGATAAACGCTGGCCGCGGCTTAACAGTTAAAGCTAAGTTAAGAGTCACTTCAGCTTTGGATAATACTTACTGGATTCCTAGGAACAAGGCCGAGCTAAGTTCGATACCCAAAGCTTATCCCTTAACCCTGGGTTACCGCTAATTTGCTTTCAGGGACCTGACCCAAGTACTGGAGAGGCAAATAGCTCTAACCCAAGGATAAGGATTTAATTTTTTCTTACTATTTTACCCGGAAGAAAGTTAATCAAACTTTGAAGTGCCAGAAAGCCCACTGACAGGGTCATATTGCAGCCCGAGCTCCCGAAACCATCTTTCTGATCATTTTGTAATTGTTGTGGTTCAATTTTATCCTTGGTTTAAATTTTATTTTCCTTTGTTTCAAAGTCATTATCATACATTACCATACCAAAAACAAAAGAAAATAAAATTTAAACCAAGGAAAAAAATTGAACCACAACATAATTGTTGTTTCACAAGCTGTCTCACCAAGACTTTAAAGCAGCCACACAAAGCAAAACAAGTTATGCGCTGAATGCGCAGCGCAGTGGCATCATAACAAGTCAAACCTGTATGACATAACAAGTCAAACCTGGTATGATTGTTCATTTGACTTTTGCGTCTGTCTCACCTCAACTGATTTGCTTTTCTCAAAAATTTTCGAAATTTTGCGGGACTATCCCGGGCGCAATAATTTTCACCGCGTTTCTTTGGAACGTTTTTGCTCATCAAACTCTGCCGGATGGCGCGTTAGAAGAGCAACTTTTTAGAACAAATCTTCATATTTTTGGCAATTGGATTTTCTGACCCTTCAAATTTTCGGGGCGTTTCAGAGATGAACTCCAGAACTGGGGCTACCAATAGACTAATTCTTTAGTCGGTTAAGCATAACAGAACAGAAATTCGACTTCTACCCGAGATCAGTCAATTACTGGTTGGTGAATCCGAATTTTAGCTCACCCTCAGCTTTTTACAGACATTTTTTTTTACCTACTGTTAGCCTAAACGCAGGGATTTGTATGACATCTACGAATTCATTCAATCATTCAGCACTTCTTACCGTTTTGGGAAAAGTTGTCGGAAACGCCGGAGGAATAAACTGGCCCCTGTACATCTGGTGAAAATAGTGAGTGCCATCTGGCGCGACAGTGAAGTTAACCACGTTGTTATAAATCAATGCTTTCTCATTGTCGCCCTCTACAACTGGGGCCCACTGTGGATTAAAATAATACTGACCGGAGTATGAAAGATTTGGCTGATAATTCATGGCGCTGGTTGATGTTGTTACTTCTGGGAAACACGTTATTCAGTTCGAATAGGAGTATTCAAACGGAAACGCACCAGTTTGCGTGCGTGCGACATCACAGTTAAAATGGAATTCAACGATATGCGCGCGCGGAAACTGTTAGGCCATCTGTATAATGTTTCGTTTCCGATCGCCCAACCATTCGTGCCGGGGTGAGCCAGGCAAAAATCAAAGTAAGGCTAAGAAGTCGCTGATGCGTCGCTTTGAGGATTCTGGAAGTCAGCTGTCATAATATACAACAAGGAACGAAAAGGTGGTCTAAGAATTAGTAGTGTTGCTGACTGCAACGACTGACAATCGAAACTCTCGAAGAAAAGTATGTTGAGACACTGCTCAGGAAACTCGGTTATTTCACCAGTCCTCCTCTCTAAATTTATGATTATCGTTAATTCTTAAATTGCTATGAATTTATGATTATCGTTAATTCTCAAATTGCTACAAATTTATGATTGTCGTTAATTCTTAAATTGCTATGAATTTATTATTATCGTTAATTCTTAAATTGCTATGAATTTATGATAATCGTTAATTCTTAAATTGCTATGAATTAATGATTATCGTCAATTTGGAACTCTCATGGTTTGAAATGAATTCTGGGAAACGTACACTTGCTTTTTTTAAAAAAACAACCCTTAGTGTCTGGACAGAGGAATGGAACCTACGACTCTTCACTCACTAATCTCTTTCCTTTAACCACGTCACTGGTTGAACAAATCTCAATTTTTAAACATAATATAATTAATCCGTGTATTCTACACCCCTATACTTAGTAAACCTATATCATCACTAGCTAAGAAAACATTTTGGAAAGTAAATGAAAAGGGTCGCTCACAAAAATGCTAACCATTTAAAATCAGCGCTTAACCCTGATCACTATATATAGAACAGTGATATTCTATTAACCCACCATGGCGTTCTTCAGTGGTCTAGCGGTAGTTTCGGGTTCAAATCCAGTCCAAACGACATAAATAATTATTTTCTTATTTTTTTTTTTACCTTCTGATAAGTCCTGGAACACAGTGTTCCGAATTGACCCGTTAGGTTTAACAATTGTTAATTTTAAAGGCTTTTCGATTTACTGATTATTGTTAATTCAAGGGGGGAGATTGTGTTGGATTATTGCAATGATCCGCCATCGCTTCGGAAATCGGCGATATCGATTTGCCGTTGACATATCGATATGTTCACAAGACAGCGAGAAAATGTTTACTCAATCACAGATTGCAGCACTGAAAAAACAAGGCAGTGGCGAAATTACTTTCGACAATAGAACATAATGTGATCTCTTGACTTCTACAATTGTTAAAAACATGAGAAAATGAGGAAAGAGAACATAAACCCGCCTGATATGACAAGTGACCGAATGGCTGCGCGACTTCCCCATGGGGCATTGTAATAACCACGTGATGAGGACATCAGCCATTGGTCAGTTAAAATAGATTCCGGATCTAAAAATAAATTCTGTCCCCTTATCATAGTAAGAGAACCCAGTATGGAGGATGTGTTCTCTCACCTCACTTTCTCTTTTTAAAAAAACTGCACTCACCCTACAGGCTCGTGCAAATTTTCAGCCTTTAAAAAACCTGCTCGTGTTCATTTATCCCAAATTGCACTCAAAATCGTTTGATTACTTGTTAACAATATCCATGCAAATATTTAATTTCAAATTTATGCGCAGTTTGGGATTGACGTGTTCTCAGGAAATCAGCGAGTAGAAATTTTTACATATTATTAATAAACCACTTTGACCTACTTGGAATTGTTAGGACTGCTTTTATATCCGCAGCGTGCTTTTTAATTTTATTTCTTTACACTCTCCGCTCAATTAATCACTTCCCTATACCCATCTCAAAACAGTTGTCAAAACATAAAAACAGAGAATTTCATCACAGATCAAAACAAATAGCTGTATGTGATCAGATCCTTTATTCTCGTAAGCCTCATTAATGCTACGAGTGGGGAGAAAATGCTCAGTAATCACTTTCATTAAGGGAAACGGGTTTAACTGGTGTGAACACAGTAAAAGGTAATTGAAAGAAACGGAAATAAGAGTGTAAAAAAAACCTACAGGAAGAGCTTAAATTAGCTTTTAAACAGGCTCTCAGATGGGTGTTGTTTAAAAAAGGTGAACAGAGAAAGCTTGTTTCGCTCATCTCACCGCAAAAAAAGCCTGCTCAGCAGCCAAACGTTAATCAGACAAACATATGATTTTATGTTTCCATGCCTTTTCAAATTTGGTATTAATTCCCTAAAAGGATTGCCCAGTGGCTATACGTTTACCTTTGGTAAACGTCTGACCTAAAATGTTATTTTATTTCTTGATGTACACTATGAGACAATTGCACTCTAAACAATTTGGGGAGAATAAGCCACTCGAAATACTAGCATCAACCACAAAAACCAACCAGACTTTAAATGCGTAACTGCCTTTGAATGTCTTGGACCACAGCTTGTCTACATTCAATCTACCAAGTATCACACTTGGAGAAAAACAGAAACCCAATCAACCAATCAATCAAACTGGCTTCAGCGGGGTGACACACTGGGAAATATGCGCCTCAGCTCAAAACATGGCGGACACGTCGTTGTTGCAAATGCAAATTGTTTACGACACGCCATGAAAGTGGGGCAATGCCATAGAGCTGAAAGACTGTGAAAAGACTTTTCCAAATATGGTACTTAAAAAATATTGAATCCGGAAAAGCGGCATATAATTCATGGTAGGCCACCATATAGTCACAAAATATAGTGTTTACAGGGGTATACGCGGGTTTACAAAGGTATATCCTTGCAAACCCTTGTATACCCCTGTAAACGGACTCTATGGTGGCCCACCATTAATTGTATGCCGGAAAAGCTGTGAGCCCGCGTTACACGTTTCAAGTGTTCTGGGTTTCTAGTCAAATCTAATTGGATCCATAAAATACCCATAAATGGACAGGTCAATCGATGCAGAATTATTTTTTCACTAGAGCTGTCTCTATGCCACACATTCGTGTATCTACGAGCTTTACTAAGTAACAAACTGAGTAACCTTCCGCCCCTTGATTTAGAATATAATTTCTCCAAACTGCTCCTCACGAAATTTGTACTAAACAAGTAGAGACTTAATTCTTGTATCAAAGCAATATTCTCCAAATGATTACGACCCGTTTTCTGATTAACTGCGAGGCTGGATTTGTACTGAGACATAAGAGAGAAGTTACAAGTTGGCCACTCGAATGGACTTAGGTTTCAAGGAGCTACAGGACGATTAGAACAATGCTAAAATGACTGCTAAAATAATTATCTAAAATAAAGTATTGTCATATTAATGTATCTACTGAATAAATGGCTCAAGAACAATTTCCTCTTCGTTTTCTGATATGCCCGCCTGGTTCATGTGAGAAGTCTTCGTTCTTGTCACAATGTGATCTGAGCACACCCAAGAACCACTTGCCAGTTCTGTAACTTGACCCTCTGCATGGCTTCGGCAGTACGAATTAGGGCATTCAGCGCACAACATGGTTGCCCATTTTCCACAATCGTCACAGAAATGCCACGGGCAGATCCACTTGCCACGCGTAGTCACCTCGCCACTGAGACAGTCTTGGTGGTAGCATTTTGAGCATCCTGTCTTGTCGCACATGAGGAGTTCTCCTCCATCTCCGCAAAGGAAACAGTCGTCCTCGTGAACTGAAAAACGACCAGAACACTTTAAGCTTCCAAGGTAACTTCAGATTCAAGTGGCGTTCAACTTATTTACGGCAGAAAGTAAGCTTCATTCTACTTTGTTCCGAGTATGAAAAGATGCCTCATTGCTAGCGCCGACACAGGTCAGTGAAGAAATTTGTGGCACCCACAACAAAGTGCAGCTGATTTGTTTTCATCCCAGACACGCCTTTCTAAACTAAAATTCCTTAGCGGAACGTTTATGTGACGCACTTTGTTTTCCATTGTATTCTTGGTTTAAAACTTTTTCTCGGAATTTCTAAATACCGGTAATAATTGGATTGTACTTCATGCTAGTATGCCATATAGTCTCCCGCGCCCATCACAATGGTAAGGGCGACTGTATGGGATACTCGCACACATAAGGTCATGTTAACCGAACCGAAACAGACCATGCAATCGAAGCCAGAAGTGACAGAAGGAACAGTTTCTTTGAAAATGAGACAACTTTTGTCTATACTACCCCACCCCCCCACCAAATTTTTTCTGGAAAAATTTTCATAACGAGCGGCCTTTACAACAAAATCTTGTCCGCTCAGCAGCCAATCAGAGCGCGAGTACTATTGTAGCCAGATAATATTACACTGCAAATAGTTTGAGCTCAGGAGTCTCGGAAATAGTGAGTCAAGTAAAATTGTTGGAAACATTTTGGCCAAGAGGTAACCACGACAAATGAGAAGATCCTTCTCCTCCCATGCTGCAATTTAATCAGATATATTTTCAGTAGTAGAAGGATAGCAGGATTATACAAACATATCTACAGCTGGGTATGTATTCGCTTGTTTTAACATATATGCAAATAATTTACTGTAAATTTTTTTACTGCATTGCTTTTATACCATCGAAAAGAGAAACCAATACAAAGAGGAAAGAATCTGCAGTCGCGTCTAATGTCAGTACTGAAATTTCTAGTCTTAACTTACATTGTTAACTGAAATTTAGGAAAGAGATGTTTAAGGATATGATTCCCTCTGTGATTTCAGATTTTTTCAAAATTATTTGTTACTTCCACTTTATTACAATTATCCTTTCTACTTCGTTTGATTTTAACTTTCTACTTAATCATTTAGAAATTTGTTTTTTTATGATGTTTACTTAGTCGCGCACCTTGTCTAGGCGTTATTGTTTAAAGTCAACACTTGTTGTAGTGGGCTGTATGTCCACGGCAACGCACTATTGAGAGGAGACGTGCCTGTTAGCTTTAAAGGTTGGTCAGCGGTGTTGCAAGTGGCGCTGCCCAGTTCAGTGCCTGTTTCAACGCGCACGGCGGGAAGAGGAGGGGGTCGCTTGCGTTGTTCTGTAGTCATGGCAACATCTGAAGCCAAGACAGAAGAGCGAGCTTCAGTTAAGAAATGCAGTGAAGCCAAGTGATCACTTGGACTTTGAAGAAAGAACATATCAATAAAGGCTAGAAGAATATTTTTACGGTGTGGATTTAATTCAGTTAGAAGAAAAATTAAATTCTTTCCTGGCTACTTCAAACTCGACTGATAATGGCCTGTTATGTACATGTAGTTACATAAAAAGAAGAGCACTGTTTGTGCTAAATAAAGTACTGTTAAAAGTTGAAGAAAAAGAAAAACAGATTTCCATAAGAAGGTTAAAGGACAGGAGAATTACATTTTAACCATGGTTGTAAACATTACATATACCTGTCACCTGTGTTCTTAAAAGTCCTGTTTTCTCTACAATAATTCTAGTTAGGATGCTAATGTATTTACCATGTATATGCAAGTAGTTAACAGTGTTTAATGTTTTAACAGATCAGTACAGTATTTCTGTATCATTTGTAGGGATGTTGGTACAGTACCATAAGTCCATAGTATATTTGATCTTTTGTATATAATTAGTCACTAGAGGTTAGTATGAGTGCCAATGTACATGTATGTCAAGTGCGATCAACATCATTAATATTCTAACAGATGACCTCAGTAATTATGTATACATGCACGTAAATACAAGTCTTGATGCAATATTTAGCATATGCGATTTAGCCTGAAACACATCAGCCTGGAACAGGTTTATTACGTTTCCAGCCATACTGCAAATATATGATTTGGTTATTTATATTCAAATTGTTTATACTAATGTATCTCAATCAGACATAAAATAATGCTCAAATATCAGATCATAACACAAGTGTTACTACAAAAAAATTCAAATTGTGCAGTATGAAGCTCACTATTAGGTGGGATTGCCAAGAAAGTACTAAGGTTGCATAGAAAAGAAGCTGCTTTCGTAACCATAACAAAATTGTTTGTTGCCAAGAAAGCCAGAAACTAATTAGCAATTTTAAAATGAATGAGGCTGAGTAGGATATGAAGAATTAAGTGGATCGAGGAAGGTGTTATCCACAGAGGCCGTAGGCCGAGGTGGATAACACCCTTCCGAGATCCGCTTAATTCTTCATATCCTACGAAAGAAGAATTCATTAATTGCTTTATTATTTATCAAAATATTTTCAAACACTTAAAGGAGAAAATGAGCTGTATTTTCACAAATTTCACACCCACCAGCAATATAACAAAACAAAATAACATAAGCTCGTCCCCAAGTCTTCTCGGTTAACGGTGCATTAACCTGCGAAAACGCTGCATTTTTGACATCATTTCCTTGTTAAAGTCAAAATTCTTCAAAATTTGGTCATCAGTAACTGGTTATGGTGAATTAAATGTGTGCTTTTAGCCAATCAGAATCGGGGAAATATTTTGAATGAATAATAATAGCAATTAATGTTGTTACAACAACTTCACTGAACACTCACTGCTTACGGGGAAGCAATGAGGGACTTCCATACACTGTAGGTCATGTCATTGGCCAGTTTTGAATAGTTGACAATAATGGCAATCACAATTTTGAATTTAATTACCATCTTAGTTTACAGAAGCTGTTCATTCCTTCAGAATGTTTGTAAATGCTGATGACAGTTCTCTGTATACAGTATAAAATTTCCTTTGCAGTGATTAACTTGGGAAAATTTTGCCTGTGCAAAAAGCTGTCAAATAGAATTTGCAAAGTAGCTTTTTGTCACCTCAAAGCATCTGTGCATAATATAAGTTTGCTAAGCCACATCCTGATAGCCAAAATGTACACTTAAGTATTCAAGATCTACATTGCCACCAACAAACAATGGAACAAAAGTAGACAACAAAAACCCCATTCCTAAAAACAAAAGGGCTCTGGGAAGTAGAGATTGAGTGAAACTGAAGGTTCTTAACACCTATGTGGAGTATTTCATGAAGAGCTAAGACCAAAATAACCAACCCTATTAGCAAAGCTCAGTAAAGATTTTACTAAGACTGTGCCTTGTTCATAGCCTTGTGAAAAACAAGAATCAAGAATCACATTGGGTATCAAACAAATCATTCTCAAGATGCAGTTCAGTTAATTGAATACACTGCAAGTACTAGGGAATCTATAAAGTGACGAACTCAGTAATTTCTTATTTAATTACTGCAGAGAGTGCTTCCAATACTGAACACTCAAATCAATCCCAGCTGGTGACATCTCAATAATTAATGACTTGTACAGTATTTAGCAACTCTAAATGATGGATGTGTACTGGAGAGATGGACATAAAATGACTGAGAATAGAAAAGCATTATTCATGTACAAAATAATACTGTACAGTACCTTCTTTGACAACAGGCTTTTTAGGCTTTCGTTTTTTTCTTTTGTCTCCAACCTTTTTGACCTTTTCTTCTTGCACTTGGTTCTTGGGTCTCACACCAAGAAAACTGCTACAGTTGGGTGCACCGCAGTGACATTTCTTTTTTTCATTTCCTTTTGAGAGACAGGACAAAAAATTGACTTCTGTTCATTCACCCAAAACTGAAGAAATCATCTTCCAACCCGCTAATACAATAATTCCACAGTGGATTCATAGATGATACAGCTTAATGTCCAAGCTCATTAGGTAAGGTGGCTACATATTTGTTGATACTGATGGCACAAAAGAGCTCTCCCAACAGCAGCATACCTGTACCCCAGATAAATAAGCGTTTGTAAATAAGGGTTTGTACAAATTGTGCAAAATTACCATTAAACAATCAATCAATATCAATCAATCAATCAATACTTTATTTATACACCTAACGCCTAGGAGCTATATAAGCTCATTCATAATACGTACGTGTGTGAAATTACATTCACAAAGGCCATACCACAACACCGGGAACTACGTCCCCTACTCTTTGCGAACAGCGTGTGGGTTCTTTAACGTCCACGAAGTTACTAGAAATACGACTCCCGCAAAAACCTCGCGAAGCTAGTTTTTGAAGAAGTCACAATGCTTTCATATTTTATTCTTTATTTTTTTTTATATTATATATTTTATTTTTTATATTAGCGTAATCCCCATTATTTTATTTCTTATGCTGTGTTTGGTACACAATTAGTGACACCTGGTGCAAATTACATGATCAGTATACCGCTCAACACAGTGCTTAAAAATTGACCTTCATTTAGCTCTTTCACTGCCACTGAGATTGCACCAGAGGGAATAGAAGTAAAATTATTTATTATCTTGACAGGGAATACAGAGTCGATGAAGTATCACAATAATATTCACTTAACACAAATTGAAAATGATTGTAAATCTTTTGCAGGTGAAATCTTGAAGAGTTGATATGAATGCTTGTGTTTACCACGGTGTAAAAACCTGTGTTTTTTTTCTTTAGTTTTATTTTCTTAGTCTCTACTGCTTTGTCTTCTTTGTTGTACATCACTTTTGAACACAATATGTTCTTACACAGAGGATGAGCTGAACGCTCCAATTATTTTTTGTTTATGTTTTTTTGGTTATAATTGCATGAGATTCATTGTAAGAAGAATCTTCTGATTAGATATTTTATTGTCTACTGCAGTCATTATTTCATTCCCGGGTAACCACAATTGAGAGCATTATGAATAGTGCATGTTTTAATGTGTGTACTCTTTCCAGTTGCAATGGTACCCCCAGTGGTAGATAGAAAAATTCCTCTTCCCTCAAAAGAGATGCCATATCAACAAATTGGGGGTAAAACAATTGGATTCTACAAAAGCTTTGAATAAAGGTTTGGTAATAGTGAGTGCCCACTGTATAGTATGTGGTTGTGCTATTTTTAGGTCATATCATAAAAACAATACATGTAAGAAAGAGTTATTGAAATCTTAATATGTTCAAAAAGATTGCTGCACTACGTACTCCTGTAAAAAAATAATGTGAAATCAACATCAATCAGTCAAAAGTATATACCACATGAAAGTTTAATTGTGCTGTTACAGAAACAGGCAAAATATCCATACCCAACCATAGAATAGTACATTATTTTGAATATATGAAAATTTCTATTATAAAAACTGCAGAAGAAAGATTTAATATAAGGACGGTATTTCATCGAAAAAGTCATGGCAGCCAGAGGTATTGAACTGTAACCAATGACATATAGTAACGAGAAGAACTATCATTATATTATTATCATTATTATTATCATTACTATTATTATTACTGGTATTGATATTATTATTGTTATATTTTTTATGTTAAACATAATATATTTTTATGGGGTGGGATTCATGTCTTAATCTTGGTAAAGTTATTGTTACTCTACTACTAAAAGCAATACAAAAATCTTCTTAATAGGCTTTCCATCAGAGGTGGTAGTAATCAAAACAGCTCCAAACAAATACCATTTCTTCTAAAAGGCTTAGAATCTAGTGCAGTCATTTGTCTAGAAAGTTTGTGTGGAAAATCATTATTGAAAGCATAGGGCATTTAGGAAACTTGAAACACTTGTTACTACATACAGCACACTTGCAATGAATATATGAGAAAGATCATAAACATTTTGGCATTACAAAATTTATTTTCTTCTTTATAAAGTTTTTCCAATGTAAAAGGTTAATTGCATGTTGTGGTTGTTATGAAATATTGATATTTGACATAAAAATAAAGTAAACGGCAGAAAGTAACAAAGTTAATATGTTATGTCTAACTTTGCAAATTAAGGCTTGAATTAACATTTCATTTGTGAAAAAAGGGCAGGGGTTCTAGATAGCAATATTATCAGGGGGGGGGGGGGGTCATTGCACTCTAAGGTAAAACTGACCCATTGTGAAAAGGCTATGAAACTTGTCTCTACACAATATTATTGAAACCTTTCAATCAGAGAATACATACATATATATATATATATATATATAGCAAAGAGAAATACTACTCAGAATTCAGTAATCACATTTGCTTTATTTTAAAATGATCACATTGATCACTGATAATATTGCAGAACCAGTACTTTATAGTGACACAGGGTATACATTCTGTTGAAAATGTTTAACATAACTGCTAGATCAAGAAAATTTACAATATTTTCACTGTTGCAATGATATCAGATCACATCGTTATAAATGATTGCTATAACAACTGCAACTCTCTGTGTTGGAAATTACTTCAAACTGGAAACGCTATCGTTTTATTATGAAAAATACCTATTTACATTCTCTTGTAATCTGTTGGTCGTCTTCCGATTCCGGTTTTAGACTAATAGAATTATTTTCCAGAGACATCTCCAATCGTTGAAGTCGTTCTTACTCGGTGTCCCTTCTAAGTCGTTTTGCTAAATGTAGTACACCAATATATTTCGTTATGTAATCGTTCACTCATGTCCTGTATTTCTATCAATAACACATTCAAATTCAAAACTAACTTGATTGAATTCCTGGTCCTTTTCCCTGCTGTTTCGTTTGCCTTTTTCTGGAGCGAGCAGTTGTTGTCTTGGCTGCGATTTCTGTTGTTATTCTCCCTGCTGTCGTTTCTCTATCCCTGCTTTGAGTCGTGCTTTCCTCGTGTTGATTTTCACGGTATTCGAACTTACTCGGCGACGATCTCGTGCTAATATTTCTTGAATATCTTGGAGATCACCTTGCTGGGATGTACTTCCAGGACGAGTGAAATCGGTTTCCACAAAATTTACATTACTTTCAAAAAGGCATCACCGAATAATGGCGGAAATTCAGCGTTCTCAAGTGCGTTACTATTGCCAGGTAACCTGGCCTGCGAACGGACACCTTTAAAATATAGATATATATAAACATATATATAAATATATATATATACATATATAAAAACTCTCGGCTCGATTTACTCGGGCTTGCGAGCCACGTGGTCTGACCGGAACCGACACGATTAGTAACCTCGCTTCGCGAGGAATTACAACCAAGGGTTGTGAGACAAGACCTACGGTTTATCGTCCTTATCCGAGAAGACTAGAAAGTCTAACCATTTGCAGATGTCATTACAAAGGAAGCACATTCTCCTCAAATAATTTAAAGACCCTGAGTGATGGTCCGGCTGAGGTTCGAACCCACGACCTCCTGCACGATAGTCCAGTGCTCAACCAACTGAGCTAACTGGTCAATTGATTTGAGTGTTTCTCAATACTGTAAATAAAGCTGTATCCTGAGTTCAAGTTGGTTACCAACGTCAATGTTATTTGTAATCTGCCCTTCATAACAGCTGCCAATGACAATACAGACACACTGACGCTTGCAGTGTAAATTGTTCTTCGTAATTCAGTGTCGGTGTCTACTTAGAAGAGGTTTTTAATAACTGAAATTACCAAAACATAATTCACTGTGGGAACAACATGGTTTTCAATACGAATTGTAGCAGCAGAAGAATTGTGCAGAGTAAAAGGAAAATATTCTGAAAGCACTCCATGTCTGAATTTAAAACTAGCTCAGGCCATCTAAATTTGACTGCAGAATTCTTTGTAGTAGCCAGAGAATTCTCCAATCTCCAATGCCTAATGAACACCCTGGAACAGTGTCCATTGAATAAGGGTTTGTAGTACACTGTACCACTAAATAGACATCACTAATTTTGGGACCAGAGCAAGTGTCCGCTTAATGAAGGGTGTCTTTTTAAATGGGAGTCCAAGTAAACCAACAGAATAACAAACATCTAAAACCCTACCATTTACTGTCTAATTCTGTTTCTTACACTTTGTACCGTAACTGATACACAACAGCACTCTTGTAACCGATCCCAAAAGCACTCACCTAAACAATCCAGCTGATAATCAAACGTCAGTTCTTCTCCACCTTTGATATTTCGTGACGCAAACAGCCCCACTCGAACCTCACCATTCACTGTCCACTTCTGGGTTTCACAGTTTGGATCACAACTGTGATTCATAAACCGAGAAAGGTTTCCCATAGGTCCTGCATCAATAATGCAGTCTTTATCAATTGTCAACATGTAGTAGTTAGTGATGTCTTCGCCTTTTCGTACACGTTCTTGGCATGTAGCTTCATCTATAAGTTCACCAACATACTCTATCACAAACTGGCCTTTCTTTAAATCTGAAACAAGAAGTAAGGTGAATAAGGTTAAGAATGGACTTCATCGACAGCAGACCCAATCCAGTCTCCTATGAACCAAATGTCCAAGACATGCCAATAGAATTCATGTCCCTTCCATGTAGTAAACATCATGAAGTATTAACTGTGGTTAGAGAACAAAACAAAGTATTAAGGAAAAGATCTTTGCAGTCATGTTCCCAACTTAAGTACTGCATTTTTTACTCGTGTATAAGTCGACCTTTTATGACCAAAAAATCATCCCAAAAAATTGCCCTCGACTTATACACGAGTCATACACAATTACCTGACCAAGCAAGCCAAGAAATTAGCATAACAATTGCCTGACGTCCATTACGAAAACCGAGTTTACAAAACCAGTTCTAATTGTGCTCGAGTTTTGTCAGTTTCAGGCATTTTGTTAACATTTTGAATAAGAGGGACCAATTTTCAAATAGGAGAGACCAAAATGGCGGCGTAAGTACTAAATCTGTGGTCCCCAAAAATAAATAAGTCATGCATACGTCATGACAGAAATTTGTCACACATATGCTACACCTTAGTCACGCCCTGCGTAAAAATCTAGCTTGTTTCCCGTACGTGAATCCGCTACAAATCTGTAAAAGTAATTTACGCGGCTCACACTATGTATAAATACAAGCCTGTAATTCTCATTTGTAAAACTCCCTGAAGAAGTTTGCGACAGTTGGACGAAACGCGTAGGAGAATAAATCAGTTTTACAAACCCTGTTCGCAGAGTGCTGCTCACTAGTTCACTATTAAGAAAATCGTTTAAAAAAATCATTTGTCTTTATTGAATAATCTTTAGTAAAACCTGTAAACGAAATAGCCGGGACAAAAATCAAAATAGCTGATTAAATGTCCCGGCATCCCGGCTCTAACAAAAACGCTGAGTTTTCAGTACATTTTTTATCAACAAAAACTTGTGAAATTCTAAATGTTAAGTGGTTTAAATGCAGACCTACTGGAGATGATTTCTATTGTCTTTTGATCTGTAGACCAGACATTATTCTAAAAGCTTCTCTGGTGTTTATGGTGCTGAACTTTCGTTTTCATCGAACAATTACAGTAGCTTAATGACCTAGCAAATGCTGTTGCTTGCGTGGTCTTGTTGTAAATTGATGTGCTCGTGTGTGAAAGCGTGAGTGTATGAACAAGTCCTAATAAACCTCACAGCACATGATTACCGTGTTTTCAGTATATTCTCAGGAAGAAAAGATTAACTTTTTTGGGAAACTTCTATTGGACTGAATTTCACTACTTTAACCAGAAATGACGAAAAATCCGCTTTGACCTTGAGAATGGGGGGTCGACTTATACACGAGTAAATACGGTAGTTGCAAAGGTAAGGTCCCTTTCAGTGAATTCTGTTGCAGAAAATGCCTTTGCCACCTACACTACTGAGAACCATGAGACAAGACTGAAGAAGCCTGCCGGTTCTAGGTTTAAGGAAGCTGTCAGACTAACAACCATTGTCTTTTCTATGCTGGAGATGCACCAGTCGCTCCACGCAACCTGGAGACAGACAAGCAGAGGACTGGTTGGACCCAGAGCAGGGAGGAATGAATGACCAGAGCTACATGATTGGCATTCTGCATCTGGTGATGATGATGATGATGACAAAACTAAAGAGCCACAACTTCTGTCTGTACATGTACAACCAGACCTAAATGCTCTCTGTTGGAACAATCCACATTAAATTACAAAACAGGCACAACTTTCTACCCACCTTCCTTACACCGCAACCCCCAACCTCGATGCATTGTTCTAAATGCTTCGCACTCTACATACTGTCTTTTCTGAAACCGCTGATTGTGACACAACTCTTTTGCAGGACACTTCGATGGGTTGCATTCAAACTGAAGCATCCGATTCAAACAGTTCAATTCTGGACCACACGGATTTTCACTGTTTGGTGAACAGTCACAAGTAGGCAGCTCAGAAGGATCTATGACAGTGCGGATGGCACTTGTCCACTTGTTGACCTGTTACATGGAGTTAGGAGTCAATGTTTCATTGCACTGTATGTAGATAATCTAGCTTTGAATCTAAGTCAATACAGAGCAAAGTCTCCCACATTGGATATGTTGTTGTTCAATTTTTTCCTTGGTTCAAATTTTATTTTCCTTTGTTTCAAACTCATTATCATACATTACCATACCAAAAAACAAAGGGAAAATAAAATTTGAACCAAGGAAAAAATTGATTTACAACAGATATATGGGAATTAATCATAACCTTCTTATCATCTTACATGAGCCCCTGATGGCATTTCATATTTCCTAAACGATGAGACAAAAACATCACTGCCAAGACAGTACACCGATGTATGACACAACCTACACAACTTCCTTCCCTCTCATCCACTCAAAACAAAGTACCGAAAACAGCAATGTAGCCATGTGTTGCTAGCTTCAAGTCAAATCACCACTGCCAGTGCAATCAATGGAATGAATGACATTTGTTGTTTGATTCTGCGTGTGCAAGTGTTGAATGCATGGATAAGTGTGGTTTGAAGTACAAGTAAAGGTGGAAAAAGGTGAAAGGATTTTGTCTTGAAGGCTTCTGTAACACATGTCTTTATTTTTATTCCTCCCAAGGTTGCATACCTCTGCAATGGGAGCTGCAGGGAATGGATTCAAGGAGGACACTACATCAGGGCTACACTAAAGTCTCGTCTGGTAATGTCTGGGCTGGGTGGAGTTTGCCGGCACACAAGTTGAGTTCCTTGATAACTTGCCAGACAGGCAAGCGAGCCTCGCAGTGGTGCCACAGTGGTTTACAAATGTTTTTGTTTAAAGCTTAGCCCTGGACCCAAAAGGATTTTGATTTGTAGAAAATTACTTTGATTCACAAAATGGCGACTCAGTACCTAGACAACTAGACACCCCCAGGGAAGCAAAATTGAGAGTTGCTAAAACAAGCTGAGCTGCAAGTTTCTGTTGAGCCCTGTACATGCAAGAAATGTAAAGCATCAATAGGTTTTGGTAGAACTACTGTATAATGTATACAATATGGTACTTACATGTAAGAATGTAACAAAAATGTAATCTAGAACAAAATTATTTTCACCACAAGGTTAATCTGTAAATTGATTGATCTTGCAGACAATTTATATCTTACTTTTATTTATTTGTTACAGAGCAAGCCATGGACAAGATCAGAACTTTTGCTATCTAAACTGGGCAAGTTTCAGAAAAACTGGTCATGGTAAAATCCAAATTTAGAGAATGTAGCCAATAAAAATAAAAATATTATCAAAAGTGATAACTAAAATAATAGTAACATCAATAGTAATAGAGATAATCAGAGATTTCATTCATTTTGGAAGCATATGTAGCCCCCAGAAAATTTTGACATCTGGAAGCCCTGAAATGTGATTTCCAGCATTCTGGAGCCCAATATCAAGTGCCAGACATCCCATAGTTAAGAGCTAAAAATAACAGTTTCTACTCATTTTCCTGTATTTATATCTTGAGGCAGATTTGTCCATACAACATGGTGGACAGCGAACCAATACCAATCGTGTTGATGATTGAATTGTTAGAACTCGTTACAAAAATCACCCAACAACCAAAAGAGAGGCAAAATGTCATCAAAAAAACATTATTAATGACTGCCTTTAAAATATATTGAATGTTTTCCAAAAGAACCCCAAAGCCAGGAGGTGAAATGGCAATAGTAGCTGGCTCAGTGGTGGAGTCTGAGTAGCTGCTAGAGTTTGCCAGTTGCTGGCTTGTAAAGAAATCACTGGATAATACTTAAAAATCAATGATGGTAATAATAATGGTAATAACAACAATAAAATCATTTGCCAACCTTGATTTGCTTGTAAGGTGCTGGTTTCCTAGACATTTTCTGGAGATCTTGTTCAGCTTTATTTTCTTGTTCTGTTCTCCACTCTGCATATTTTTCCTTTGCTTCTACAAGGGCTGAATAAAAATGCCAGTAGGGATTTATATAAAATTTATAAGGATGGTTGTGAACTACCGTAAGGTGCTTTTGTAGGATGCTTGAAAAAAAAATTTTTTTTTTTGCAACATTTGTGACCGGGCACGGGATTTCGTACACGAACACTTTTCCGTTAAACGGGTAAATATAAACGGTTTGTAACAGATAGTAAACGGGTAATGAAGGTGATTAAACGGTTCGCATATCTGTTTAAACGGTAGAGCAAAGTCCAAAAACAGATTCGGTAAACCGTTAAATGGCTGAGAAAAAAATAAACAGATGGCTTGAAATGATAAACGGTTGAACAGAATCATTAAACAGATAGATCAAAACGTTAAACAGATGAAGTCGGGCTAAAGAACAACGGGAAGCCAGGTACCGATCAGAAACCGTTGCGAATGATTATAAAAATTGTTCCTGCAGAACACCGAAGTTTCATACTAATACTTTTCGACTGACACCAATAGAAAACGAAGTGAATTACTCTCCTGTAATTGACAGAAAACCAAAAACTTGAAATCAATTAATTCGTACTTCACTGACCTAGCTTGAAAATCTTTGCCAGATGTTTGTTACTCCCTCCATCAGTTGAACCCTTATCCCCTTCCTGATAACTGAACACTCTCCCTTTGTGTATCCAGTAGTAATCATGTGACCCTAAAAACATGACAGGAAACTCTCCAGGCTGATGCCGCATGTTCTGAATATTTGTAGGTACATCACGTGGATTACAAATCTGCGCAGGCCACCATCTGCCAAAACGTAGGAAAATTTAACTGGTGTAACTTCATTAGGATACAAATGAATAGGCTCAAATTGTTGTTATTTAACTGATGTAACTAAAAACAGATGTATGCTAAAAGGGAGTTACAAAAATATATATATATCAAAAGGGGAAAAAATAAAGAATAAAGAACAATAAACAGCTGTGACAATGACCAGTGTTTCTCAGGTTTGAGTGACTGTTCAAGCCTTATTAGAAAATTTCTAATTAAAAGCAATATGGCAAATAGAAGGACAATAATTGCAATCCTTAAAAGTGCATAGGAACAACAGTCTTTTTCTTCTGAGAAGAAAACAATGCTAGAAGGCTATAGCCATTGTAAAGGTTATTGGCTTAAATTTTGCGTGAATGCTCATCAATTTTAAGACAAAAGTTGAACATGAAATTCAACCCCACGAAAACAAACAAGTCAAATGTGAAACAGACATCTCATCCTGCTAAACACCCAGTGAGAAATACTGAAGAAAGAGGAAGGGAGGTACAGTAAGAAGGCAAAAGAAAATCCATATGTTTGCCACAAACCACAAAAGACAGGATCACTTATCAAGTAACCATACACATATGTTGCAATGCTGAATAAAGGTTAAGAAAAAATAACCACCAGTGATCCAAAATACTTGATGCAACTATGAAAATCAAAGGCTCCTTCAAGCTACCTCATGGTCTGTGGTAATTATTCCATGAAGTGCTGTCTTTTCCCCAGCCCATAAAGCATTCATTCCGAATAGTTTGTTTTGTGCACGCTTGCTACGACTGATAGATTGCTCATCGTCCAAATTGGAGACATCGTCACTTTTAAGACTTAAAAACCCATTTCTTTCCCCTCAAGCATTCTGAACACATTTCCTGTTCATTAGCAAGATCTTCAAAAGAATATTTGATCAAAGATGGAACGAAAACCTGCCTTGACAATCTTTGTGTCTGGCTCGACACAACAGACGCCATTTTGTAAACATATGCTGCCGCTTTGTCTCACCCCCTCCCCCCACATATTTGAACATAAAACAATTGCACGACTTTGTGGACAAAACCAAACCTAGTAGGGGAGACAGGGGAAAACCTGTTTAATTCATTTTTAATGCCGATTTAATGCATAAATTAATCGTCTAATGGGAATGGAGTGACCAATCCAACCATCACTTTACCTCATGGTATGACAAACATACCATGAGGTAAAAATAGTCAATACACTGCATCAGGCATCAGCAAGTTTTGAAAATGCTGAGCACCAAGAAAATGGAAAAAGGATACCTCACCTGTACATCCCAAGTTTGACCCAAACAATATCGCCATAGAGAAGCTGTTTCCCTTCAGCACAATCCTTGCAGAAGAAATGACCCTCTGGAATTCCCTCATAGCTGATACACTCTGGATGAAAGGCAGCCGGACAGCTCTCACAACAGATCAATGTGCCTCCAATTGAGCAAACAAAGCACCAATTCACATTGACGTGGGTGTGGTGAGCTTTGGTCTTCTCTCGCAAGAAATGCTTTGCGCACACCATCAAATGTGAATTGATGGGAACACACCCAGCTACAAGACAACCAGAGAGGTGATATGCTGTAGGACAGCGCACGCAACGTATCATTCGCCCTCTAGTCACTGGTACCTTGTTTGTCACACAAGTGCTACAAAAATGCAATGGGCAAAAAAAGCGGTCACCATCGAATTTTGCAGTTTTGAATGTTTTTAAACAGTCTTCATGATAGTGTTTTGAACACAGCGGATGATGGCACTGTTTAACATTGCCAGTCTGACGGCACACAAAACAGCAGTGATTGCCAGTAACACATTCATCGCACACAAATTTCCCTTTTGGGACCACTGATAATCCAATACAGTCAAGGTGAAATGCATTACCACAAACTCCTTCACAAAATATAAGATTTTCCTGCTGTTCACAAACAATACAAACAGCTTCCTTTTCTCTTTTTAATGCAACACCATTCTTTGAACTCCCTGAATCATCGTCAATACTTGAAGATGCAATGCTGCCATCAGGTTCTGTAGTAACATTTGGTTTGGAAATTTCCTCCTCTTTTGTATCTTTCTGTTCGGCGTCCTTGTTATCAATATCTAATGATAATTTAGTATCAGATGGAGTCTCATTTAACACTGGAATTTTTGGTTTTCTTCCACGTTGTTTCTTTTGTGGTTGTTCACACTTACTGGTCCCTGGCAAACACATTTTTCCTTTATCTTTCTTCTCTAAAACTTTCTTAACCAATACTTTCTGTTTTTTAACTTTTGGTTGATCAACTGAAGTCTCATTTTCTTCTTCGCTAACAATAACAAAACGTGGTTTTCTAGGTCTTCCCCTCTTGCGTTTGCCTTCAACTGGATTTGGTTTAGGTTGAATTTTTCTTATCTTTAGTTTAAGAGCAGTGTTGGGTGACAAGTCACTGTTTGGAGAAAATGATGCATCCCCATTCACTCTAGGAGGGGATTCTGCACATGTAACAGTTCCACTGAGCAAATTATTACATTTTTCATTCAATTCTGAAGTAACAGCAAGCCCAGCCGGTAAATCCACAGAGGATGTGATGTCAATTTTTTCATTAGATGTTTCGGCGATAACAGAAGAACTGAATGAAAGATCACCATTAGCTCTCTCTGTTCTTTTTTTCTTTTTCCGCGGCAGATCAGTCCTATCAGTAACCACAAGACTTTTATTCATGGTCTCTGATGTTAGAGCAACTGAGTTACGTTTCCTTTTCCTTGGAGATTTCTCCTTTCCATTCTTTTTTTCATCATCGTTAAAATCAACTGTACTGTGTAAATGTCCATTAGTTATCTTTGCACTTGGTACTGTGGCAGGTGAATCACCAAAATCAGACAAACCATTGCCATGACCACTAATCACACCATTTACTTGTTCTGGCAATGGACTAACACCATTTAAATTTCTAAGTTTTGCAGGATCCAGCCTCTTAACGTCATTCTTGTCATAATATTTGAAAGTGTAACAAAGCTGTCGTTCATGTCTGTTCATTGGCTTTGCCTTCTCTGCAACCTTGACTGCATTCTCCCACTGAGTTATTCGTTTTGGAGTTATCTTGAGCTGTTTTCCATGAAAAGAATTTTCAAAATGTTGTCTCCCTACAAAGATGAAATAGGATTCATATCAGAAAATAACCCAGTGCTGAATTAGTGAGTTTCATATTTTATTTCAAGAAAAAAAGTACTACCTCTGGCATCTGTGGAAAAAAACAACTGATGACAATGTTGACTCTTTTTACCCTGTTATTTGCATCAATAGTCAAGTTATGGTTGGGTAAATCAGGCATTACCAATGAAGATGGCTAGCAGTTGCCCTTTTGTCAACATGGTATATGCTCTTTAATTTAGGGCAGATAAATTTGCACTTACTTTTGACCCCTTTGTCCAGTCTATATATTTAGCTGCTATCCTATTTCTACTCTTTCATGTAGGTAAAAAGAATGCAATTGTGAATCAAAGAAATGGTATATGAAGTATGGTAAAGAGTTATTTAAGATCTCTGAAAATATCACTTACAAATGTTGAATCAATGTCAGAAAAATGCCTGAACAACATTTGAATGCCCTAACCACTGCAAGCCCTGACTAAATGCTTCCAAAAGAATGCAGAAAAAATGTCTGAACAAGGACGTTCAACCACTCATGATTCAGTGTGTACTGTATCAATGTTTTCTTACAGGTTAGAATATGTTTACAACATGCAAGTCTTAACTCAGGAATCATGTTATTTGACCCACAGTTGCACTTTTCTCCAAAAATCTAAGTACCGTATTTACTAGTGTATAAGTCGAACTCGTGTATAAGTCGACCCCCCCATTCTCAAGGTCAAAAATCGGATTTTTCATCCTTTCTGGTTAAAGTAGTGAAATTCAGTCCAATAGAAATTTACCAAAAAAGTTTATCTTTTGCTCCTAAGAATATACTGAAAACACGGTAATCATGTGCTGTTAAGTTTATTAGGACTTGTTTATATCATCACAAACACTTCGATTTACAACAAGACCATGCGAGCAACAGCATTTGCCAGGTCACTAAGCTACTGTAATTGTTCGATGAAAACGAAAGTTCAGCACAGTAAACACCAGCGAAGCTTTAAGAAAAATGTCTGCTCTACAGATCAAAAGACAATAGAAATCATCTCCAGTAGGTCTGTATTTAAACCACTTAACATTTAGAATTTCATACTTTTTTGTTGACGAAAAATGTGCGAAAACTGACAAAACTTGAGCACACAATTAGAACTGGTTTTGTAAACTCGGTTTTCGTAATGGACTTCAGGCAATTGTTATGCTAATTTCTTGGCTTGCTTGGTCAGGTCTTTGTGTATGACTCGTGTATAAGTCGAGGGCAATTTTTTGGGATGATTTTTTGGTCATAAAAGGTCGACTTATACATGAGTAAATACGGTAAACGTTACCCTTTTTAAACAGTGCTCAAAATTAAAAAAACAAAAATCCAGGATGTCCCTATTTGAAAAGCTGGACGTCCTAAACCGGGAATTTGGTTGCCCTGATAAATACATAGTTCTTAGTGCGGGCCAATGGTTTTCGCAGAGGTCAGGGGTTAAGTTGTGGCAAATTCAAAATGGTGTCTTTGATCTTGCTTGCTACCAGACATGACACTTTTGGTTTGTCTCTTAAATTTTCATACTTGGCAATGTTTTCTAAAATTTACAGAGATCCAAAACACAGGAAAATGCTTAGTTCTTGCAAATTAATTATTATTCAATTCACAATATCAGACATTGACAATACAAACAGTCAGGTAAGTCTTGTGCCATTTATGATTAATTTAGTTTCTCTGTTTGGCTCGGTTGTCCATTGTTTATTCCTAAGGCAACAAACCTCTTGATTTACCAAAAAACTGGTTGCCTGGTAAACTTTTTGGTCATCTCGGACGACCGGATGACCTCTAATTTCGAGCACCGTTTCCAAATGTGAGAAACCTTTAGTCTGTCAGACTGGAGAATTTGTACCAGAATAATTGAGCATTTTTTGGCTAATATACATGCAGTCATAACATATATCCATCACTACTAGGCAAGAAGAGTTTACGGAATGATTTCCGCAGAGGTCTCTATTTCATTATGCATACTGTAGCAGTATGGTTTCGTTCTCAGAAAAAAAGGAATGTTTGCACGCGCACTTCCGAAGACAATTCACCTACAGCATGCATAATGAAGTACATGTAGGGACCTGTGCAGAAATCATTCCGAGTTTTCGACAGAACTTGCAGTATTTTCTTTGTAAATTAATTTTTCCCTTGTGTTTTTAACTTACTGTTAATAATTAATGGCCACCAAGAGATTTGTATAAAGTCAATTTCAAAAGTTAAGGTGAAGATTTTACATTTACCACTCATTTGCCTTAAACAACAAGCAAACAGGGTGTAAAAGGTGTGGTTTTTTTTTATCAAATATTGACAGTTTTTAAATTTATAAGCTATTTGATCTCTTTGAAAATGAATAATGCCTGTCTTGAAAATCAAAAAATACTCAAAAGAACCTATAAGGAATCATTTTGTAAATCAGTGCAGAATTCTAAGGTAAATTTATTGTATGTGAATTGCACTAAGCTGCCAGTATTTTAAATTTCAAATACAGCAACACCACAACTTGACAAGTTCAGAATCAAATTTAGAAGTAAATAAGTAGTTAGTAGTAACACCTGATAGTTGTTAAAATTTTTCTTAGCACAAACTAGAAGCCATCTTTATTACTAAAATTATAAAATTCAAAATTGACCTTATTTAGAATATACATAAACCTCAAGATCAACACCGTGTGGATCTCTACAAAATAAGAAAGAAAAAAAATAGTATGACTAATTTGCGAATTTGACAGTTGTGAAATAAGAAGTTTTCTTTGAAATGCAGCTGCCTGTGTTTTTACGATCATGCGCCGAGCATCCTTGCTAATGCGGCTTATGGCGGGCCGCCAAAACAATTATATTGAATGGCCCAAGAACACCCAACTGGCTATAGATTTACATACAAGAGTTACGTTTCGAAAACAAGATCTCGCAGTCCACGAACTATGGCTTTCGTTTCCCGAAAAGTGATACGTAAATAATCAAGGGTCTTCGCCTCTTACTTAACTTCTATTCTGGTGTTTCTTTTACTTCCCCATGAAGGAATAAAGTTATTACTTTGAGTGAAATGTGCGCAAACATGGCGGGATGAACTCGAATTTTTAAACAAGTTCGGCAAACGATCACTGGCATTTTCCACGCTTAAGCCAACGATAAAGAAATATTTAATTGCAGTGCTATTGAGCAGTATATTACAACTGTGTCTTTAAATAGCATAGGAGTGTTGTGAGAATTTCACGAGACGTGTTCGATAGGTTTAGACTTTTCGCGCTTCGCGCATGTACACTCTCGAATTTCGCTTACCTTCAAATTTTAAAATCGACCTTTCGGCCACCCAGCCTCGAACAGGATCCTGGCCAAAAAACTGCACATGATAATATCTTGCTCTTCCTTTGTATTTGAAGCAAACAGCAGTGTTCGGATCGTATGAAACCATTGAAGGCCACCATGGATGGCCCGGGATTTTCGACCAAACTACGTCTCCGACAAGCCACGAACGCGAGTCACTTTGAGTAGGACTGCAGGAATTCTTCGAATCCTTCGATTGAGCGCTTTCCGAAAGCTCAGAGGCACCACTATCATCTCTAGATTCTACTGCTGCCATTCACGATAAAGGCAGGGCTAAGACCTGTACGATAAAATTAAATTAAAACCACTTATATTCGTTGACGGCGAGCACTAGCCAAGTCTTCGAAGCGTTGCCGGATGAAACAACGGTTGAAGCAATCTGATTGGTTCTCGTTATACACATGGCGCAAAATTTGGCGGTCGCCGAATGTTTTCCGATTCTTCTGTCAATAACCGGAACTAACCGACAATTACCGTACATTTGTCGAGATTTTTCGGACAATTGTGCTTACTGCTGTAGGGCATTTCCAAAGTATGAAAGAAATTTCATAAATACCGCGTTCGTTTCATATTCTTCTCACGATTTATTCATTTACTTATTGTTTTTCCTTCTCTCTTTTCTTTCTCCTTCAATTTTCCCGGGATTCCTTATCTGCAATCAGTTTGCAATTCTTCCTCACAGCCTTTCGTTTTGTTACGAAAGCCCATTGGTGGTCTAAATTGAAATAAAACATTCTACCACTACAAGGGTAGAATATCAAACAAAGTTAGATTTGAAGAAATATCTGAAGCGGGTAGGGGTAGTGGGTAGGGGATATGTATGTTACCCACAGTGCTCTGCCTTCAATTGCCAAAATGGCGGACGTAACTGAAGTCCCAATGCCGGTAAAGGTTATTGTACAGGAAATTGTAAAAATCGAATTTGAGATCCAAAATATTGTCCAACAAATACTGAGGTGTGAAGGACCAACATCTGCACATCACACTCTAAACTTGCTAGTGAAGGAGAGATTAAACTCTTTGAGACAAAGAGTCGAGGTACAATCTAATAAATTAAATAAGACGACGAGATCTGTGTATAACCCAATCCTGTTCGTGCTGCAGCTGTTTGGTTAGAATTGTGTACATGCGAATAGTTTTTGTGTTTTGAAAATGGATAACTACAGTTATAGCATGGAGAGTTAAGATGTGGTTTAATTCGACTTAAATGGCCTGAAATAGTTATGAAATTATAGAGCGACTACAGAATACCGAGGCCCCATTAGGGGTTTTAGGGATACGAGATATTTGCGAAAAAAATTATAGGGATACGTGATATTTAGAAAAGAGATAGTGGGACATCGAACGTCAAAGTTTTCTTTTTTGATAGAAGAAAACAGATTAATTGATCAATATGAAAGACGGCAGAAGTAAAAAAATTACTTGAAAATGCGAATTAATGTATTCCCCATGAAAAAACATTGTAATCATCCTTTAAACCCTGTTTGAACTGGATTTCTATTTTAAAGTATGAAACCGCACCGGAAAATATGTTTTACATTATTTGGTGATCGGACTTATCACATGCAGTGACGTCATCAGTATTAACTTGAATTATAGGGATATAAACTACAGGAATTAATGGGATACAGGATATTCAGAGCCCCCTAATACCCGGCCACTTCGTTTACATGTGTCGGAGGCTTTTGAAGAATGAGGCACATTTCTATGGAATTTGGATAATCAAGGAAGGTGATAAAGTAATTAAGTTATACCATCGTTAGGTAAAAAAGGGGGGGATGTTGTTTCGAGCGTTATCCCTACTAACTATTGTCAGCGATTGATGAAGGCCTAACACTCGAAACGTCAGCACCCTTTTTTACCTTACAGTGGTAACTTACTTTTTTAACTTGTTTGATTATCCCAATTTCTTGTGTTTCAATTCCCGACCGACGCAGCACCAGTTTCTTTAGAAACTGCCCCCACAATGCATATTACAAATGGCCCCTTATTGTTATTCATCAGTATGTAAATGAAGTGGCTGGGTATTCCGTAACATCAAAAATTTGCTAATCAAATAAATCATTTTGCTAACGTTTAAGAGTAGGGGCAAACTGTAAATTTTAAGTTCCCTTAACATTGCAAGAACAAATATTTATCAATTTTATTGCAATCACTATTTTGTAGGGCTTGGAACTGGTAGCTTATGAACAAGACAAAGAGTTAGATAGGATGACAATTTTGTCATCCATGCAACATCACAAGAAAGAACTTGCAAGGTAACCAACAAGATAATTTCTTTTAGTAAAAATCTACTACTATACAAATGCAAATGCTGCAATCTGAATGGCTGAGCTACTGCAGACTATCAGCCATGAGACAGCACTTGGTTGGAGATTGTTTTCAAAGTGATGGCATCTTCGTGCTTTAACAAAGTTTCACAGGAAGATTTAGTATTTTGGTATTTTTTTCACAAATGGTATTTTTTTCACCAATGTATGATTCAGTTATTATTATTTTAACTAAAACAATTAAATTATTCACTCTTGATTTCTATGAGGTGATAGTTGATGAGGCCAAAGGCCTCATCAACTATCACCCCATAGAAATCTTAACCTCATAATTTAGTTGTTAAATAGTGATCAACATCCAATTTCTGCTATTGATATTGGTACACAGCCATAAAGAGAAGTAATTGGTCAGAAAATAAGAGAGAGAAGCATAATTATCATCTAACACATTATTCAGAAAAATTAAAGAACCGACTGTTGATTGACTGTCGGCCGATTGTCAACTGGCAGATTTTTTGGGGAACTGTTCATTATTCTTTAACCAACACTGGAGAATGTGGCTGCTAAGATCAAATTTCAAAGCGGCTTGTCAACATGGTGAATTGCTGTGGTAATAAACAGTAGAATAATTTATAAGTACTCTGTGTTGAAGTGAATTCTTGAAATATGCATTATATTTCATCAATTTAAGTTTACAGGCATCAATAAGAAAGGCAAATTTAGCTTCAAAAGCAATAATTGACAAGAGAGAGAAGGAAGAGTTATTATCAGGACAGTCTGGAAATGTGAGAAACAGGTATGCCAAATATCAATCTGATTAAAGCTTATTATAACATAGTGCACTCTCTTCCCCTACCTTATTCCTATTAAGCAATCATGGTCAAAATCTCTATATATGCATGGCCGTGCATGTATAAGATGAGGTGTGTAAATAACAGTGTGGTGGTCGCTCACGACAAAACTGCAAATTTCTTTGAGTCCTTCTTCAACAACTGCACTATGCACAGCAATGTGAAAATCATTTTCAACAATCCAAACCCTACTTCAGCTGTTTGACTTTTACCAAGCCAGTTGTTTTAATTACAAAAACTTTGACTTTTTTTGCCCAGATTTTCAATCATTAGAAGAAGCAATTATTTCTTTGACAATTTTACAAGCATTCTCACTCAGAAACTAGAGTTGCTCTCTGCTGCGCCTCGAGCAATTTGTACGCTTCTCTCATGCTCTCCAAACTTCCCACGTGCATCCGTGACTTGATATAAGTATGCTAAGCATGAACCAAGACTTTAATCATTTTGCCTCCAGATCAGTTGTACTGTTTAAAAACCAAACATTTAGTTGACCCAACTCTATTTACATGTATATTTAGTACCAGTTTATACATGGTCTTAAATGATTTGAACTACTTTCCTTGCTAGAAATTTTAACAAGGAGAATCTTGCCAAGACAGCAAGTAACATTACACAGGACTTAATTAGTATTGCTAGAATGATGGAAAGCCAGGTTAAACAGAGTGAAGAAGATATGCAAGTATTAGGTTAGTTAAAACTTATTTCTTTCTTGCTGTCATATTTCTTATTAGGTATATATAATTAAATGATATACCGCTAAAAGAGGCAGCATATGTAGATGTAAAGATATGTTCATTCACACATCATAATAATAATAATAAATAATAGTAATAAGAAGGGGACAAGAAGAAACACAAGTACCAGCAGAGCGTGCTAAATGTAAAGATATGTTCATTCACACGTAAAGTGTTTGTAACCAATGGCTGAACGGGAAATACCGTAAGTGTCAGCGTTTCCCAAAGCATCTTGCAGATAAGGTAGCTCAGAGGGACACCGAGCCATATAACACCGTTATCACATTGCTCAGGAGACAAATCTCATTCAAACTTCTAAGATTGGTAGACTTGTGCTTGAGAGGTTCACAAACACCTTTTCACCGCAGGATAGAACACTCCTTAGACTCCAAAATAAAGTTATGTCACCACCGCAGGCATCTCAATCCTTTTGTATTATACACTGATCTTGAATTATTATTATTATTATTTCCCATTCTCTATCGGAGAATGGCTCGTAAAATAACAACTGTTACTAGCCAATAGGCTATAGAAAGCTAAAAAGTTACTCTCAAGCCCTGCTATAATCAATATCATGAGCAACAAATTATTCCTTAATTACTCTGAAATTTCAGCATTAATTTATAATTTCACATGTGAAATTACAAAGTTGTTATGGCAATTTTTCCTGCACAGCCAGAATTAAGGAGTAATTTGTCACCCGTGATATTAATAGGTAGAAAGACTCTGGAAATTATTAGAATTTGGACAAAATGCACATGAAATTATTCCTTAATGTCAGTCATCACTATTTGATTACACATACTAATTATATAATCATTGCAATAATACTGATGATAATAATAATAATTATAATAATAATAATCGCTTTTGCTATTATTACTGTAATTTTGGCCTGTCACCAAGCAGCAGATTGCATAATCTAATATCAATGGCATCTGTTGTTTTAAGCATCATCATCAGCACAAGTAAAAGACACACAAGAGGAATACAAGGGTTTATCAGGGTTGATTCAAGCAAGCAAGAACCTCTTAAATAAGTACAACAGAAGAGAAGTCACTGATCGACTGCTGATTTTCTTTGGACTTGTGTTGTTCTTTTCAACAGTGTTGTATATTTTAAAGAAGAGAATACCAATATTTGGTGGCTAGGAGCTGAAATGTATAGATTGAACCCAGTTTATACAGTCACTGGTGGATCCAAAAAATTGACCATGTTAATGGGGTGGCCATATTATCAATGTGGCCATAAGGCGGGGTTCTACTGTTTTCTGAATGTGAGATCCTTTTAAGTAGATTTTATTAATGAATGAAAAACATTAAACATTATTTATTGATGAGAAATCTCTTTTGTGATACCAAAGACAGCACAAAATGTGCTATCCACCAAATTAACAAATAGCTAGGTTTGACTGTTTTACCATGGATCATAACCTTTTTATTTGAAAATAAAGGAGCTGTTACTTGCACCTTCCCTGCATTACTCAAAAGCTTGTTCTTCCACACAGTTCTCCTACACAGAGAAGAGGAAATTGTTGTGAGACTGTATTGTATCTCGGTTTGGCTTCCTGTGGACTAGGCTCGGTAGGTTTTATGGTATCCTGTGGTGGAGACCTTTCTCAACTGATGAGCAGTGGATATGATAAGTATACCTGTTGTCATAATCGTGATCAAGAGAAGGGAGGAGGAGAGAAATGAGATAGATTGATCTCCTTTATTCTCATTGTTCAATAGAGCAGCCAAACATGTACACTGCAAAATACATTGTTCTGCACTGTGGGATAATTAAATATTAAATAGATTTAGGCAAGCCTAAAAGCGGAGCTCCTCAGACATTGAAAATGCTGTCACTAAAGTTATTGAATACGCCTGGTGTACGCAACTACTTAAAGAAGATTCGATAGCTGAAATAAATCGTCAAAAAAAAAAAAACATCTAGCTCGCGACTCAACGGAAGAGCCATTGCGCGAAAAACAAAGCCTCGTTTCGGTTTAAGACCTTCTAAATATCCCGGATGACTATGGCCGCCATGTTGGGGCAACGTCGTCGTCGTCGTCGTCGCTAGGCGCACGCGCCCGCGAGCCATGCCGCTAGCCACTATGACCATGAAAACTCAAACGCATGGTTTTCTCAATTTCTATCCTCGCACGGTAGTTTTGGGGCTCCGCTTTGCGGCTCTTCGAGCCGCTGTGGAGCTCCGCTATGATCTATGACTTGATATTCCTCAAGCAAGCACTATCTGGTGACAGGGAAAGTGGCTAAGAGAGCTCTGGTTTGCCCTTGTACTCCTCAAAAAGCCCAAGAGAGCTTACCAACACACCATGTGACTAAATACATATACAGAAATTGCAGATTTGCTTCAACTCTTTATTTTTCCCTTCACAGCTTTACAGTAATATTCTTCCTGTCAATCAAACACTCACAAACTTACAACAAACAAATTGAATTATAAATAAATGAGTGGTAAACCTCCTTTCCTAAACAATATACAATTGAAAACAGCTTGTTTACAGCTGAGAGACTTGAGTGGCACACAGTTATAGATTAATAGAATGTGACCCATACAAATTTACATTAAAAAGGTGAACGGTTGCATTGGATGTGTACTTATTGTTTGGCACTATTCCTTAGAAAATTTACGCTGCCAAGCAATTTAACATTACAACAATTTTCTTACTGGTGGTTTGACATCGTAGTATCTACATATTGGAATTTCTGTTGTTTAAGAACTTTTTCCTATTTGTATCTGAACTTCAGTAAACGATTTTCTAGCCAGGCTGCCTTGTTTTGTGAGTAATACCATTTACTGACAATAGTTGATGATCCACATCAGCAAAGACAGTTATACTGTTAAACAATGAACTACTACCCTGAAAATTGAATTCATTGAACTACTGTACTGATAACTGAATTCAGGATGAATACTTTTTTCTTTTGCAAAGGTGTGTGTTCTCAAAATAAGTAGTAAAGAAAGATACAGTTTACGCTCTTAATTATTTTTTGCTTTCTTTGCTAGACTAGTAAGATTGGACAATGGATTTGAAAGTGCAGTTGACTCCAAGTAGCTCAAAACTGTCTAGTAATGCAAACCCTGTATTAACTTGAACCAAAGTAAGTTTGCTACAAACAGTAGTACTGTACATTTCGATGCATACAATACAATTTTACGCCAACTAATTTGAAAAATTTATTGTTGATAACTTTACCCTCCTGTTGACTTAAAATGACTTGTTTCTCTTCAAGTAATTTCCTTAAAATTTTACTCCAGAAGATTGAAAATAAATTTTACTAAGTCAAATTAGATATGGACAAAGATAATTAAGTTTGGCACTTTTTCCCAGGAATGAACATTCAAAATGTACACTGCTTGTCTGAATAACATTTAGAGTCACATTAGCAAACATCACACTTTATTTAAACTATTGAGATACTGGGAGTCAACTGTACATAATAATGTCCAAACATTAAACAAAAGTACTGTTGGCCTTTGACCACTAGATAGCTATGCTGTGATTTAAGAGGATTTCCATCAGGCCTCCAGCCTTTCACTCCCAACAACTATACATATAAGAACATTCAATTCTTCAAGAAACCATTATGAGAATTATAAGTGGCAGCACATGGTATATGCACTAAGGAAAATCAATGACCCTGTTCATTGAAACAAAGGCTTTACTGTGTTATTTGTAATTCTATATACACTGAGTGACGTAACGAGTTGGATATTCAATAAGTGACTTGTGTTGAGTAAGTGCAAATAAACATCGTGGCTTCGTAGGATGCCAAAGTCAGTAGGAATGTACCTTAAGACTATCAAAATGTGACAAGAAAAACATCAACTGACAGATTCAATAAATACAAAGTAATTATGCTCTTTAGCACAAGGCATCCATAACTGATGAGGTGAAATGAGGAATGAAACCTCAGTGACTCCATGACAAAGCCCTCTTTTATAAAGCAACCATACTATGACTATGAATGCAGAATCCAAGTCTACAAAGTAACATGTTCTTGGAAGTCAATAAGGAATTTTAATTTTTTTCTCAGTTCGTGAGCGGGCGGTATTCTACAAATCCTGCAATCTGATTGGTTCCGGGAGCGGGCGGTATTCTCCCATCCGCCCTGCTCACAGCGGGCGGTATCCGTTGCGTGATGAGACGTCGATACATCGCTTGCTTTGTTGCAATGTTTTTACAAACTATTAATTAAGATACTTATCATGTAAAGCCTAAACATTTTTTAATGGCAAGTACTAATTTTGACATGGATTCAGATGAGAGTTATCACAGTGAAAGCGAATTTTACTACCCCGACGAGATGAAAAAATTACAACGCTTAATTGTCTGGGTTTTTTTGCAAGCATTTCGTTAGGTTTCAGAAGAAAATAAAAATGTTATTCACCAGCCTAGGTCGGTCCGTATTGGGAAAAACTGTGCCCTCAGTCTTCAAACCGCCCGAGGCCGCAGGCCTCGGGCGGTATCCAAGACCTCGGGCACAGTTTTTCCCAATACGGACCTCCCGGCTGGTGAATAACCTATATTTCTTCTGCAATCTTTCTTTTAACACAGTGAGTAACAAAAGACTCCAAAGCAAGACTATCATAAATCAATGTGACAATTTCATGGTAAAAAGAAAAAACTACATCATTGTTCATATGAGCTAACATTTAGCATGGGCTTTTCCACTCAATAAGGAACCTGTGGAATGTATTTGGGTTTTCGTTTTGGCATCCCACTTTGGAGAAATATGGTACTTCAAAAAAAAGAACCAACTGTTTTTTTAACCGGTGGTGTTAATTTGATTAAACTGTGAGGGTATACTGATCTGAACCTTGGGCTTCTTACATGCCTAACCAGAAACGCCCGTCCAAATCATCACATAGGATAGTTTCACTTTGGATTCTTGGCAATTTATATTTTACTTTTAATTTAATTCTAATTCTCATATTTTTTTCATCCTAGAGGCCACTGCAGCCACAAGAGCAGCACCTTTCCCTGAGCCATCTTCAGACAGCATCAATGTAATGGTGGCATCTGGTAAGACTTCTGTCAGGGCTTCCTCCATGTACTGTTTAAACATGGGATGCTTCTTAAATAGGGTGCCATCTACTGCTATTGTTGTGTTGAAGTTGTTTATTTTCTGTTCAGAAAAAGAGATAAAAATAGATGTGAAATTTCTTAGAGTGACCATGCATGTGAAAACGAAGAATTCTTATAAGCAGTTGAGTGAGAGTTTGCACAGAATTATTATTGTTATCATTTAATTGTTGTTACTATTGTTTTTATTACTGTTATTGTTGTTGTAGCATAAAATCCTATGCACATGTACCTTGACAATAGTTGCAACACCTGCAGCTGCTAGCCTGGCTGCTCTTCTGGATACTTCCCTGCACACATGCTGAATGATCTCTATGTCTGCATCTGATGCATTCACTTCCAATTCATGCATCACCTCCATAATCTTGTGCATATCATGGCTGAGTACACAAAGGCGTGAAATATTTGTCAGAAATTCTTACCTCTGGGCTCAACAAAACAACTTCTCCATTTTTACAGTAGGGAAAAAGAAGGAAATATAAAAGACTAGTGGCCAGTTTGGTAAAGCACAGTCATGAAGTAGCAGTGTGTCATATTAACACAAAGGGTATTACTGCTTAACCCTTTCACTCCCAAGAGTGACTTTATAGATTTTACTCTGTCTAACGCCAGACGATTTTACTCGTCAAATGGAGACCCCTTGGGAGTGAAAGGGTTAAAAACTATCTCCCTTAACCCTTTCACTCCCAAGAGTGACTTTATAGATTTTACTCTGTCTAACGCCAGACGATTTTACTCGTCAAATGGAGACCCCTTGGGAGTGAAAGGGTTAAAAACTATCTCCCTTAACCCTTTCACTCCCAAGAGTGACTTTATAGATTTTACTCTGTCTAACGCCAGACGATTTTACTCGTCAAATGGAGACCCCTTGGGAGTGAAAGGGTTAAAAACTATCTCCCTTAACCCTTTCACTCCCAAGAGTGACTTTATAGATTTTACTCTGTCTAACGCCAGACGATTTTACTCGTCAAATGGAGACCCCTTGGGAGTGAAAGGGTTAAAAACTATCTCCCTTAACCCTTTCACTCCCAAGAGTGACTTTATAGATTTTACTCTGTCTAACGCCAGACGATTTTACTCGTCAAATGGAGACCCCTTGGGAGTGAAAGGGTTAAAATAAATTATATAAGATGTCATTTCAAACACATAAGCACCTGGTCCCCTGCACTGGGTGTTACTGCCTTTTGAAAACACGAAACAAAAAAGATTCTCATAATGTAATTTTCAAATTATCACCTTTCAATGTCAGAGACAAACTTTGTAAGGAAGCTGCCCTTGTTGAGGAAATTCTGTGAAGCTTCTCCATTGAACAAAAGCTTCTTTTCAATGAGATCTAGGCAAACAATTCTGGTAATCTCACCAAGATACATGCCAGAAATCATCTTTTCAAACCTGAAACGTAAACAAACACAGGGTAAACAAAGTAGAATCTGCTGGTTTCAAAATGCACTTCCAAATTATATTTTTACAATGTTATCCACTACAGAAACTGAGTTTCAGTCAACTTTTCCACCTGACTTCCAAGGATAAAATCAAATGTTCTCTCAATACTACTGACCCTAAACCACCACCCCTGAAGGTGCTCAGTGATGAACCATCTATCTAGAATTCCAAAATACTTGTCTGTGGTGAGATTTATATTTGTAAATGGCTTTAACCCTTTCACTACTAAAGTGAAGGTGGTAATTTCTTCTGCACTATGTGTCAGTTGGGAGAATTTAGGGTAGATTGCCAAAAAATTCATACATGACAACCCTCTTTACTATTAAGTTGGGGAGCTTCATGATTGGCCGACTAAAAATCTACAAAATTGTTTTGTTTCTTCCTATATGTATATATGTCGGATTTGCAATAATTTATTTATACAAAAGTTTTATTTTGATCCCACATGGGAGTAAAAGGGTTAAGCAAAACTATAAAGATGACTTACAGCTGCATTCCAGGATTGATAGATTCTCTGTCCACTTGCACATCATACTTTGTCCTCAGGTGATCTAAAGAGCCATTATCACCAAAAGCTCCCCATTCTGTGTTAATGATCACCTGTCGTGGTTCATTGCGGTCTTCTTTCCACTTGCTGATCTTATCAAAACTTTCCATGTAACATGCATTGGTTCCTGTTCCAAGGATCAGTCCAGCAGTAACGCTGGGGTTTCCAAGCGCACACGACATCATTGTTCCAGTTGTGTCATTCACAAGTGCAACAACCTCTACAGAGTGGCTCTGAAAAAGTCAAAACAGATCAAGACAAAATTACAAAAGAGAAAGAGAGGGCAAAAACTATAGCAAAATAACCCTCAGGAGCAAGACAGGGACAAACTTAATTCAACAAGACATTGCATAAAACTATTGCATGTGACGCTTTGGAATCAACAAAAAATTTTGCATGGAATTCCTAATTTATAAGGATAAAGCGGTGCTTTGTATCTATTTTTTGGTTTGGCCTTTCACTCCTGCAAAATTAGGCATGTAACAAGCCTATGATTTTACCCTGCCTTGCCCGACAAGCTACAATTGTTGGCCAGCTGGCACAGGAACAATCATTGTTTCTTTACATATCTGAATTATCCAGAGTAGAATGCCAAAAGAAAACACAGGACACAGGTTTCCTATTATGGCAAAGAGCTAGCCCAGGCAAAATTAACTCCAATGAATCATTTCTTAATTTTCACAACCACATCACATACAACAGTTTTGCTTTGAAGTCTTCAATTGGTCAAGAAAAATAAAATCCAAAGTTCATAATTTGCTATTGTCATCATTATTGATATCACTATTATAATAATTAGATCACTTGTCACTACCACACTGTTCGTTGACCTTTAGAGCCAGGCTGTCTTGTTAGGGAACGGGCAACAGCCAGTCACACAAGGAGACCTTGAGTGCCCCAACTCGTTCTTTTGAAAAACATATTTTTCAGTCTTCTGGCATATTTTTATTATTCTTGACAAAGCCAAGAAGCTAGGAGTTTGTGTTAACCCCAAAGATGTATTCACATGTTATTGTTATAAAATAATTATGACAATTTTAGGATCCTTATTATAAATTGGATTTCTGTGACATTCTATGGTTTCTACATACAAACCTAATACATGGAGTTGTTACCATGTATAGGGCTTATTTTCATCATGAGTTAAAAATAACCAAACTTGGAATTGAGTCAGTATTTGGCCAAAATAACATTTCAAAATCACACTAACTTTAAAAATGCTAATGCAGTCTCTTAAGTTATCACTTGAACCTTAAATCATGAGAATTAATATTAATCAGAACTATGTAATAGGAGTCGGTCATGCAAATTTCTACCCTGAAAACTGGGTGTGTCCCTAGCAGCACTGGAAGGCAAAGTTCATTGACAAGTTATAATATTGTGACACCACCCTAAGAGGGGCTTTTCAACTTTTTCTCAATATAATTCACAAAATGAAAATGTATTTTAAATCCATCTGCAACAAAGGCTAAGTTGCAAGAAGCCAGCCATCCTTGACCAGTTGTGTTGCTTCTGACCCTGTTTTTACATCTTTTGGCATCAGACCTTCTACTTCAATTGACTACTGCTCTTGCAGTGTCCTGGCCTGTTTCTCTTTTATAATCAGCAATAACTCATTTTGTACCTGCACTCTCTCTGATGAAGCACAGCAAATTGATGTTCAACTTACCACACTGTTTCTAATTAAAGCCTCCTGCAGGAGTTTAACAACATCTTCATTTTCCACTCCTGAAGCTGTAAAACCCTTTGTCCATCTAATAAGCAATCCAGAAGTCAACGAGAGCTGTTGCACAGGGAAGGAAAATGTAAACCCCAATGGAAGTGACTTGTCCTGTACCCTATTCTTTTTGACAAACAGTTTTATGCAACCAGCAATGTAATCAAACAGTGTTACAGCATCACTAGTCATAAGCACTTCATCAAGCGGGTAAATATCACTTTCCATTTTAACATTGCCATTCGCTATTGAGATCAGCAAAACCCTGAAGTTTGTTCCTCCAAGGTCCAGTGCTAAAAAGTCTCCCTGCTCTGAACCATCTGGTATTGCTCTTACATATGTCAGAAGCATTTTTAGAGGGCTCTCTGCCCTAACTTGTTCATCTGCTGAAAGTCCTTTTTCAAAGTCACTTTTGAAAACAGTTATAATCTCCTGTAAAGTCTGAGTAGACAAGTCAAATCCTTCTAGAACTTCCAATATCTGCAAAAGGACAACATAGAAAGTTAACAAATCATTGCTTATCACCAACTGTACTTAATTATTTCTAAACTGGGGATGAAATGCATTACTGGACGAGGCCCTCAATTTTCTAGAATTAATTTGTTTTTGACAAGGATGTTAGGCTCATTTGACCCACAAGAATAATTATTTTATCCTTCACCTGTTATTAGAGCGCAAGTAGCTAGAAGACTATTTACAGTTTTTAACAATGACTGAATATAATCCTTTTCCTATTCTTTTGTACTTAAAATGCATTCTTAAATTGTTTATTGTACATTCTGTAGTTCAACAGTTAAGTAAGACTTCAATGGAGCTCCTGTTGATATAGCAGGGTGATTTTTTTTAAGGTCCCTGACTGTACTGCCCTGATTAATATGTATATAATTTTCCTATATGTATATTTCCTATAAGTATCTAATGATTTAGATGATGAGATTTAGACTGAAATCACTTTAATACTAAGGATTTGTTGTAATCAGCAAGTAAATCACGTAATGTTACTATCAACACATAAAATTACAGTACAATGCCAAAACTCCTGCGGCAAAGAATAATTTAATAGTCAACTTATTCATACCTCATCTCTTCCAGTGATTGTTTCTTTGAGGGTTGCAAATATTTGCCTAGCAACTGGTATTACTGTAAACATGTTGAATTCTCTTAAATCTACAAGTGAAGAGAGTGAAAAGGCACAGTAAGCTACTGAATGTCTACAAACTACTGGGCACTTAACCACAGGAGACCTAACATGAAAGTCTAAGATTCTTTGTCAACCTCTCACATATATCTAAGGTTCTTTGTCAACATCACATGTTTATCCCATAACAAATATTTCCATAATTGTTTCCCTGCCAAACCAAACTGTTGAAAAGTTCAAAGAGTGTTACTGTTGGTGTACTGTCAAAGGTAGCCCATTTAACAACATTACATAACAGTGGCATGTGAAGAAATACGATCATTTGTCCGGAAATTTTCAATATTTGATTTAGAAAGCTGGAATATTTGCAGATCCTCTCTCGTAGTGTAATGAACGCGCTTGTTGATGTTTCCACGGCGCTTTCATGCTTTTTTGTGCACCTCCCTTTTTGAGGAGATGAGGGAAATTCTATCTGAGTAACGCCTCGTATCCATAAGACGCATACAAAGCCAAAAAATAGATTTAGACAGCGTGTTTCCGTTAACATCAAATACTTTTTTGCTGAGGACTTCCGAGTATTGTGCTTTCCAAAATTCCCATACCTTTCGCTTGGGTCGCCTGTGGTACGAAGGATCAACCAAAGTCACTTCTTTGGAAGCCTTGACGGACTAAGATAGGACTCCTAGTGTTCGCCTTATATCTATCTAGTATTTAGTTAAGTCTAAAGGTTAAATCATGCATTACATAACTGTAAATAGAGGCGATGCGATGCGGGTGTACGTTAAGAAATATCCAGACATTTTAAGATTCCCCACATATTTGTAAGGCTGTGAAATCTACACGAAACTTCATGCCCCTATTGGTTTCGAACATGAATGCGCGCCACATGCCTACAGACGAAGTAATTAAATTCAAACTTTTAACTGAACAGTACCGAGTACTTGAAATCAACTGAGTGACGTAAAACATGAGGTAAATTGAAGTAAATCGAAGCTTCAACACACAAAATACTTGACTTACATTTCCTTGCTGTTATAAATAAATTAGATTTTGTCCACTTTCGCTTCGATAAATAAAACAGGTTCTGTACAATGCAAATCAACTTGGCCTCGAATATGTCTTTACCGATCAACGCGATCGAAGTCGGAATTGAATCTTACAGGAACTTGCACTTCTTAGAAATGAGAGTTATTGGGATGTTGCAACGTTCTTATTTACCTACTTTTGACGTTCTTTAGAGAGTAATCTGAAACCCGTATTTCGCAAACACCTTGCTTTCCGGTCTACTGTCCTTCTGATTACATGAGTCACTCCCAACACAAACCCAGTTTACAAGGTCACGATTCGGTCACGACCGTAACCCGAGATGGGCCGAGAATTTTCCGGAAAAAATTCGTAGACTTTTGAGATATCTTCGACGTTTTGTCTGCGGGCCGACGTAGTTGTCAGCGGCCCTTACATTGAAAAATGGCGGACTGAATAAGGTGGTGAAGATTTGTTCTCTCAATTACTAAACTGTTGAAAATTATGAGCGTAAATGAAAAAAATCAGATGCAAGAACAACTTTCTGGCATTATCACCAGCTTCTTGAAAAGGAGAAAGTATACTGAGAGTGAGAGCTCGCTTAAGGAGTTTTCTTCAGAGCAGAAAGTCGAAGACATGGCCTTCAAAACAACTGTTTGCAATGAAAGCGGGTCATCGAATGTGTTCTCATTTGCGATCAACAGCACTGATCCGATTGTTTTGGATGAGCAATACTCGGCCTTGAAATCATTCATCGCGGGTACAAATCAAGCTTACAGATCAGAGCTCTCTAAACTACTGTTTCCTTTGTTTGCGAATATATACTTAGATTTGGTTTCTAAAGGTCAAACTCTAGCGGCGCAGTCTTTTTTTACGAAACACAGTGGCGATTTTCCGATGGAACATAAGGAAGAACTACAGCATCTTCAAGTGATCACGGACATGGAACGTTTAAAATCGAGCGATACTGCATCGACTTTCAAACGGAGTAAATTCGTACTCAAACTAAGCAACAAAGTGTTTACTTATTTCCTACAGTATCTCAGAAGTGGTGACCATTTTTTGCTACTCCATTTACTAAACAAACATTTTAGCATCGAATTGTCTCACAGTAAACCTGGACAAAGGCAGAACGGAGACGAGATAGAGACCGAAGAAACAGAGTTACCAAGTGCAAACCACAAACCCGCAAGAGGAGGAAAACTTACTAAGACCAATACGGAAAAAGAAAACGAGAATCTGGTGACGCTACGAGAAAGCATCGGACGTATAAGAAGTGGCCCTGCGTGCCTTCCTTCTGTTTGCTTTTATTCTTTTCTCAACGCTTATCGAGGGTAAGTACGGAATTCAAAATGTAGCAATTGCAGAATACCCGGCCCACGCATTTGCATGTGTAGGAGGCTTTTAAAGAACGAAGCATTGAAAACAGAAGAAAATTTAGAGTCTTTGTTTGATTAAGTAAAGAGCAAAATGATTCCTGCCTCTCTCTTAGGTGAGGGGAAGGGTGCAGTTTGTATAGGTAATCACATGATTTCGAGTGCAATTTGGGATAAATCAGCACAAGTAAATTTTTCAAAGGCTAACCAAATTGCATGAGCCCATAGGGCGAATGCAATTTGTAGTCTTTGAAAAATTTACCCGTGCTGATTTATCCCAAATTGCACGAGACAAATCATGTGATTACCGGTACTTGTTAATAATATACATGCAAAAATTTAATTTCAGCTTTCTGCACTCAATTTCAACTTTTTGCACTCAATTTCAATTTTCTGCACTGTTTGGGATTAATTGACTTGCTCTCAGCCAATGAGCATGCTGAAATTTTTGCATGTATATTATTAGAAAGGAAATTGGAGATCCCTAGTAGATAAGACCATGTGTTGAAATTTCTACAAATGCCCTACAGGATTTGGTAGCAAGGAAATGGCTTAGTAGAAAAGAGGAAATGGTAAAACATTAATAAATCTTTTTATTTCTATCTGTAGACTCAGTTGTGCAGCTATTTCTAAGGATGCTACCCTTATCTGTGGAGGCTTTGAAGACTCCTCTATCTGTTTGTGGAGCCTCACTCCAAAAAAACTTGTGCAACAGAAAACTAAACCTGAAATATCTACCATTCAGCTATCAGCAGGTGAGCTTGTTATATTTGGGTTTACTCTGATACTGACCTCTGCTCAGAATGTTACATTAAAAAAGATCAGCAATACAGTATATGCTCGAATAAGTGCCATACTCCCAATGCGGTGCTTATTTGAGGAATTTCGAAATACCACAACAATGTAAAAATGCAAGGCTAACAAAGCAACGGAGATTTCTTCTCATCGAAAGCAATGTTTCTCGGTTCAAAATGACCTCAGTGTTCCCCAGTTCACCGCTGTCCTATTCAGTTCTTTTTCCAGGATTCTTGCAATACTTAGTTCTGTTGTGAAAGCTGTGTACTTTGCCGGCTCGACAGGGCCAAGGAGACAGCAAAATTGAAATTGATAAACAGAAAGAAAAATTGAAATGTGCCTCATGACACATAGAAAATAGCAAAATATATGGAATGATTTCCGTACAGGTCCCTACTTCATTATGCATGCTGTAATTGAATTGTCTCGGGAAGTGCGCGTGCAAACATTTCTTGTTTTCTGAGAACGAAACCGTACGGCTACGGCATGCATACCCGTGCGGAAATCATTCCAGATATATTTATATATTAGTTACTGTTCAACGTGAGATTTGAATGAAAAAGAAAACAAGAAAGAAAACCGTTTTTTGCTTGAAATTGGATAAATCAAACGAGATGATTAAGTAAGTTATACCACCGTAAGGTGAATGGGAGGTGCTGACGTTTCGAGCGTTAGCCCTTCGTCGGAGCGTTTTTTGCTTGATTTGGTTTTTCAACAAACGCCGCCCTTGAAAAAGCGCCGGATCTGAGACGCGAAATATTGAGTAAATACATGGTAATACCCACAGACAGCCAGATACCTTCAAAGTTATATCAAATGTGCGATACAGACGTCATCCCGTGCGTACTTGAATAATGCAGCATGGTTTCTTTAGGTAGCAAGTCCCTTAAAGTGATCTGAGTAGCAATTCTCATTAGCAAGTTTCATATAGTTTCCTATGTGTTAGTGTAGGTATTTTAATACAAACAAACGTAAGGCGTTTCCGCATGCTTACAAAACTTTAGTTTCTATTGAAAACGTAAATGTTTATGCAGAGATTCAAACAGAAAATGTAAAATTTGGATTTTTTGACTCCAATGAGAGTGACAGGGGTGACTGATAAAATTGTTTTATACTGTTGTATATCAGGTAGCAATAATAGAAACTGAAATATGCCAACAACCGATCACCCCAGTGTTCATAATTTTTATGATAGTGTATTGAAGTTGGTAAGAGAAGTCACAATTGAGAAAAATGCTTTCACATCTGTTGCATAAGGTAGCATTTAATCAGCCATCTATGCCTAAAATCTATCTGAAAAAAGGCATCTTTAGTGGGCAGCACAGGAATCCTCAGAAAAAATCTGAGGTTTTGAAAAAAGATAAGCATCAAATCCTCTGATCGCGATTCTTCTTTCATCCTAGTGTGTCTCTTGCATATTTCAGATCCGTCGCCAGAAAATGCAAAAGTCGAAACAACATGTAGTGAGTCATTGTCACTCCTTGGTCACTGTGGTCCAGTATACAGTACACAGTTTTCACACGACAGTTCAGTTCTTTTGTCAGCTTCAGAGGATACTTCTGGTAAGATTTTTTTTTTACTTTATAGCACTACTCTAGGCTACTCTTTTTTGCTTGGCTTGTTTCCAGACGGGTATGTTTCGTCGCGTTTTCAACACGCCGGTTTCGCGTCTTGTGCATGCAGTAAAACCGCATAACGTTTTTCGTGCTTAGCGACTTCGCACGGAATTTTTACGACACTGTCGTTTCAAACTGTAAGGAAATCTTAACCACGGAACAGTGGATTTGTTACGACGAACAATACAAATTGGCTTCTATCTGATATCTTTCTTCTGGAAGAAATACTATTTCGCATTTGAAACTTTGAAATGTTACTAGTTTTTTTTCGGCCAGATAAGCCGCAAAGTCCCTTCAATGGTCGCGATATTGAAAGAACTCAGGGCTAGTTTCCCAGGGCTGCAAATAATTTTTTTTGTTAAAAGGACATATGGCTGACTTAGTGACCATTTTGGTCGAACAAAACAAAAATGTAGTCGGACATCACCATAAAAGGAAGAACGTTGCATTTTGTTCATCTTTACTATTAAACAATACGTGATAAAAATTGTCCGGACATCATGTTCGACCTCAGTTGGGATTTCGTCGGTTATAAGCTAATTTTGGTCGGCCAATGACCGACGACCGACTATTATTTGCAGCCCTGGGCTGTTCAACAGAAGGAAGGTCTAAAAACTCACTGTTATGAAATGAATGTGATGAAACGTGTTCGTTCTCAGTATGCGGGTACGAAAATGTTTTGAGATTGAGATGTTAAGTTAGGGCAGCTACAATTCAATTTAGAGAACGGTTTTTTAAGCTTGGTCATAACCTCGTTGAAATAATAAGCCCTTAGTGTTTTACTGTACTTTGGTGCCGAAAAATGCCGAGTGTCAAATGCGGTTGTGTTCCGTGAATCGGAGCAAGATTTATCATCGTAGCACAAACATCAGCCCACGCCTACACTTATAGAACGACAAAACATATAGTCTGGCATCTGCGAGTCACGTTCTTAGAATGAGAAAACGTGAAATTTGGTTTTGATATTTGACTTTGATAAAATTCCTTATGATAGTCTTAATTTTTAATAATTTTTACTTTTCTGGCCGTTTTACTTTCATACAAACCCTTTCGTATCGGGACCTTGGAACTTCTGTGCATCGATATGAAGAGAAACGACTTGGAAGGGAACTACCACGTAGCCGTTGAATTCTTTTTAACCATCGATTTCACTACAACTTACTTCAGCACTTTCTGTCCTAGTATGTCAGTCAGTGGAAACGAGAACAACGCAGTGATATGTTTCACCACATGAAATCCTCCGGTGTTCTTTAGTAGGGTAAAAACCTTGTTTGTGCTGCCCCGGTTTTGAAATTTCGTTTTGAGTTATTCGGCTCTATTGATGGAAGGAAAGTGAATACCATTGGTAGAAAAAAAAAAACAATGTTACCTGTCGAACTGCAGTTGACAAAATCTTCCTGTTATTCGAGCGAAAAGATTTCCTCTGCACCTTAAAATCTCACATGGCTCATTTCCACTTGCAGCCCTTGACTAGGACTTGCACGTCCTTCTTTTGCCTTTCCTTTGCGGTAAATTTTCATTGACCTTTGAAGAAGTTGTTTCTGCGTTGGCTCACAAGTACCGAAAACGTGACTCGTTTAAACTCAACTTTCCAAACATGTGAAGACGTCTTTTACATGCACCGACGAGACGCTGTTTTCGTTTCTTATCGGCTATCGAAGCGCTATCAATAAGGCCATCTTTCGCTTACAAGTGATATCTACCATCCAGTGTAAAATTGTTCACAGATTCGGAATGCGAAACCATTTCCCTAAACCACCCGAAGAATATTGAACTTGTTTATCACTCAAGCGGAGTTTTCAAGATGGAAAAATGTGGTCAAGTTTTTGTTTATCTCAATGACAACGACTTGAGAGAAATTGCAAACGATGCTGAAGATAAGGAGTCGTGTATTTTACTGGAAGTCGTTCAAACTCAAAATTCAAAACTTACTGCTCATTGTGCTCGAGGAGAAAGATTTCTGTATAGTCGTACATGATATTTTTACTAAGGGAATATGTTCTAGGTAAAAAATCGATGTACATATACCTAGAATCCTATTTTGCCTCATTCTTTCCCACCCTTTCCATGTTGTTTTCCTGTTGGTTTAGTTTTGTTTATCGGTGTTAAAATGTTTGTCAAAAGGCTTTGGTAGACACGCCCGCAGTTGACGCCCAAGAAAGTTCTTCCTCTTTCAGTTTCGAAAATTGAAAAGGTTCTAACGTTTTTTTATGATGTCAGTTATTGTAAGTATGAGTAGCGCGAGGATGGAACTTGGGAGGCGGTGTGATTTTTGTTAAATAGATCCTATTTTTTGGGGGCTGATACCAATTCGAAGAGATGTTGTCAATACTGAGAGTTTTGAAATTATGGAGATTGCATATTTTGAGTGTGGAAAATTTGTGAACATGTTTCATTCATCTTTCACTGACAAGACTTTTTGGAAAATTTTTGCATTTAATACGTTGACAGATATCGGAGTTGTAACTTTTAGTTGACTCTAAGAGGTGATAACAATACAACTTCTTGAGCATATAAAAAATTCTACCACATTCACTAGGGCGAATTACTTCTAAGATCCAGTTACTGTTCAGCCCTCAGTAGGGTTTTGATTGTGATGTTTCTCGTTGGAAACTTTGATGATACATCGGTTTCTATTCTCCGCAATTTACTACTCTCTTTGTGATTTGACTAAATATCTGCATGACGATCGTTGCAGCGCGCATATCAACTTTACTTCCTCCCACAGTAGCATCGTTTTTCGTTACTGCCTTTGACAGTAGGTCATCTGATGATTAAGCTGCAGCGACGACTGATTAAAACAGTATACTTTGGGGGCAGAAGGCCATGCATTGTGATACTGAAAGGGCGTTTATATTTCGACAATTTCAGTGATGCCGGACCGCACGTAGCGTGTTTTATAAGCGGTGAATTTCTTGCGTCTCGTGAGGTCTAATTTAGCCGTATTGACTCCATTTTCGTTTTGATTAACGTGACTGTCGGTCACGCGATGAGGTCGTAAAGATTTCGAAAATGTCTTCGAGCACGTACAAGGAAAGGGATAACCTTCACGAGAACTTTCCAAGAAAATACGGAACAACATTAATTCCTTTTGATCGGTGGCTATAGATGACGTCATGATGAATTAACTTTGAACTTAGTTTGTGTTGAGTTAGCGTAAATCGAGACATCTTTTTCCCCCTGCACGAGTTTCTTTAAAACTTATCTCCTTTGAGGGAAAGAAGAGGTGCTGGAATTGTTTTAAAAAACGGTCTGCCACCTCTGAAAAATTTATAGACTAGTGCTGCGTCGATTAGAATTTTTAACACATCCAAAAATTGGGTTCAACAGACGAGTTAACAAGGCAAGTTGTATACTGTCGTAAGGTTATGGAAGAGATGACGTTTCAAGTGTAAGTTGTTTGTGAAACTGGTCCTCCGACGAAGAGCTAACCCTCGAAAGGTTTGCCACACGTTCTTTTCTTTTCATCCTGTGGTGGTAAAACGTACCTTATCGACTCGTTTGATATAATTCTCTTTGTTGCACCTCTTCGTATACCACCTTAGAAGGAATACTCGGAATACCAAAAATGATTGGCTTTTATAAAGTGAAGACACTGCGAGTTTCATCCAACCAAAAGTTTTCGCCGAGGTCTCCAAAGCCGTAAAATGTTTTTACATTTCCATCACTGTTTTTTTTAATTTAGGTTCAGTTAAATTCTTGCGAGTAGACTCAAATTCCGGTGAGATTTAAGCTGTGACTGTATCGTTGATTTCTACTTTCAACAGTTTGCAATTTACTGTCGAAAGGTACTTTGTGATCGCTTGCATTTGCCACGCTATCGTATGCGACAAGCGAAGACTCGCGGCACTTTCTCGACCAATCACACCAGCTCGCCGGCTTTTTCCCGCGCTGAATGATGGCGTGATGTACTTGTTTTCAATTCTAATTGGTTCATTGAATAAAGTTTGGCCAGGAAAAAAATATATTCTGGTTTCGGTCATAGAAACGCCAATTGATAAGCGCTCTACACAGCAGTGAAGTTAATTTAACGGAAGATTTCTCAATGCTTTCCTTGACCTCAGGTCATATTATCACATTACAAAACAAAACGACATGATGAATGATTTGTACAGTTATGAAAGTTTTGTACCATAACAAAACGTTTTATTTACACGCACCTCACGCCGAAATGCACGTGTTGTGAATGATGACCGTGTCCGTGTTTGTAAAAGAAGGCGTTGTGCGGGGAAAGAGTTTCATTAAACCGTCGAAATAAAGCGAAATTGGATTTGATTCAAACTTTACTGCTGATTTAGCGTTCTATTTAAATGCATAGCGGTGAACAATTAGCACAAAAAGGTAAAAAACTTGGGAATGATTTCCGCACAGTTCCCTAATTCATTATGCATGCTGTAGTTGAATTGTCTTGGGAAGTGCGCGTGCAAACATTTCTTGTTTTTGTGAGAACGAAACCGTACGGCTACAGCGTGCATAATAAAGTAGGGAACTGTGCGGAAATCATTCCAAAACTTGTTGTAAAACTACTTTGATATTATTCTCTGTGGAACACACTTTACGGATACACCAGAAATTAAGCGCCATGTTATTACACAACATCTAATTTGCCCATGATTTTTCACGTGATACTTGTCTGCGTGTCATGCCCGGGTTTTCAAAAGCCTCTGTATTATGTCTGAGTTGCCTTCCTAGACAGGAATGTATTTCCCCTTGGGGTGCTAAGATTGTCACAAGGCTGGTGCCTGCAAAACGTTGCGATGGAAAAGCATCTTATCCAGCCAGCTCAATGAGCGAGTTAAATTGCTTGGTGTACTTGATGCGAACGGATCAGAGAACTGGCCTTCGCAACGCAGGACTCGAAGGGAATCTTCAAGGTCCTCTTCGCTCGCCAACGCCTTTCCCATTTTTTTGCTCTCGAAAATGTCGCAATTGGCGACACAGTAGAGGGCATGCAGTTCTCGGAAGGAAATGTGAGGAAACCAGTAAAACTGAAAGCGTATTAGAAAAAGACTGTAAAAACTGTAACACTGTGTATGGAACGAAAACCTATCGAGGGATCTGTTCTATTGCATCCTTTATTTACGATCTGTCTTCCTAGAAAGAGTCATTTATCATTGGTGAAATGAGGTCCCTCCCTCCAACCACCCACTAAAAGCCATAGACCGGAATGTTCCAGTAGAAAAGCAAACACTTAATAGATAGACTCACAGGAAACTGCCGAACGATCCGATTTTTTCGCCTCGCGGCTGAACATGAAGACTCTTCCTGCAAAAGCCACAAAAAATGTCATCAAAAAGGTGTTGATGTCCAGAGACTGTTCTTCGTTGTATAGGTTGTTTGGGATAATTACAGGTAGCGCATAAAACTCTAATGCAGTTTTGTATTCTGTTTCGTTTTCCTAATAATGCGCGCCGGAATTCAAGGTCATTTGTTTCCCCAAGATCGGGTCATGCAATATGGTGGAGTTGTATTTTAAAAGTCGCCTACGCTTTTTTATCAATATTTTCCCGTCACTATGTTTGACTGAGTTCCTGATTAACAGAGCTCCCGTGAGTTTGTCTAAAAGTTCTCGATAGTTTTTCCCTTGTAGTCTCAGGTCTTTAATTATTTCTTTGGCGTTGTCTTTTTATCAGATAACTCCTTAGTTAATCCGGCAGATTCATTCGGTTATTTCGTGAATTTATGGAAGCTGTTGTTTTAGCTGTTTGTGTTGTGATGTGGGCATTATTCAACATCTCTTCAATGTTTTGTTTGACCTCATGCAGTGATCGTACCATTGATAACCTGCTCCAATAAACTAGTATCCATTTTTAAATAGACCCCTAACAATAATCCCTCAGCATAAACGGGAACTCTGTCAGCCCAACAACAAACAGAAAATATTTTTAGAAACGATTAAACTATGGGTGCATAAAAATAGAACATTTACATACTTCTAACCTAAATTTGTTGGTGAATTTTAGGGGTAGATAGCTTTTGTTGCTCTAGAGAAGCAATCACCATGATATAGTGAAAACTCTTTTGGGTAAGCAGTGTTTGGCTTTGATTGTCTTCTAACAGAGGTTCAGTTGTAAGAACCGTTACTGAAGTCATATGGTAAGCTCTTCCGTCAGTAAACATGTCAAAGAGGTTACTAATTGTTGTTCCAGGTGCATAAGAGACTTACGTACCGGTGAATTGCGAATTTCAGACGTTTCTGCTGTGAGTAGACTTAACGTCCAAAGTTAGCTGTCAACCCACCCTTTTTTTTGCAACTGACTCCTTGCTAACCGTAACTAACCGTACCGGCTTTTTGCTTTGCCCTTCTTACAATAAGGTCTCAGCTAAGTGAGGAGAACTGCACTGCACCGCATTCAACACAGTTAAACAGCATTTCACAGATGCAACTTGTCCAGCATTGCGTGCACTTTCTCTCACCTTTTGTGCTCCTTTTCTTTGCTGCTCTTCACTTCTTCTTCAAGCTCTGTCGGTTTGATAAGAACCTTGTTGATGTACCACTCTTGAGATAGTATGAAGACGCGCAGTAAAATTTAGGAGATATGGAGAGCTCATGGGGACGAAACACTACGTCAGATGTACATTGCTCTGTAATTGTTTCATAAAAACCAGCTGCTTGCAAGTTGACACTCATTCAGGTTCCATTTTCTCCGAGAAGTGGCTGCAAAAGTGAAAGCTCCCTGGTCTCTGTCGTGGTTGTGCGAGGTAGATTTGACCTTTCACTGGTGTTTCGTGGTTTAGTGTTCCGTTTCAAAGTGGTTATGTGCCCCTTATGTTAAATCCGGAGGGAAAAGCCATATCATGTTCGCACTGTCAAGCGTCAACAAAAGCTATGCATTTTTTGAGCTTCCTTCCATAGCACCAGATCTACAGATAAAATCCCACGCCAGATAAAGACCTTTTTGCTTTAATTCGCTCACTCTACGTGAGCTTCACAGCTCCTGTAATTTGCTTAAAAAAATAAGTTTGTTAAACTTACGTTTTCCTGTAATTTTGTCTGAGAAGAAATTTAAAGTTTTACTGCACAACCATTTCAATGTATATGTGAAGGCAATAGATTCACAATCTGTTGGCAACCAGTCGCTATATCAGTCTTCATCTCCCATTGAAACCAAACAGTTCCGCATGAAAACACCGTTTAATAACTTCAAGAAGAACAGTGACCCTGAGAGAACTCTACGACGTAAATATTTTGAAAGCGCTATTCGTATCATTTCGTACATTTATACAACCGCAATGAGTATGAAATAGGTTTAAACTCAGTATATGTTAAATTTGGCCTCGGTCTTCAGTACAAACCTAAAATCACCGGCGCGAACAGTATTCATAGTATCACAGTTTTAAGAGGTATTTATCTTTCGGTTGGTGGCGTTTCTTTATATATCTGAAGCCACTTTGATTACTAAGTTCCCTTACAGTGGGATTTCCTTAAAATGGTCGTTTTTCTTGAAATAGGTTACCACAACCGATATGGGGTTTGACAAACTTGAATGTTTGATCGTAAACCGCAAATACTAGTAACTAGAGCAATGCTGATTGAGCTAAGCAAAGTAGAGTGTCCTCCGTTTTTGAGGTAACGAGCTCTGACACGTTTTGACTGAGTGATCTCCAGAGTCTGATTCAAGTAACAACTTAAGTTCTGGTGCGAGCAAAGTTCAGTCATGTCTCTATCACTTGATTCAGCACGTGAGCGACATGACACTCTTCGTGCAGACGTGTCCTATTTATTTAATGGCACGCGTGAAATACCGGAAATAAGCTACGTCAAAACGCGAGCTTGTCGCGCTGCTGTTATTGATAGTTGTGGGATGTCTGGTTGGAATGTGTGCAACCCTGCATGTGCCCCCGCCATAAATCAGCTTTGATTTCTAAACCTCTTACATAAGACTGCAGTCGTATTTTCGCGCCGTCTGGCCTCAAAAAGCATTTTGTTTTTTAAATTTAACATCCGAAAAGACGTTTGTAATCTTTGCCTTGTGTTTTCTCTGTAGTTCGACTTTGGAGTTTGCACTCTTACTCCAACGTGGTGCTTTACAAAGGTCACAATTATCCGGTGTGGAGCTTGGATATTAGTCCCCAGTGCCTCTACTTCGCCACGGGCTCCCAGGACCGAACGGCACGACTCTGGAACCTGGAATACACATTTCCTCTACGAATATTTGCAGGTCATCTGCAGGACGTCGATGTAAGCGGCATGTCAGTTCTTTTTCTGCTAACTTATGCCAGGAACCCGTTACCAGGAGCGTTCCTATGTGCTGGATGGCGTCCTCTGCGTAGTAGCAAATTTTGCTATTTTTAGAACTTATATTTTCCGCGAAACTCTCTTTCAGATTAGAAACCTCGGAGGAAACTCGCTAGAACTAAACCCCTCCCCCTCCCTCCCCCCTCAAAAAAAACTCGCTCGAACTAAACCCCTCCCCTCCCCTCTAAAAAACTCGCTAGAACTAAACCCCTTCCCCCTCCCTCCCCCTTGAAAAAAAATATATACTTAGTATTGATATTATGTGGCGCAGTTTCATTAGTTTGTGCAATATTTCTTTTGGTTTAAGGCGACGAAACAGGAGCTAAAAACTAGCACCATCTGCTACAGTGTTGTGGTGAAAACCTATAAGTGAAAGGGAACGCTTCTGGTAATAATGCAAGGGTGGAATTTTAACAGGGCTTTAATTCTTGTGTACACTAAACGGCCACTTTTCTCAAAGATTCAAAACGTGTGTACACAAATCCCTTTATCTAGGAGCGCGAATCTGTAATTCTTGTTCTGTGCCATCACATTTTCACCAGTGAGGCTATTTTTTGAAATCCCTAGGAAAGAAGAAGGAATGCGAGACAAAATAAAAGTGGTATTTAGTTTCACTTCCGTTGAAGGGAAAAAGATCTCATCCTTGTACCAGTCAATGAATGATAAGCTATTCTTCCCCATCGATTGTCCTCTGTAGTTAGCATAGGAAGGAACGCGTTATTGATACATCCACAATGATAAATCGTAGAAACCAGGTCACATGTTGACCAGAAACCATCAACCATATTGGTGGTTTACCATTTGCAAAAAGTTCCCGGAAATTCAGGTTGGAAAGTTAATGGAACACAAGTTTCCTGGACGTTCCGGTGGAAATTTTCCGGGAGCAACGAAACGTCTGGAAATGTGGTCCTGTTTTTCCGATCAGAATATTCCAAACGGAATTTCGTGCTCCCTGATTTCTTCAGTAAAGTCACCTATGATACCTGTTTATGTCGGTCAGTCTAGATTCTCCGTGCAAACAGGAGTGGGTTCTGCAATGGTAAACGACTCAGTGGGTGCTTTCCATTCACCAAAAATTTTCGCTTTGAATTTTCGGAAATTTCGGTCTCGAATGGAACGGACTTATTCTCGGTCGTCACGTGGTCAGTTTTTGCCCCAGGCTTCTTGACGCCGCCTATTGTATGTGTTCAAAATGGCGGGTGTTTTAAACATTTACGGCGCAACCAATTGCGATGATCCCGATCTCATTTTCAATTCGCTCTTGTTCGATGATGAAAACGAAACACCCTTACTGGATGCAGCCTAGTGCTTCATGCAGAGAAGTCGGAACCGTGTAAATGGCTTCATGCAAGAAACGGTTCCTTCGTGTTCGCAGTAGGAATTTTGTTTTCTTTTCTTCCAAAGAGTAAATCATGCGCGCGAGGAGACTGGAGAACAGTCCGACTGGAAGCTTTTGAATGGAACACGAGAATTTTCGAAAATACCGAAATTTTAACTTTTCGGGAACACTGAAAAGGTTGTCCTAAATTTTCGAAAATCTTTTCCGGAAGAGATCTGTTCCATTCGATTATCACCCGAAATTTTCGAAAATTTCGTCAAATGGAAAGCGCCCAATGTTCCGAACAGAGTTTCCTAGTTTTGAATTTTGTTAAACAACCTGATTGGCTGACGTAGTCAGTCTCCATTCTATAATTCATAGTACTTAAGGAAAACGCCTTCCCCTTTCTACGTGAACACGTTGGTACTATAACATAAACATTTACCAGAAAAGATGGAACTTTGTTTTCTTTCGTAGTGTGTTAAGTTTCATCAAAACTGTTCCTACCTCGCCACCGGGTCAACAGATCAAACCTGCAGACTTTGGGATCTACAGTCGGGAAACTGCGTGAGGCTGTTTACTGGACACAAGGTGAGAAATAACGGGGGAAGAGGGAGTGTCATATAGGCAGCAATACACCGTACCCCAAAAAAAACCAGTCGACAAACAGTACCACAGTACAGTACTGTTCAGTAGCTTTCCAAAGAATGGTCACACTACATGGTTTGATCCACAGATGAAAACGTTAGAACCACACTGTATGGTAAAACACACAGTACCACAGTACATTACTGTTCAGTAGCTTTCCAAAGAATGGTCACACTACATTGTTTGATCCACAGATGAAAACGTTAGAACCACACTGTATAGTAAAAGAAACAGTACCACAGTACAGTACTATTCAGTAGCTTTCCAAAGAATGGTCACACTGCATAGTTTGATCCGCAGATGAAAACGTTAGAACCACACTTTATAGTAAAACAAACAGTACCACAGTACAGTACTGTTCAGTAGCTTTCCAGAGAATGGTCACGTTGCATGGTTTGATCCACAGATGAAAACGTTAGAACCACACTGTATAGTAAAAGAAACAGTACCACAGTACAGTACTATTCAGTAGCTTTCCAAAGAATGGTCACACTGCATAGTTTGATCCGCAGATGAAAACGTTAGAACCACACTTTATAGTAAAACAAACAGTACCACAGTACAGTACTGTTCAGTAGCTTTCCAGAGAATGGTCACGTTGCATGGTTTGATCCACAGATGAAAACGTTAGAACCACACTGTATAGTAAAACAAACAGTACCACAGTACAGTACTGTTCAGTAGCTTTCCAAATAATGGCCACACTGCAGATTTTATTGTACAGATGTGTATCGTGATACTAAAGATGGTATAACAGACGTCGCCTTCTTGTCCGCCACTATTCGTTACAGCAACATCTGTTCCTACTTTCAGGGTTCAGTTTTTGCTCTAACGATCTCTCCAGACGGCCAGTACCTAGTGACCGGCGGAGAAGACCGGCGCATTCGTCTCTGGGATTTATCCGCTGGAAGTATGATTAAGGAGCTCCGCGGGCACACAGATATCGTGTACAGTCTCGCGTTCAGCGCGGATGGGACTCTACTTGCTTCAGGGGGTCTGGACAATAGTGTGAAGATATGGGATTTTGGGCAAGCCGTGAAGACTTCGTCCAGTAACAGTAGCGCGAACTCTTCAGTGTCAACAGAACATATGGCATCCTTTCCAACTAAAAACTCTTCAGTGCACTTTGTTCAGTTCAGCAGTTGTAACTTGGTGCTCGCGGCCGGTACTCAGGTATCGTGAAATATTATGAAACATGTGAACGCTCTCACTACCAAAAGTGAGCAATGTACAACTTCCCACAATATCAATACCAATTAACTACTACAAATGATAATAATGATAATGATAATGAATTTATATAGCGCACTTTTTCATATGAACATGTTCAAAGGCGCTTTACACTTCTATTGGGTGAGATCGGACGTCAGCATGTAAAGGCGCCTCTGGCTGCTGCTATCAGTCCATATATGGTCTCACACACCCACCCAACCCATGCATGAATTGTCAGATGAAATCAGACGTAGAGATAGACCACCACACCGGGAACTACGTCCCCTACTCTTTTCGAACAGTGTGTGGGTTCTTTAACGTCCCACAGATTATTAGGAACAAGGGTTGTGAGATGGGTCCTACGGTTTATCGTCCTTATCCGAGAAGACAAACGGGAAGTGAGAATTGAGAAAATAACCAACTTAGGGATTTATTGAATCGATCAAACACTTAATTCTCCAAACCAAAACAAGGAAGTGTTTGCTACTCGCTAAGGAGAATTATTCCTATGATCAACGGGTTAAAGTGTTAAAATTAAAGGAACGCGGATCGACTGTTGACACTGTTGTTAGCGGACCGAACAAATCCTTGTGCGCTCATTGGTCTGTTGGTCCCATGCGTCAAATTTTCACCCGCCATCCAGGAAAGAGAAACCTGTCGTTTACCTAGCTGGATATCGTTTTGATGCAAATGTGCAAATAGCTATTTTAACATGAATGATTAGTATCATAAACTTTTCAAAGGTGCTGATCTGATAAATGCTCATGCTTTGTTGAAGATGTTAACAGATGCTTCAAACTAAATTCAATTCTGTAAATTCTTCTGGATGAGAAAGTGCTAATCACTTAGTTTCTGGTCTGGTCACATGCTTCATACAACCCACAGGCGACCCAACCACCCTGTATCAAAGGGGTAGTGAATCATGTAAGCCGTAACAATATCAAGGGGTTTATATGGGTCAGTGAATTGTTTGTTTTGAAGTGCAACAGAATAAGATCCTTTCCAGTAAAATCAAGTTGCTTTGTTCCTGTGTGGTATTTTATGCTGTCTGTCATGACAACGACTTAATGTCTTGAAGGAGTTGTGTCTCTTGTCGGGTCCCAAGTTGGGTGATACGTTGTGTCTGTGTGGTCATGATGAAAATAACTTAAAATACTTGACAAAAAATAAATTACAACACAGAAGAAAAACTTTGTACATGTATTATTCACTCATTACTTTGTATCAGAAACTTCAAACATTTGCAGTACTTTATAGCTTCTATTTCTTTAGAATATGCCACCACCTTGTTAATAAAAATAATAATATGAGCATCCTTTCCAAAGTAGTAATCTATATTATTCTACCTACGGCAACCAAATACCACTAAACCCAGACTGAAGAACACAAAAAAGATTAACATCAATAGGTCACAACCAAGTCAGTATTCTGATCTTATCACAGTTGAAGAAAAAATTTTGATGTCATTACACTACTGTCTTCATAGCCTTGTTTAAATACATGTTTCTTGTAAAAAAAAAAAAAGCTAGCAAGAAAGAAACTTTATTAAATTTTTCAAAACATTTCCTCTGACCTCCTGATAAAGTTAATTTGTAGTTCTCTCACACATATTTATTTTCAAATTATCAGTCTGTGCAAATGATAAACACATCACACTAACACTGAAAATAATTACATATCATTGTCCACACATGCAGTGTGAGGGTCTCCCAGGGTTTTTGGGAAACAAAGGTAAAATATCATAGGAAATAAGGGAACATGACTCCTGTTTTAGGGAACACGGGAACAAAAACTGGTCAAAACTATGAGGGTAGGGGGTACATGGGAAGCAGATATGTTATAGGGGACAAGTAAGGAAAAGCTACGGGAACATAGGGCAGTTTTGGAGAGGAACAAGGACCACTCCACCTCTCCTGGAGACCCTCAGGTGTGACTTAACCAATGAAATTAAAGATTCCAAAGCAAACTACAGTAATATATCTGGTTATTTGGAATGAAACCTGATAATAATCAGCCAATTTTTGCATTGAGTTTTTGATTTAACAGTAAAGCAGTGCCTTGTACAAATCTTTTCATTTTAGCTTTTCATTCCTGAGAAATAAGGCATGCAAAAAGGCTAAGATTTTGCCCTCCATACCTTATTTCTCCAAAATGCAATGCCAAAATGAAAAACCAAATAAAGGGCACAGTTTTCCTACAAAATGGCAGGGCTCATACAAAACTTTAGCTCATATGAAAGATTTTTAATTTTACAACGAATTTGTCACATGCATGTAACATACACTGTAGTTTTGATTTGAGTATTCAGTTACTATATATGAGCCACATCATCAATAGTGATGCATTTAAATTACACTAGATAAAATGTGAGGTATGTTCATGTATTACCTTGTTTCTTTAATTCTCAAATTGGAAGAGATTTATACTAAGCTAATGCCACATTTGTGGCTACACTACTGTTAACAATATTCTAAGAATATAATTGGGATTTTTGCAAAAATGGTATATGACACTCTTCAAATGAAGACATGAGCTAACTCCTCTGAGGCACAAAGAAGGTAATAAGCAACACAGTGTACAAAATAACATTACTATTATACATCACAAAAAAGCTTTCTAGCTGGAGGCTATTACTACAAAAACCGAATTAGAGAAATATTGTGGACAATAATGGCAAACACAAGTACAAAAAATTAATGGTAGTATCACCAGGCACGAGTTTGTCAACGGACCCAAAAACCCAACCATAAAGTACAAAGTCAACACTCTACAAGTCTATTCTGTTAACTTGTGTTTAAGAAAAGATAATTTAACATTCTTGGCACACAGTTAAAGGAAAAGTGCACATTGAAATTGGGTGAACAAGCAGACATGCTACCCTGGTTGAAAGTAACAAAAAGTTTCTTGGTACGCTTCCTCATTTTTTTTAACTCTTTCAGCACCACATAAAAATCATATTTTGAGAAACTGAATGCTACAATATGACCTAATGACAAACACTCAGTACCGTGCCAAAGAAAACAATACCAAACTACCACAGTACAGTATCATTCAGGAGCTTACCAAAGAATGGTCATACTGCATGGTTTGTTCCACAGAGATAAAAGTTAGAACCAAATTGTGTATTAATACAAACAGTACCACAGTACAGTATTGTTCAGTAGCTTTCCAAAGAGTGGTCATACAGCATGGTTTGACCTGCTGATCAGAAAATTAGAACCACACCATATAGTAAAACAAACAGTGACGCAGTACAGTACTGTTCAATAGCTTTCCAAAGAATGTTCACACTGCATGGTTTGATCCACAGATAAAAGTTACTGCATTACTGTATAGTTACACAAATAGTACCACAGTGCAGTACAGTTCAATACCTTACCAAAGAATGGTCAAACTGCATAGTTTGGATTCAGAGATGAAAAGCAATTAGGACCAAATGAAATACTGTAGTGAAACAAAAGCAACACTGTAGTACTGTTTTCCAAAATTAGAGAGTTGAGAACCAAACTGCAAAATACTATTTTTAGATTGGTTTGATCCACATATGCAAAACTTTACAACCACACTGTCTGTCTTGATATTAACAGTGTTATTGAAAATTAAGGTAAACAGGGAGGCATAGTACTCTGCCTTAACCCAAGGTTCACCACAAGACAAAACAGAAGCTGAATTCAAGACACTGTTCTTAGCTACCACCTGCAATGACTCCACCCCTCTCTAAATGACATCCAAGCTTTGATTAAACTTCCTGTGACTGGCCAGTGCTTGAGCAGGATCTTGAATTGTCATGAGCTGCTCCAGATGACTATTTGAGTTGAAGGTTGTGCTAGATAATGGACACAGATTAGAAACTTCACAGTCTTGATGCTGATTTTCTTCTCTGTCATCAGTACTGTCCATGTGTGCATCCACATAGTCTGGAGTACCAAGAGGCCCGCCACAATCATCCCAATCAAAAGCCTTATCACGCGACTCATGCACATGCATGTTGTGACGCCGCAAATCACCTAATAATAGTTCACTCCAATCCATTAACCCTTTCATTCCCAACAGTGACAAATGTGTAAATTATCCTAACAATTTTGATACACTATCAAGCAAACAGATCGTGAGACTTAAGAAAATGATATAGTCACAGATACTGAATGTATAATATTCCTGAAGATGCAAGAATTCCATGTTATATATGATTTATTAGGCAATCAGTTAATCTTTGGGTTGATTAACTACTGTACATCTGTATATTCTACACAAACTTTTCCACTTGTCTCTATGTTCACCATATGTTGGGCTTGGTATGAATAGCTCAGTAGCTTATAAAAGACATACAAGCAAAATCCACTAAAACCAAAACTGGGAAATAAATATTGGGCACTGTTGTACTCACAGGGTAAAATTCAACAATGAACAGAAGTAGCACTTGTAAAACAGACTTGACAAGTAAATAACAAAAATATCTTACCTGATCTGTTGAAAGATTTTGGACACAGATTGCAAGTAAAGGG